>OY776673.1:218553976-219021835 GCA_963675555.1 Leptura quadrifasciata
TAATTTGGAGAGATTGGAGGGTTGTATTATATGCTGATCTCCAAACACTAATGCCATAGCTAATTATGGATTCTGCTAGGCTGTTATACATCACCAAAAGAGTTTTTCTATTTAGGACCCTTTTCAGGTTGTAAAATTTATAAATTAGTTTCCTTAACTTCTCATTTAAGTGTTTGGTATGCTTTTCCTATTTTAAATGTTTATCGAAGATAACGCCAAGGTATTTAATAGTAGTGGTGTTGTGTATTTAACTCTTTGTTTCTTCGTCAATCAGCATAGGTTCCATTGTTTGTGGCATTCCTGCCTTTGTTGGGGAGAATGTCATGAAGTTATATTTAAACCTAGCTACATTGCTTTCAGATAGGAATACCACAGAGCTCAGTTTTGGGTCCTATGCTATTCTTACTTTATAAAAACGACCACTCATGATAGTACTAAACGACGCTTTTTGGAGATGTATGCAGATGCTACTTACAGATACCTAATATATGTTAAAGAAAATTGTACGTCTTATTAAATACGAAGTTCGTGTATAGCATCAATTAACTAACTAACTGGATACGTACGTTTTTGCACGTGTCAATTATTTAACCAATTATATATTATATCAAATGCCGGGAAATAAATAGATAGAGATAGTAAAATTTGTGTACTTCTCATCGATATGGAAAGTAAAAGTTTAATCTCAAAGCTGAATATAGTTTGCTGTTAAATATGTAAGGACGATGCCTGATCCCAGGCATTAATCTATGTTTATCATACTTAATTAAGTTCACTCTAAATTCTTTTACTGTCGGTCTAGTCTTGCGACTGGAGCACTTCACTGACGCCTGGACACAAGCCACCGTCAACCAGGAACTTTGCCGTCTAATATCTAATAGATAAGAGACCAATTATTGCTTTACATCTCCGAAAGATGGAATATCAATTACACAATCACCGTATATGCGTATATATTGATATACAAGTGATGTTTTCTTATATAAATCAGTTTTGCCCAACTGATATTAAAAATCCAGTTAATGCCGTTAATATTTAAGTTATAAAGTCTAAAACAAATACGCAAATAAAAATATAGTGGATTGAAATCGGGTGATCAAGGAGTCCGTCCCACGTTTTCCAGTACAACAGTCAGGGAAATTGTTATTTCAATAAGTTTTAACTTCCATATCCAATATTTTTATTTTACTTATTTTTATTTGTTTGTCCAACAAAAGTTCATTTACAGGACAAAGTTTATAGTAAGCATTACAATCAAAATATGTACCGGGTGGCACAGTAGATATGTAACACTCTGTAACTTTGCTATTTAAGAAGTAAACAAGTTGCAGTAGAACTAAAATTAGTATCGACAATTATTCCTATGCAATAATTTTCGATACTAATTTTAATGAAAAAAGCAAGCTAGGATAGGTACAGCAATTGTACTGAACAAAAAAAGTCGAAGTAAATTTTTAGGTCATCTGCAAATAAAAGTTTGGGAGTCAATAGTTTTCGAAGATCATCAATAAATAATAGAAATAAAAGAGGTCCAAGATTGGATTCTTGAGGGACACCTGATGTTGTCGTGTATACATCTGACTTAATCCCATTGTATGCGACATATTGCGCTTTATTGTTTAAATATGAAGTAAATAAATCGATTAAGTTGCTAGATAGTTTTAATATAATAGTGTAACTGATGGTATCAAAGGCCTTTGAGAAATCGGTATAAACCACATCCACCTGTCCCTGTGCATCTATGGTTTCCGATATGTCTTATGTTGTTAAAGCTAAATTAGTTATAGTTTATCTCTGGTGACTATTTTTGAATGTTTTCAAGTGTCTCTAACTTTTAAGATATAGAAAAATGTTATTTTAAGAAGTTCCTTATAATGCAAAATTATGTCCAAATATCAATTTTGGTTGCTCTATTCTAAAAATAACACTTCCACTTATTAACGCATAATTCCTGAATTTTTTAAAAATATTTTTCTGTTAATAATCCTTACAATATAACAGTTTCAGCCTAAGCAATGGATTAAAGTTCATTTTGAAGAACTTTGGTTTCAACAACTATACCTTTCTCTAATCCTATCCACCTTTCGCTAGTATTTCATAGCTTTTAATTATCCTTAAATCTTTTCTGTCCCCCTCTTCCTTTCTGTTTGTGTATTTTTGTCGCGTTTGTTAGTTTTTCTTCATTTCTTTTTGTACATTTTTGTTTCTAAATTCGCTTCACACCTTTTAAAAAAATTGAAACCTTTTCGAAATCTAAATTTTTAAAAATCAAAGTTTAGGCCAGCCCTGCGCAGTCATGCATTGAAATATCTCGCGGACGGCACCTTGTTCGAGTTGTGATGTCTGCGTCCAGATACCAAATTAATTAATAGTATTTTTTGTGCACCAGTGTTTTTAAAAATTAGTGTAGTTTATAAGTTTTGTTGAGCTTGTTTTCAAGCATTTTTGTTAACTTTATTACCTATTTTTATTTTATACTTAAAAAGGAGTCTAGGTTTAGTTTTGTTGAATTGTTGTTTTCGCTGACCCAAGTCTGTTCCGCCCGATCCTGCAATCCGTCACCACGTTAATACGGTGGTTGCACGATCAGTTCCGGAGCAGGTCCTGGTGAGGCAACTATTGTATCATTATTATTAATAAATACTTTTTGAATTTGAAGAACTTTGGGTAGTACTTTCTCGAGCAAATAAATATTTTGAAAAAAAATGCTGTCCAAATATCAATTTTGGTTGCTCTATTCTAAAAATAACACTTCCACTTATTAACGCATAATTACTGAAATTTTTTTAAAATATTTTTCTGTTAATAATCCTTACAATATAACAGTTTCAGCCTAAGTAATGGACGAAAGTTCATTTTGAAGAACTTTGGGCAGTACTTTCTCGAGCAAATAAATATTTTGAAAGAAAAAAAATGCTGCATTTCTTGGTGCAAAGTTATTCTCGTTCTTTCCAATGTTAATTTGGTCAAATATTTTTAATACAAATTTTTAAAAAGACCCTCTAAGATATTTACTTGTTGTAACTTGAAACCAACTAGTTACATATGCACAATTATTTTTTAGCACTATTCTTCCGACTTCTTTTCAATTTTCTCATAGAATTATTTATACAGCTGGTCCAGAAATACTACGCAGCCGTATTAATATTAATCCGAAGTAATAAAGGAGCTGGTACCAAACAAAAGTTTAATGTCCATTAAAGTGAGGTCTTGTAAGCATCAAAAGCTCAAGTAGGCGCTGACAAGAAATATTAGTTTGTGAGTTCTATTCATTGTGGAGCTGGCAGCGTTGCCAGCTTTGATCAGAGATAACACATTTTCAAAGCTCTTTGTATTCGCTATTTCTATGATGGCCTCAAGGATTGTTATGCAATATAATGTCTCCTAGAACGTTAATTATTTAGATTCTTAAGAAAAGTTTGAAATTAAAGCTCATTGTATTGTTTGTTTATTTCAATACACCTCCCTATAGGTTAACAAAAATTCAACTACAGGATAGGAAGATTGAAGTAAAATACAAATAATATAGATAATAAAATTAAAACATCGAATATATGGAATATTGAGAAAGAACCAAGTTTGCTTATGTTTTGAAAATGTTTTTAAGCACATTCCAATATGCTTGAATGAGCTCTTATGTCCAAGAGATTTAGATTTGTCTGAGTAAGGAGACCGAGCTCTACAGTTTGTAGTGGGATCCGAACTACTTCTCGCAGATAATTTATAACTAAAAATTACTTCGCAGTATGAGGAGTGTTATATTAGGTTAATGAATGATTCTAAGAACAAATAGATTTAATGAAACAGCCGCATCTCAAATAGTAAACTATATTTATGAAAACTTAGGCAATAGTTATTTCGTTACATTCTGGTCTTTCGAAAACAGTTGACGTGATTTGTACAGAATTCTTAATTACTAAAGAGTCAAATGTCAAACTACTAATAAATATTTTGCAATGGGATAAGTCGTATATGGAAGGGCGATATATTATCATTGATGTTAATGGTGTCAGATCTAAAGCAGGCACAACGTAAAATTTAGTGTTCCTAGGCCGAGGCCCTTTCATATTTTTTTATATGTATATAAATTTACTCGGTATTTAGAATCAATTGTGATTGTATACACTGTGGTTCATATGTAGTTAATAAAATCGTGATCTATGTTAATAATATCATTTATGCAAAATCCCGAGATAGGTCAATTTTTTATTTTAATATTACACTTTTTGGCGCAAAATTTTCATCACCCACTTTAACCCCCTTCCCGTAACATTTACAACACCTATATTTTAAAATTGGAAGGGGGTACTTGTGATACCTCCTTTAAAAGACATATTCATTCTCTATTTAGTAATATCAACTTTTTTCGATTTCGTTCACGTCATCGAGAAAATCGATTTTGAAATTTCACAGACAGATTTATAATAAATGCAGTAGACTATCAAGTATGCTTTGAAGGTTTTTTTTTATAATGGCTTTAGATCGATGACCATACTGCCAGTCATGAATTGTCTAAATAATAGTTGTTGTCACCTAACCTAAAAGGGATATAATAGGGACACACGCTTCTCGTCCTGGGATCTGTTAGGACATTTTAAAATAGACAATACAATGAGGACTACGGATGACAGAGGAAAAATAATACAGGAAAAACATACGGTAACCAAAGATAATCTAAAGCTTAATACCAGTCTCTTTTAATAAACCAGAAATATACGTATAAACTTTCCGATATCGTGAAGACAATAAGTAGAGCTTAGTAAATGGAGCCAATATATTGCAGTTCTTTGCAATATACAATGTATTAGAGGCATATTGATATTTCGCACATCCGAGAAATATATTGTCGAGATCTGCTATTATGTTGCATCGATCACAATTTGGTGAGTTATATAATATACCAATTTTAAATAAGTGTGCGGGATAACATGCGTGGCCAAATTTTAATGTAATGAGAGATGTTACATATTTTCTCGATACTTGGAGATCTTCATGTCAAGGTTTAAGTACACTGGGATTGATCATTGTGTACCTGGTAGGATTGGTAAACCAATACTCTTTCTACTGGTAATTTCTTTTTCCAGATAAATGTATTTGGTGAATGATATTTTTATTTTGAAGACGTATGGATGAATTTGTTTGATAAATTGTAATGCCTTATATATAACTAGGGCCTCCACCGTGAAGATAGAGCAGTTGGTATTCAATTGGAAATAGTTGTCAATATTCAATTATGGGAAGAAACACCCCCCTGCCAGTATGAGAATTAATTTTAGACGCATCTCTGTAAACAAGCAATGGGTCATCAAATCCATTCAGCAATTTTTTTGATTGTTGGAGTTGATTAAATAATTTTCCGAATAAGGTGGTACGATAAAGTCGGTATCGGTAAATAAATCAAAGAAATTAAAATTAGTAATGGAAAATTGCTCCAGGTCTAGAAGTTCAGAATAGTATCGAAATGGAGGTGAAGGTTTTTTAATCCAAAATTTGTTACATAAGTCGGAAATGTTTAAGCTTGAAATTTTGCCTAGCAGTGAAGTATTGAAATAAAATTGTTTGAATACAAATTTTTCGCTAAAATTCTGTCCTAATATCAAGAGGGGGCTCAAGGGCTTCAACATAAAGTGGATCAATATAAGTGGAATTCATTGCACCAAGATAAATCCGGATCGCTTTTCGTTGTGTAATATCTAACCTATTTAGTATAGATTTATTTGCAGATCTATATGATACATCCATAATCTATGACTGATCTAATATAAACTCTATAAAAAAGCAATGCAAAATTTACATCTGCGCCCCACCAGGTTTTAGTGACTAATTTTAAGAAATTGATTCCTTAGTTGTATATAGTTATGATCGACTTTTTGTCTAGCACCATACCTAAATATTTGACCTCTGGCTGATATGGGAATTTATAATAACCTCCCAACTGGATACCTAAAATAATTGGAGTATTGTGTCTGGAAAATATTGTAAAAAACGATTTCTCATGTGACAATTCAAAACCGTTTGTGGTAAACCTCTTCCTTATGTCTATAATGGTACATTCGAAAGATTTAGTTGCCATATCTTATGTTCTACGTAGATGCAGAGATAATCTGCATATTGGACTATGTTAACATTCCTCGTAATGGAATTGTGTAGGCCGGCAGTATATAAATTAAATAAGAGTGGATTCAATACTGATCCTTGAGGTAGGCCGGTGTTATTTAGCCTCGGACCAATCCTTTTACTTTTATTATTTATTATATACCTACATATAATTCGGTTGAAAAAAGACCTACAATGCATTGAAATTTCTTGGAATAGAAAACAATTCATATAATTTGTTCTTTAGAATATGAAGATCCACTGATTCATTTGCGCCCTTAATATCTAAAAAAAGTTCGCACAAGTAGTTATTACGCGCAAAAGAGTTTTGTATATCAGTTGTTAATGTTGATAGAGCATCCATAGTACTAGAGCCTCTTTTAAAATCAATTTGACATAGGAGGGAGTAGATTATGATATAATAGCCACCATTCTAGTCTAGCTTTGACCATACGTTCAAAAGTTTTCAGTATGCATGACAATAAGAAAATGGGTCAGTAAGACGAGGCATAATTCGGGCTTTTCCCTGTTTTAAAATTGGGACCATCATTATATTTTTAAATTCAGGAATAGTGGAACCTGAAAAAATTAATTTATTCGATACATACCACACTGTATAACATTTGTAGTGAGAAATAAAACTGTATCTAACTAATATGAATTTTATTCCTTTTATTTGGGACACACCGTAAATGTATCAGCTAAATTCATTTATTATTGTTTTATTTTATTCAAGCAAAGAAAACCTGCTGAAAATTGGCAACCCCGAAATAGATTTCGCTCGCTCTCGTTCCTCCACCGTTGAATGGAAACATCTGGTCAGGTGGACAACAGCATAGTTTTCATTGCCGACGCTATGATGGCTTAACAAAGGGACAAAAACGTAACGCTTACAAGAATCGCCAAACGTCAATGTGTGCCACTAAACTTCGGAAGACAAAACAATCTGCTCGGCGTAGTGTTTTTAGAAACGATCAAAGCATGCGGAGAATTGAACCAGCCGCCTCCAGACTAGTGTGCTGAACGCCATAAAAATACCACGAGATTCGGTTTTTGTTTGGACGAAATCCGAGCCTGGATCTTACTTAATTCATTCAACAAATGTTCTTATGTTGGTGCGAGTTTTAATGAAAAATATATTCGGCACATTTAAATCCGTTTATTATGTAAATGCTGATTTAATTAACGTTTGATAAGGATCTTAATAACAGTAGAATCAACGCAAGAAAAGTACGTCTTTAAAATAATCCCGCCAATCAAAAACCATATCACAACGTGTTAAAAATAGTTAAATGTCGATAAATAGTCATATTTTATGCAAGTAGTTTTAATAACACTACGTTACTAAGACTTTGTTTACAAATAAATTTTATACAGGGTTTTCCAGAAAACTTTTACAGTCAATATCACTTTTATCTGAAAAGTGGACCAAAATATAGTTTATATTGAATCGAACTGCTGATTGTCTACCTAAAACTTTCTTGCTTTATTCAACCCCTAAGAGACCACCCCAACTTTTGTTCTTCAAATTATACCCCCACATTTATTTTTTTGAAAATGAACAGTCACTTCATTCTGAATTAATATTTAATGTATAATTCTCCACGTACCATGGTCAAATTTGTCTAAAGCCTTAGGAAAATCCATGTAAATAACATCAATGTGTCCACCTTCATCCAATACTTCACAAAAATATTAGATTAAGCATAATCCGGTCAAACTTAAATAAACTTAGTTCGTGTTGGTGTCGACGTAACAAATATCTGACAGTAAATCTGCGAAATATAATAATAGTGACTATTAAGGGGGACTCAGCCAATGGCTGCTTTAGCCCATCCTGAAAATTAGTTACAACAAAATTACACTGAATCACCCTATATATACTTTTTAAATACAATAATAGATTGAAGAAAAAATTTGAATTTTTAGAATTTACACATATGAATGACAAAGAAAGATAATAAAAAATTTAGAAGAAAAGTAAGTAATGAATACAAGATGTAAAGGATTCAAACAAATGTTAAATATTAACTATTATTGACAGCGATGACGCAACATTAAGTGATTATGCTAAAGAAAGTTAGAAAAATGGGGTTTTATTTCACTTTTAAAAGAAAATGGATTATTAATTGACTTGATGTGGTTAGGCAGGGAATTGTAATTCGATGCAGAATGTTAAGGAAAAGATTCTCTGGAAGCAGTGAGTGGTACGATGTTGAGGCATACACAACAAGTGCACATTTCTTCTATTACGTTCTTGAATATCATGTGCAAAAATATTTTTTTCTAGAAGAGCAGTAGTTTATATTGGATTTAACAAAACAGCATTTTTATTCGACCAAGTGTGTAGTTTATAGAAATCATTGTTTAACTTTTCAATCGCAACCTCTTGTTCTTCAGGCAAAAATGACAAATATAGTTGGAAGTCATCGGCATAGAGGTGAGTTTTTGACTTTACAATTAAGGACATATTAGCAGTATAAATTACAAGAAGCAGTGGACCCAAAATCGATTTTTGGGGTAACCCAGTACAAAGTTTTAAACAGTTTAATAATATATAATTACCGTTCACGGTAACTTGGAGTTGTTGCTGTCGATACATAAGGTATTGTCAGAACTCCAGTGTTATATTCGATACCCCATAATATTTTAGCTTAGCTAATAGTAGCTTATGATCTAGGCAATCAAAAGCCTTGTAGTAAGCCAGCATTACAAGAGCTCTAATTTTAGGTAGGTACACGACTTTTAAGTTATTATTACACAATCCTTTTACGAAATATGAAGCCTAAAGGTCATCAAAATTATTTGAAAAATTAATCGATGATGATGATTCATTAAATTACAATTTCAGAAAAGTGCGATTATTGTTTATATTATTTGCTCTCGATTGAACTAAAACAAGAAGGTTCCCGGCCTAGAAAGAAAACCATAACTACTGATTGCGTGTGTGCTAATAAAATTAATCGAATGATATTTGCAAAGGTCTCTGTACAATACTGATGCAGTGGATCCGATTTAACCATTTGCATTACGGATATTATTGTTGCAAAATAACTGGAAGAACTGAAAATTTTACACATTATTTTAGGAATTAAAGTTCGACCTACCCTGAGGCGCCCACTGTGGGTGTTAGGTGAACAAACTATGCTGCCAAAGGAATTCGGGAAATTTGTTCATAAATATTTATAAACAAGAATTTATTTATTAAAATTAACATAATTTATATTCAAATAGAGATTATCTTGTAAATTTAAATGTGGTAATGGAGATATATTAGCGAGAAATAATCTACTGAAACCAGTCACTGTGAAAATTGATAACTGTTTAAAATGTAATTCACTAAATTAGACACAATGGAGAGGATTATATAAGCATATTATAAATGTTTGGTGTTGTTTGTTAGCCAAACTAGTCATTGTAACTTTTATAAATGTTAAAATAATAAATTCTAATATAGACATGTAAATGTGGAATAAAACTAATTTTTAGATTTTACAATTACAAATCTTTATATCGAAACAATAAAGAGTTGTTGAGCAACCAAAATAACGTAACGTTGTCAAAGTACGGTAACTTTGTTTTATTACGTATCTATAAATAACGTGTTACCAAAAAGAGATTAGTTGTACAGCTTAATAATCAGCAATCGTTATCTTTGACTATAAATAAGAAAATTTAGTATCTTTGACAGCCTGACCTAATCCTACTTTGACGGTATTTTTGTAGTTTGGGTTTTGAAACTTTGAAACCAATGTGCAGTTCTGGTGCAGTTTATTAAGGACATAACCCCAATAGACATAAGTATAAGTTAACTTTATCTGTCCGTAAGTAACGTAGACCGTTAATGTTATTAACGTTAACATATTTTCTAATTGAAACTGCGCATGTGTAGATGTCAAAATAACGTTACGGTATTTCACGTCTGGCTGCTCAACAACTCCCTAATATTTTTTGTCACAGATTTGTAGAGGTTATTGCTTAATTGCGTCCGTTCAATTATAATCAGGATTTGATGCTCCATTTTTTTAAAAAAGCAAAATATGTCTTTAGTGGTGTGAAAATAACTCATATTTTATTTTTGTTTTTAAGTAACTTTAGTGACTACATATTTTTCTCTTTGAAAGACAAGGTATGTTTAGGTTCATAATTTATGAATTTCCCTTAGTATTGTTATGTGCCGTCCTCTATCGGAGAGAGGTTTAATCAGTCCCAGATAGCAGAGTAAAAGGAACCCTGCCTAGTTGGATACCGGTAAAGCGGCGCTATCCCTGGGCCAACTGGGGAACTACCATCACCACAGATACGAGAAAACGGTGGAATATGCTAGACGGGCTAAAAAGTTCTCGAGTCATGGACTGGAAAGATCGAGAATAAAGCGCCACGTATATATAAGGAGTAGATTCCGCGCACGGAATTCAGTTTTATATTAGATGAACAAGTGAACAGGTAAATAAAGCTATAATTAGTGTGTTATGATAACGATTAATAATTGTAATTAAGCATTAAATAAAGTAGCGGTTAGTGAAAATTTCTGTTGCAATTATTTCAATCTACGCTTGGAAGTATTTACTGGAGATTGTAAACACGTAACAGTATATTCTTTAAGTATCGGTTGTCTGACAGCAAGTATGTTAATTAGTACCTTCAATTGTTGTTGATTTTTTTTTACATTTATTTAACGTCGGCCTATTTCCGCTACTGAGGCCTAACACCGACGCCTGTAGACGAGCTACCCCCAACCAGGAATTTTGCCGAACCTCTTCCCTTAAGAAGAGTAGGGATCTTTTACTTGCCTAACATTTAATAGACAAGGGACCGACGGCTTTACATCCCCTCCGAAGGAATCTTATATCTCCTATGCAACCCTCGCCTAAGGTTGTATAGCTTCCGCGCATACACTAATATACAAGCCGCTGGAAGATGTGTGAGGCGAGGAAGCGGTTTCCGTTGGAATGGTCACCCATCCAAGTACTAACTGCGCCTGTCGTTGCTTTACATCGCATACCGAAGTATGTACATAGTAAAGACGCACCTACGCTCGCCCCTTGTTGTTGATTGAACTTTATTATATTCGTAGTTTCTAAATTTACTCTAATTTGCATTTATTTTATTGTTAAGGGTTTCAGGTGTAGATCTTTGCATTGGAGTCAGTTCAGCACAGTTCTGAGATGAGCCAAGTGATCAGATTAGATAAAGAACAGTAATAAGTTGTGAATTATAGTATGAGTCTATAGTAGATAAAAGTTATAATTAGTGTGTTATTATAAGGACTAATGATTATAATTTTGCGATAAATAAATTAGTCGTTAGTGACAATTAGTGTTGCAATTTTGAACCTACGCTTTGTTTTACTTTCACTAATTTAATAATTTTTTTCAAATTCATTTATGATTTTGTCTTTAGTTCTTTTAATTTAATATTTTTTTACTTAACATTCCAGTAGAGTTCGAGGTATTCTTGATTGTTTGGAAAAAATGCCCCCCGAACTCTATATTTTCCTTCGAAGCACAGCAGATTTTCGTCAAAAAACTATATATTTTTAAATATTACAACTGTATCACTATTAAGTTAAATTAGATAAAATCTCAAGTTAGCAAATCCCCACCTGTTTTGGAATCAACGCCATCTTGAAATAATTTTAGAATCGATTTATCTCGTTTCCTTGGAGGAAAAGCGGTGTAAGCACAAAAATAGTTTATTTTAGACACAACCAATAGACATTAAGTAAACATTTGGAATTGAAGGTCAATAATAATAACACTGTAAAAAAATAATTTTTTTCAATGATATAGACTTTTTGAATACCTTATTTTTTCGCACAATATCATTAGATAGTAACTTATAATAAATATTTTGTGCATCGCTCAAATGTGTAGATGAAAATTAAAGAAATTCATGTAATTCTTTATATTTGTTCTCGTAAACACTTTTACGAGCAATTTTGTGAATATATTCGAAACAAAACAGGTAATGTTATTTCATCAATGATATACAAGTAAAAATATTGCAAATTATAATATCTAATTAATAATACGGCAAAAAAACATGTTACATTGTTTTATAATTTTTCTATATTGCATTGAAATATACTTTTTAAACATATTCCAAGACATATTCATAATATTCCTTTTAACTGAAATATTGTTAATATAGGTAAAGTTTTTATACACTAGAAAATGTATACAACTTCTTTTGCATTAAACTTTCTTAAAATAAACCTCATTTGTTTTCAATATCAAAGGCAAAATTGTGCTTTAAATGCGCCGTGTTCAAGAGGGAAATGTATTAGAATTCGGCATGCCAGAAGTAAAAATGGGTTCGTATCCAACACATTGCTCTCGTCAGCCAAAAATATACAATCGTGTTATTGTTATTTAAATTTTCTTACTTAATTAGAAGTTTTATTTTAATCTAGGTAAAATAGCATAACTAATTCTGTTTTGTTTGACATTTGACGGAGTTTTAATGAAAATTATGTTTTATTTTTATCGTTTTTAACAAGACTTAAATATTATAATTCTGTTGTTAATGTTATCACTGTTATCAGGTTTGTTAAGTTTATTCTAACGTCCTACCTTACGAAGATTATATGCCTTTCCCCTTCCCATCCTGGCAAAAACTACTCACACCTTCACGTTGGTTTTTGCTGGACGGTGACATTTTTTATAATATCAAGTTGTTCTAGTTTCCTGCATTAAGAGTCAATGAATTTTTTGCGTTCTGTAGAAAATGTCATTGAATAAGTGCATAGGCATAATATTACTTTAAAAACATATGTATCCTCCCATATAAAATCTATATTTTATTTTAAAAATGTACATAAAAAATCTGTTGGTAACTTCGCGTTGCTCTCCTAATTATTCGGTATAAAGACGACTGCAGTTTTTGCAACGATGCCATCAAAATGCGAAGGATTTTCTTTAATTTGATTATTTCTCAACTAGCCGTTAACGCATTCATTAAAACTTCCAACGGTGTATATTACACTTCTAAAAGTGTACTTTATAGCAATCACATGAATTATTTAGCGTATTTTAACGAGAAGAAAATGTCCGTTCTGTTTAGGCCTTATTCTCAAGTTATTTCAACTAATTACAGTCCATAAAGCAGTGGACACCTGGGCCCAGTTATTGTGCTCGAATTCCATTCATCAGCCAGACCTGCAACTCGCATTACAGACTTAATTTATTCTCCACAATAGTTTGTTTCATTTAGAATCTTTATTTACGCGTTCCCTCAAAATGACACGTTCATTTCACGTCATGTACTAAAATTATGCTTAATAGCCCAGGTAATGAAGGTCAAAATATTGAAGAAGTCCACTTTATCACATATTAATAATAAAAATAATTAGTGTCTATAATTTTTCCTTGTTTTTACAAACATTAATACTTAGTACAGTACTACCAAGTTATAGTTGAATACATATTTGCTGAACATACAAAAAACGCAACAAAAACCTTACGTCCTCATTATTATCGCCGTTGGCCCATGCGGCATGGTGTCATCAAACAAGCCCACGCACTTTAAAAACCTATAAAGGTAAGCGAGTCAATTTGCGCTCGAGATCGCACAAAGAGTAATGGTATTTTAATGAAGTCGTAAAGTTTTTGTTGCGTTTTTTGAGTGCCCAGTGTACTCGGCTATAACAAAATAGATATAAAATAAGTACACGGAGTTAAATTCAGATGTAAACACTGAGACCTGCTTTTCTATTTAACTTCAAACAAATAAAACGTTTAAAACATTTATACGACATCTATATTAGTAAAGTAAAAATGTACCAAAAATTCCCATGACCTGGGAAAAATTTCACACTGAAATTTGTCACGCTCAATATTACCAGGACCATCTAGAAGGTCTAAAACCAAAAAGGTGACCTCCCCCGTTTTGCTTCAGCCGACATTTCGTAAAATTTTTGAATCATTTTATCTCGTGTTCTATTGATCGCGCGGAAAAAGTTATTGAATAAAAAATGTTGTAAATAAAATTCTACGTGTTTCGGGTAAATGCCGCGATGCAGAGAAGCGATATCTATCGAGCGATAGATGGCACCGAAGTTACCAAAAAAGAATTTTGTAAGAAGCTTGTAAGATTGAGTCTACATCAGAATTTAATAGCGACTGCTATATTTGACTCATCTGCTTTAAATAACCAATTTAGCCGCGTATCATCAGCATACATATGAATGAATACAGTGAGTGACGTATGCCTACTCCCTCAGCGTTTGTATGTGAGGAAGGGGGCAGCACTTAGTAACTTAAGACTGCATCAGGCATTTAAATTCAAACTAGGCGATCTGGTTGGTTACTTAAGGATTTTAGAACTTGTCCACTTTGAGTCCATGTTCAAACCCGCTGACTCAATGTCAATCAAGCAAGACTTTGGCTGCCCGTTTTATGTGATGATTAAAAGCCGTCAGACGAGCAGGATAGATGCACTGAGATTGGAGCACTCAACTGGTACATATGGATCTAAGATGGCTGAAGGGGTAAGAGTGGGCCTAGCAAGGCCTAAATGTAGGCTATCTAGAACTCTCGGCAACACCCCAACAATCTTCCAAGCAGAAATTTACGCTATAGATCTGAGTGTCCAGGAATGCCTAAATAATGACATTCGAAGGGCAAAGATAGCCAAGCAGCATTAAAGGCTCTAAGGTCCTATACGTCTAAAATTGCCTGGGAATGTAGACAATACCTGAAACAACTGGTTAATAGCAACAAGGTTACCAGGGCATGAGGGAATACAAGGTAATGAATTAGCGATAGCCTTGCAAAAATGGAGCTGAAGCGCCATTTTTCGGACCCGAACCGTTTTGTGGCCTATCTAAGGGACACATAACGGAGAACAGAGATCCAAAAATGGAAAAAAATCCAGAAAAAGTACTACTGGAGGAATACTCCAGGCCAAAGACAAGCGAAAAAATTTGTCTTATTCGGCAAACAATGCCACAAAACTCATCAAACTCGAAAAGTCTTAATTAAGGCACCATCTCATGAACATGGGCAAGACAGTAGAGGATAATTACAGATATTACGATGGTGCAAGTGAAACTACGGAGCATATGCTTTATGAATGCAAGGTGTTAATACACATTAGGCTAAAGTACCTGAAGCAGGCGGAATTAACGCCTGGAGATATAGAGAAATTAGCCCCCATAAAAATCACAAGCTTTGTAAAAAGTCATAGAACCCTGGACAACGATTAGTTCTAGGGTAATTCACAAAAGATCTTTTAGGTCGAAGTAAAGAGCCAAGCAACCTCTGAAACAATCTACAATTATGTATGTCTGTAAATTAGTCGTATAACGACAAAATAGAAGTGGGTCAAGTTCACTGAGGTTCACCTAGTCTTAACTGCATAGGTTCGGAATTTCTGTTATCAATTTTAATAAACTGGATTTTGTTAGACGATAGGAACATAGCAATTGTGAAAAATCTCTACTGAGACTGTTACCTCCTTTCTCTTATTATTTATTTTTGAGAAAGAATTGAGGCAACATATGCGAACGACTAGCTGGTTTAAGTCGGAGCAGAGAGCCGTGGGTCCAGAGCATTCGTAAGAGTAGAGAAACTTACCCTTTCTGATATATACAGCATAAGTGACAGATTTCTGTTTATTTCGAGAAAAGGAGACAAAGAAAAACTGATGTTAAATTGGGCACCATCTATAGTAAAATAAGCAAAATTGTCTCTTTTTCTCGAATAACCAGTCTACTATAGATCAGACTGAAATTGTTGGTAAGAGAAATAAAAAGATAGTTTAAAATGAATGACAAAATATATTACATGAAAAATAGACAAATCGGTTTGAGACAAATTGAAATTTAAAAAATTGTGTATAAATATATAAAACAAATTTATACCAGTATCCTAGATTGATTATGGTTGTGGTGGCTGGTTCTGGGACAGCAATCCAGGCCCACAATTGTCTCTTGTTGCAAGAATGAATCCTAAGTTTCCTTGGCAATTTACGTCTCTCAATGAAATGGGGTGAAAGTTGTAGGAAAATTAACCTACCTAATGAAAAGATAACGAAATTTTATCTATGAAAGATAAACTATGCAAAAACTATGCAGGAATGTAGAAGACATATCTCAGAATTTAAATATCTAAGAATATAAGCATGTAAATATCTAAGCATGTATGCATGTACAAAATTTAAGCAAGTTAAATGTACAAAATTAAGCAAGTTAGCTGTATAAAATATATTTAAGCTGATTTCATAGACTATAAATTGCCAAAAAATGAGAAGGAAAGAGAAAAATATTTTTAAAACCATGCGGTACATATAGTATTTTTAACTACTTATTAAATTAAAAAGAATTGACTTTGAATTCAAATTTATTTTAAAAATAATTGAAATTATATCAAAGGCAAAATTTGAAGATTAATTAAATTTTTAAATGAATAATGAAATTACCTGTATATTAAACACCTGTTAACTGGGATATAAAAATTGTAATATCAAATACTGAAGTCCACAGTTAAAAATTATATACGTTTGAATCAGTACAAAGGCTGCAAGCAAATGACTTCCTGGTGAGTTTTACTGATAAGGTAAACTTTTTGTCCTAGTTACTGGAAAACAACGCTACCAAAAAAATGTGAGAAATCTAATTCCCTTTTTAAATTGAGAGCTGTAAAATATAAAAATAGTACAAGTATGGCCATCTGTCAATGGTTGCGTTAAGCGCACCAACTTGTCTTGTAGATTCCCGTACTCACAATTAAATTAGTGACATATAATCGATAAAAGGAATCTATAATAAAAGTTTTTGTTCCATACCAATGCTTTGCCTCAGTTTGTAATTTCTATTTTGTACATACCCAACAATATGAACAGCTGTTAATAAATAGTAAAACGTATTGATAACTCAGTAAATATATTACATCTTATGGGATATACTATATATAGTAACGAGAAAAGGTAAGGAAAATCACCAAATGTACCCACATAGTAAACAAAAATATAAAAATAGAAAAATTGATATCTGATGTAACTAATTTTGTAGACAAATTGTTAATTGTTTCCTGGGATGCTGTGTAGAACGGAAATGAGATACATCATAGTTTAGAATATGACTTAAGTTCCTAAGATATAAAACTAAGTACATTTTTTTTTCTTTTATACATTTATTTAACGTCGGCCTATTTCCGCTACTGAGGCCTAACACCGACGCCTGTAGACGAGCTACCCCCAACCAGTAATTTTTGCCGAACCTCTTCCCTTAAGAAGAGTAGGGATCTTTTACTTGCCTAACATTTAATAGACAAGGGACCGACGGCTTTACATCCCCTCCGAAGGATGGTATATCTCCTATACAACCCTCGCCTAAGGTTGTATAGCTTCCGCGCATACACTGATATACAAGCCGCTGGAAGATGTGTGAGGCGAGAACGCGGTTTCCGTTGGAATGGTCGCCAATCCAAGTGCTAACCGCGCCTGTCGTTGCTTTACATCGCATACCGAAGTATGTACATAGTAAAGACGCACCTATGCTCGCCCCCAACTAAGTACATAAAACAGTGTGAAATGGTTTAGCAGTCATACAAATAAAATTCTGTTAGTTGAAAACAGTTTCACTTACAAAAACTGAATCGAAAAATGTTATACAGGTCGTGCTAAATATAACCAAATCACTAGTTTCTATATAATATTGTTAAATGGACAGAGGCCATGTAACAAGATCCAAAATTTCGGAAATGGATGCCATTGTCGTATGAAAGCATTTGTAGTATTGTTAATTTGCTCGGTAATGTCAAGTAGAACCGTAATACATTATTTTGCCTAAATATTCTATAAGTTGTATTTTGTAATAGATTCTACTAGTTTAGAAAATTTTAGTAGCATGATTACCCAAAAATATCGAAGTGCACTTACTCACATCTAACCAGGTTAATTTCTAGAACTGCAGTAATAGCTGGTACTATGAGTGGTGTACAATCGAAACATTATATATAATGTACAATTTCTATGTATATGAAGAAAAATTGTAGTAATAATAGTAATTATTTTATTACTATATTCTTCTTCCAAATATACTATAATCACATCTTATATGATGAGCGTCATCTCAGTGCAGGTCCTCAGCACTGCAACAACCCACAGGGAGTGTCACTCATGGCGGTGTATACAATACTACCTCGTTGAAAAGATGAATGCAGCTACAGTTAACCTGACTCGATTTCCAAGACAAATATGTCTGGACTCTCATGTATCAACTAGGGTTGATTTCTTTGGCACAAATACTCATTGTTCAGCTGTGGATGTGAATGTAGATATTTTGGGAAACTGTTTTTTTATGTTACATTTCCAATATGACAGAGCTAACGGCTATTTCACAAATGTGCAAAATACCTGCCATAACATAAAAGTTTACAAAATCCTAAATGAAGAACACCAGTTTTGGTATCTGGTAAAATTTATCGCTGCCTGGGCTATAAGGTCCACAGATCAAACATGCCACACCGCTGAATAAGAGAAACGCGTATAAAAGAAAGACATTTGTTGTACTTACGTGGAACTGATTAATGAGGGTCGAGCAAACAATAGGATCTAGTTATTAAAATATATTTAAACGCCGAAGCCTTCCTTTATTTAAGACGACAATTAAAGTGTCCGATGTCTGACGTAATTAATTAATTCTGATTAAAGTTCAAAATAATTAATATATTCATGGCCGTGGTATTGCTGTTCAAAATTTTTCGGAGAGGAGGATAGAGAGATCAATTGTGTCATAAAACCCGCTAGGAAAGCCAGTGGGACATGATTTATGCTTCGATTAAAAATTTTATTTACTAATTATTAATATCATAACTATTTAATATTATGTACGAGAAAGATATGTCTTTATTAAATATGTTTGTTCACAACTTAAAGATAAAGTCTAAGAAATAATTTAAAATTTTTATTAAGTTGAAAAACTAGTATTGTTTTGCCGTCGTGAAAATGATATTAAAATATGTTTTATTCTTTATTAGTTACAAAATTGAAGACAGACTTAATATACCATTGCGTAATTTAACAGATCCGATAAAATAATGTAATAGGGGAATATTTATTAACAAGATTTCCAAATTTATTTATAAGAATTGAAATATTGTTTTTAAGATACTTCTTCAATAAAGTAAAATAGTGCTACGGAAAGAATATAGAGATGACTTCATTATTTAATAACAAAAATAGTGATAAGGATAGACAGATATAATTTTAAAAACGTTATTATTTATTTATTTACTTTATTTATTTATTTACTGATGTAATACAGACAAAAAACAAATGTCTAAGTTTACAATAACATCATATTATATGCCAATATACTATAAAAAAGCTAGTTATATAGAGCACATATATAGAGAAACTTATTATATAACAATTAATAAATTAAATATTGCCTATAATTATAAATATCACATACAATTGACTTTATTATTTTAATTAAAGATTAGAATCAAAAGGCAGAAGAACTACTTTATTCAGTATCTCAGAATGTTTTTGTTCTATACAGGGTTACTGGTAATTCGATACATTCCTTTGGAGATGTGATGGGGCATGGGCTAAGGAGTAAATCTAGCCCTAACATACATTATGCAAAACTCAATAGTTTTTGAGATATTTCAATGTTTTTCTCAAAAAAGTAGATCTTAATGTCTTAAAAGTTAATTTCCGAAAAATCTACTTGACATTTTTAAATTTTTCTTTTCCTGGATTACTTGTCCAATATTATAGATATCCGTTTGGAATGAAAAATATCCGGAAACATTTCGATCATGTGAACATTTAAAATAAAAACTTGTAAAAATTGTTTTTTAAAAATCAGTTATGAAACTTACCTATTAGGTTTTTTGAAAAAAAATATTAGTGTAGCACGCGTACAAATTATTATAAAAACTTCCTTATTTCAATAGCTATCTAACTAGGTAGAACTGTTTAATGTACCCTTGATAGTTCTAATAAAAAATTAGTAAAGATAATGCTGGTGGCGGAATTTATTAAACGACTAATCGTTCATTTTCATTTAAGTCAGTCAGTCCTTGACTTTGACGTTTGTGCATATATGTCATTAACTGACATTCTTATCTCCGTGTCCCTTAAGTTTGTTGGTCTTGTTAAATTAGTTATCGAAGATTTTGATTTTGCTCGTAGTTGTTGTTATTAGTTGTTGTTATTGTATTTTCTGTGCCATGGCCGCGTATGCCAACGCAGAATACGCTGATATCTTGTTTGTCTATGGATACTGTGGCGGCAACGCTGCTGAAGCTCGCCGAGAATATGGTCTTTGGTACCCTAACCGCCGCTTACCAAATGCACGTGTATTCAGTACGGCATATCGAAATATCGCTGAAACTGGCTCCGTGAAATGTAGAAGAAGTGACGCTGGTGCTCCTCCCGTTTATGAATCAGATGATGAGGAAGAAATATTGAGGTATTTTGAGGAATACCCAACTATTTCAACTAATAAAGTCGCAAGACTAACCGGAGCGTCACAATGGAAAGTTTGGTCTACGATACGTAGAGTTGGATGTCATCCTTACCACTATACCCCTGTCCAAGGCTTGGAGGAAGGTGATCCTGGAAGGGGAGTGGAATTCTGCCGATTTATGTTAAATTCAGATGCAGAAAGTGCAAATTTTTTAACAAGTATTTTATGGACGGACGAGTCGAAATTTAATCGCGAGGGTATAACAAATTTCCACAACCTACATTATTGGGCAGAGAAAAATCCCAAGTTAACACGTGAAACTAGTTTCCAAATGAAGTTTTCTATTAATGTGTGGATGGGAGTCATTGGCCACTATTTAATAGGGCCACACTTTCTTCCTCAAAATTTAAACAGGGAAATCTATGAAAATTTTTTAAGAAATGATCTGGCGGTGATTTTAGAAGATGTTCCTCTCGCCGTCAGACAGCGAATGATGTTTCAGAACGACGGTTGTCCAGCACATTATCCGCTGATAGGACGACAGTTACTTGATCAACGTTTCCCTAACCGTTGGATTGGAAGAGCGGGCCCAATACCTTGGCCAGCGCGAAGCCCTGACTTAACACCCCTTGATTATTACGTATGGGGTCATATGAAGGAGATGGTCTATGCCACACCAGTCAATACTATAGAAAACCTTAGACAAAGGATAGTCGATGCTGCCCAACACATAAGGCATAATCTGACAACCAGAGTAACAAGGACGGAAATAAGAAGACGCTGCCGTGTCTGTATACGGAATAGGGGCTCCCATTTTGAGCAAGACATATAAAAAATAAAGTACAACTTTGAAATTAATGAAGAATTAAAGTCTAGTTTTAAAATGTTTTTTACTGTTTATCTAAAAATAAAATTCGTACTACTTGTGTTATTTTTACTAGTATTTTCTTAGAACTATTAAGGGTACATTGAACATTTATACCTTGTTAGATAGCTATTGAAATAAGGCAGTTTTTATAATAATTTATACGCGTGTTACGTTAATATTTTTTTGAAAAAACCTAATCGGTAAATTTCATAGCTGATTTAAAAAAAAAATTTTTAAAGTTTTTATTTCAGATGTTCACATGATCGAAATGTTTCCAGATATTTTTCATTCCAAACGGATATCTATAATATTGGACAAGTAATCCAGTAAAAAAAAATTTAAAAATGTCAAATAGATTTTTCGAAAATTAACTTTTAGGACATTAGGATCTACTTTTTGAGAAAAACAAAAAAAATTAAATATCTCAAAAACTATTGAGTTTTGCATAATATATGTTAGGGCTAAATTTACTTCTTAGATCATGCCCCATCACATCTCCAAAGGAATGTATCGAATTACCAGTAACCCTGTATATTTCCTTAGTTTACGTTGTGTTCGGTTAGACATGTTAAAATTTAATTCATGACAGATACAGTTAATATCGATACACATTCTTACAATTGGCGAGTTTTTTCTTATATCAGTCTTACAATACATTTGAAACATAATTAGTCAAGTCCTGAGTCTTGATAGAATATAAAAATGTAGTTTTGATAGAATATCATCTAATGCTATATATCCGTTTATTATTTCGTCTATAAACAGCAAATTATTTACTTTTCTTCGTAACGACAGTTTGGCAATATTAAATTCTTTATTCTATTCTTATTGTATGGTACTGATTGTAATCCGGAAACCTTCATGTTTTTTTTTCCTGTAAACATAAGCTAAGAATTTGTTTTAAATAGTTTTTATTTGCTCTGAGGCTACTGCAGTGCCGGGATTCCATATTTGCGAAGCAAATTCTAAATTTGATCTTACTTACAAAACTGAAATAAAACATTCTAATTATTTGCCAACTAAATTAAGATGCATTCCTCATAACAAATCCTAAATTTCTATATGCTTTCTTTACCATATTTCCAATGTGTTCGTTAGAATTTAAGTTGTGGTTAAACAGACATCCCAAGTCTTTTTGTTTATAAACACGCTTCAGGAAATTATTAATTTTATATACATATTGAAAATAATTTGTTCTTTTTATAGTATAAGATATTGCCGAATACTTATTTATGTTCAACGATATTTTGTTGTTTATATTCCAATTCGATATCACGCTGCAGTAATAACGCATCTTTTTCACTTTTTATATTTCTGTGAAGTTTCAAATCATCCGCATATAACAAACACTTAGAGAAAATTAAACGTTCGGGAATGTCGTTCCCAAATAACAAAAAAATAAAATAAAGGGCCGGGGTTACTACCTTGCGCAACTCTGGATGTTACCAAAAAAGGCTCGGACGTTCAATTTTGTCATGATCAACCTTGTCGAAAACCTTTGCAAAGTCCGTATAAATTAGATTTACTATAGAGTTATTGATTGCCATGCTAATATCATCAGTAAAAGTAGTTAAATTTATTATCAACGACTTCTAAAACTCCCCATACACGCTCAAGCATGCTCAGCTAGTAGATATCACCTCGAACCCAACTTCGAACCAAGCATGCTCGACGGTTTCCACACAATTGCACCGAACTTACCAACTTCAGTTCATAATTTAAAACCGCGATCCTCACTGCTGTGGAGAAAAATGACAACCGAATAGGAGAAATTGATGCTCACCTCTCACATGATGGAACCTCAGTGAGTTAGTGCGTCTAGCCCCACCTTCTGCGAAGTAATTTTCAAATATAAACCATCCCCAAGAGGTTGTTCGGATTCCACTATAAACTGTAGGGCTCTGTCTCCTTTACTCAGGCCAATCTAAATCTCCTAGACTTAAGAGGTTCATTCAGTTGACCTGGAAGGCGTTTAAAAATACATTTAAAACAAAACAAACAAATCTCTCACACAACTACCAGAAACTATTGCTAACCACCAACATGTTCACGAAATCACGATATATGTACCAACATGTTCGATGCTCGGTCCGTGTTGGTAAGGATCGGCAAGCCGCACAATGAGTAGAGCATTCCAACCGCTAACTATGTTCATCGTTCTCACACATCTTCAAGCATATTCGCCGAGCCAAGTTCCAAGTCCTTTTACCAACATGCTCGAGTGTGTATGGGAGGTTTTAGATACAAAACCATGATGGCATTCAGTAATATTATTTTTAATAAAAGTATATATACACTTTATTGTATATTATTTGCTCAAAAACTTTACCAACAGAACAGATATAGGCCGGTAATAGGTCTGTCCACAAAAAATTAATGTACATTAAAAGTTGTGAAAAATAAAGGCTCTTACCTAATAATAACAATATTGGAACTGTGGTTGAAGAAAGTCAATCCGAACAACAGCAGCGGCCGTAGAAATTGCTTAGTTTATTTCAGTGCGATAAACGTGTTTGACGTCACATGCTTGCTAGCTTGGCAGGTGCCAGATCATCTGTATGCTGCGTTAGGTTTATTCCGGGTCGTTCTCGTTAGAACAAAATTTAAATTCACGGCAGTAACAGAACAGTGTCTTTACTATTTAGGACGCCAAATAGAGTTTGATTATTGTTGTCAAATATGGAGGAAGGTTTCCAGAAAGAAGATTTACATAATTTGCAGAACGTAGACGTGATTATGGTATCTGATTTTCTTTCAAAGCACTGATAAATACGACTATGACTAATATCGACAAAAATATCCGGTCCGTCCTAGCTCATGACCGTAGCAAAATTAACTACATCGCTATAGCAACACCTAGAGTATCGCAGCGCATATCGCGTAGCAGGCATATGACGTCACCCGCTTAGCCTCGCGCCAAGGAAGCGTTTTATAGCCTCGACGCGTTGTGGAAATTACAAATAACGCCGAAAGTGAATGGCTATCTTTTTTAAAACTTTGTAGGGGTTTATGACTCCCATAAATCTATCATTTCCAGTTAAAAATTAAATTTTATGGACAAACTTATTGCTAATATTTTCTAATGACCCAAAATCCTCTTGTAGGGTGATGATTTCTATAGTAATAACTACAACCAAGTTTGACAATTAGTGTTGTTAGTGTAGTAGTAGTGTAGTGTAGTGTCTGGCCGATAGCCGTGTTGGTTAAGGCGCGAGGCGGCAATCGCGATTAATCACACGAGTATCGATCCACCGGGTTCGAATCCCGGAGTCCCCGTTTTTTCAATGCGTAACCCCCTTCCGTACAAGCCTCTAGCTTCTAGAATTGAGGATTGTCTAATTTCTGTGGTGTTTATTTATTTATTTATTATTATTTATTTATTTTTATGTTTATTTCCCAATTGTAGATAAAAACTCCTATATAGTAAATATGACTTCATTCGCATGTGGTAAAAGCCTAGTTATCACCCTTATTATATAATATTTTAATGTTCAATGTTCAATGGACGTTGTTCAATGTTCAATGGACGTTGTTCAATGTTCAATTTAACGTTCAATGGATAATGTAGGCACTTATATTCGCATTTGAGAACTTAAAGTTGAAGTTTACCGAGTAACGTTAAAAAGTTGTTTTTTTGCCGATAATAGTATATTTTCTTCAAACGTCATAAAACGAGTGGCACTAAAAGTATTTGAAGAAAACATGGAGTAAAAGTGACATTTTTTCTGTCGAGGATGTACCTGATGGACGAGCGAAGTGAGTCTAGCAAGAACATACGAACGAATACTCCAAGAAAAAGTTGCAAAAAGGGTTAAAACACAAAAGTTCTCTGAGAGGGATTAAACATGGGTACTTCTCCGTTATCAAGGGCGCTCAACACGATGGTGATATTTTTAAGGTTCTCACCTCTCAGCAACTATCCCTAAACTCGAAAAACCGCCCCTATTTCGCGATTTTTTCCATTGTAGGCAAGCGGATGTGTTTTTTGGGCAGAATTCGTGTAGGTCGTCTTATCCATCCTCAGGGTTGAAGCTACCAGTTCCCCTAATACTAAAATATCAATAAAAAAATCAAAATGTATGAAAATTTGTTTATGCCCATTTTCGAGCTTTCTAAACACGATGGTAATATTCATTTCTCCTCCATCCTCCACCAACCACACCTAAAACCACCCCCATTCCATATTTATTTATACTGGACATTTCGACATTGTAAAGGAAGTTGAGTGACGAGATGAGCTATCAACCCCGAAGTTGAAACTACCACCACCCCTGACATTGAAATCCACCAAAAGATATAAAATAGTGAAAAATGTTTCCCCGCTTACAAGGGCACTAAACACGATGTTAATAATAATTCATCCCAGATCCTCCATCGACCACCCAGAAAATTAGGGGTCGTTGGTGGAGGGTGGGGGGAAATGATTATTACCATCGTGTGGAGCACCCTCGGGATAAACAAATTTTCATGCATTTTGATTTTTTGGGAATATTTTATTGGGGGGGGGGTATCTCGGAGGTGGATAAGATGTCTTATGGTTAAATTTCATACGGCCTACCCGAATCTTGTCTTAAAAACCGATCCGCATGCCTACGATGAAAAGAAAAACGCGAAATAGGGGTAGTTTTTCCAGTTTAGGGGTAGTTGCTGTGGAGTGGGAACCTCAAAAATATCATCATCGTGTTTAACGACTTCGAAAATGAGGAGGTACCATATTTCATCCCTCGCACAGAACTTTTGGGGCCTTTTCAACTTTTTTAAGGACAAGAAGTGTCCGAGAAATGATAAAAAGTTTAAAATAGCCATATTTTTTTAACGTTTGAAGAAAAAATGTTTTATCGCTAGGCCACTAAAGGAATAGAAATATAAAGCAGTGCAAAGCAATACAGGACGAAATCTATTTTTCCCACTGGTCCCTATCATAGAGGTTTTTTGAAGTTTCTAAACTATTTCAAAAATAAGCCATCAAATCAATTTATCCCCGTATCTAATTAGAGAAATCTGTACCTGAATCTAATTAGCAAATATTTTAGAATTGTAAATACTCTTGTTTAAATCGATGTCGTTAATCTTATATTAACTAAAGCAAGAAGAGAAACCATAATTTTTACGGATGAGAAAAAAAAATTGTTACTTATTTACTTGCTTTTTAGAAAAAAGTAATCCTAAATTTTTAACAAAGAGTGTAGTAGGAGAAGAATAGCCAATCGGTGGATGATGTTTAATTTTCTTTGTTACTGTTTGCTCTAGTGGCAAAAAATTTCAAAAACAATATGTGCCTTTCGGTAGTAGAATACTTAGATACTGTTTCATAACGTATATTTTTTTAGAATCGATGAAACGCTCAACTCGCACTATTCGAAAATAATATTCCACAAATTGTAGAACATCTATAATACTTATTATCTTGCAAGTGCAAGTTCACAAGATAATGTAACACGAATTTGAATATTATAACGTAATTTATATTTGTTATTAATGGTAAATAGGCTCTTAGCGTCGACAGTTAATTTTAATGGGCATGCATATAAAAATGACACTCAACATTTAAAGCTAGCTGGTAATATATTGGATCTAATAAATTTTAAAGGTGCAATAAAGAATGTAGGGTCGTTTAAAAAGTCAATTTATTTAGCTCGGCATTAATGAGATCTTAGCTCTTAGCGGGAATAAGTTCAGTATAATTTCATTTCACATAAATTAAACTGCTGGTTTAATTAGTTTTCATTTAAAACTGAAATAATAAATTAAGTATGTGCGCTCTAATTTCGAATTCTATATACCTGATACATCAGGAGGCATATTAACAGACCATGTGGTTACTTCGAAAAATTAAAGAAAAATCTATATAAACGAAAAACAGGTACACATAAATCAAGAAATTGTGATCTTTTCCTTACAGTGTATCCTTAGTATGTCCTAATAATGACTATATTTCATTTAACAGCATCTATAAATTCAGGATTTTGCTGAATAGGGTATCCTTAAAGCTCGCTGTAATTTTTTTGTTAAAAATGTTAATATCTTCAAAACTATAAATTTTAGGTAGGTATAAGGTTAGTTACACAAAGTAGTTTTAAAATTTGGTAAACTATCAATTGCGACGTGTGTTCCATTAAAAAGAACAAAGTTAACATCTACTTCCGGTATAAGCGGAAGTGATAGAAGTATCAAAAGATTTTAGTTGAATCGACAACAGACTGCTAATTACATGTATACGTAATTTGATAAAAATTTGTTTAATAGTTTTCGAGACATGTATCGTGTAAGCTCCGGGTTGGACACACTGTATGTTACATTCTTATGTTTCTACATTCGTTTGTTACGTATTTGTAAGTGATTATTTGTAATCACCTGCCTAGTAATTGGAATGTCCTGTTAAGCAGTGTATTGCTAAATAAAAAAAATATGTTTTTCATATTTATAGAAAACGATGGAAAAAATTACATAAAGTTCTTATATTTTCCCAACGTAATTTTTGAGTTTGATGGTTGTCTGATGTTTTATATAACACCTTGCCAAAAAAACTGCATGGAATTTAAAGGCCACTGGAAACTCTATACAATAATAATCTGCGTATAGATTAGTATAATAAAAGGCTCCATCAAAGTTTACTGTAAAAAGTCCCAACCTGAAATACCTTAATACGTCGTAAATCACTCATTTACCATCCAATAACAATATGTACAAAGTTATTACATTCTGCAAGGATTTAGCTGGCAAGTACCGAGTGCAAAAGTGAGGCCCTTGGCACAGTACCAGGCCAATTAACATCTCGTTGCTTTTGTTTTACGGTATGAATAATAATGCAAGTTACCAAAGGCGCGATTTCCTATGCATACACTATATAAATATTCATAAGTTCGCATTCATTTTGACGAACACCTCAAGTGATTATTTTCTACTGACAACTAAGGGAATTGTATCATTAATTATATGCAAGTTATCCCCGTATAAAAAGGCAAGCGGGTCGGGTGGATTTTTAAACACATGCAAACATTACGCATTTATTAAACGATATATCAAACCGGGATTATGAGAAAGCATATCATTTAAGTTTCTTTTACCAGTTGAACTGTTACAGCTTGAATCTGGGTTCATATTTGGGGGGTAAGTTTCTACCATTATAAAATTAATTCACCTCAAGTGGCATCTTTCAAAAGAATTTTTTTATAGAGATAATAAACTTAAAAATTCACAAAATTGGCTGAACCATAGTGATTTCTTCTATTTATGGGTTTTTCTACGATATGTATCTTGTGATCACAAATTCAACAAAAATAACAAAATTAATCAGTATACTGAAAAAATAACCCAGATATCTGTCAGGTGTATGTCAAAGAAACAGTCAGCAGTCAACTTTTTGCCAAAAGCATAAATAATTTCTCTATCGTTTTGGAACCGAATCTGTTTCCTTTTTCAAAGTGTATATTAAATACACAGCTTTAAGATTGTATGTACGTCATATCCATAGATACATACTACTGACTCAAACAACCGGCCAAGACTATCGGGGTTTTGAAAAAGGACAATCGAAAAAGCAGAAAGAAACTCCTAACAATGTATAAGTTTGAAAATCCTTCAGGTCAATACCAAAAGTCTCAGAAACTTTGTAACCTTTTCTACATTAACGCTTACTTACCGCATATCATAATAGTTACCGAGACTGGGTAAACTGTGACGACCATGACGATGAATATTTTCTTCCTGGATTAAGTAAGTGGCCATGTGGATATACACTGCCGTCATAAGATCAATGATAACCTATGGAGCTGTGGTTTGGTGGCCTAAGAGCAAACAGACTACAGCTAAGGTCAAGTTCATCCAAGTGTAAAGAGTTGCCTGCTTAAGCACAACCGGAGCTATGCGAACAACGCCAATGACAGTTATGGAGGTAATGCTGTGTTTTCCACCACTACATATATATCTAGAAGAAATGGCTCTGACAACCATGATACGCCTCAAATCCGTTGGCATACAACCAAATGTAGGCTATGCAAAAGCCAGAAGTCATTTGTGGAATGAAGCTGTCAGGAAGACGCCTCTTCTACAGGTGTGTAGAGATGGCATTTCTCTCCGGCTTGTCTTTGATATACCCTACATAATACAGACGAATAGTGAGAACGAGGCTGCAGACGAAGGTGTGATCAACGTCTTCACAGACGGATAAAAAAAGAAGAATGGGGCAGGATGCGGAATATATTCCAGAAATCTGCAAATCTAATATAAATGGACAAGCCAGCGTAATACAGATGGAATTGGCGGGCATAACCATAGCTGCAAAAGAGGTTGTCCGTAGACAAACTACAGGCAAAACAATCAGGATCTACACCGATTAAGACAATCATTACTAGAAATTAGAAAATTACCAAAGAGCAGTATGGCAATGTCACCAAGCACTTAGTGCCTCCAGCATGAATAACATAAGGGTATGCTGGGTGAAAGGACATGCACAGTACATTGGCAATAAAGTAGCCGATAGGCTAACCAAGAAGGCAGCAGGTCTAAGTATCTTTAAACCAGGTCCGGCCAATAGCAATAACACAAGTAATTAAAAAGAACACCCACAATGAATTCAAGAAGCTGTGGGATGCAAAAACCAGCTGTCAGCTTGCTAGGGAACTATTCCAATAAGAGTACGGCAATGGACTACCTATTAATGTCCAGAAGAAACCTAAGTTTTATAACGGGAATCCAGACTGGACACTGTCCGTTAAGGAAACGTCTACACAATGTGAGATTAAGCGAAACACCTCTTTCTAGAGGTTGTGAACAAGAAGACGAGACGGTTCAACATATACAACTGTGACTGTTCTGTCGTCTCATCAATTTTAGGAGTACGTTGGCCTACTTTGGCCGATGTAAGGGATATGCCCCTACTCAGTATCACCACCTATTTTGCAAGATTAGGTTGGTTGGAGGCCTAGGCCTACAGGGACGAAGTACAAGGGCCTCAATGGGGGCCTAAGTGCTATGGTTCGATAATTTTCATGGATCACCCTCCCAACCATTTCCAAATTCCAATTCATCGAGTTAGTATATTTTGTCGTGGCCAGTCCACTCATGGAGGGGAATTTGCGTTTATGGATGGTTTATGGCATAAATAAATAAACAAATACGATATGATATTTTAAATTAACTTTTTCTTTAAGAAGTCGATGGAGAAACTTCCTTTTATTTAACAAAAATTATATTAGTTTTGACATTAATTTTCGTTCAGACGAGATATGTTAAACCGTAGAGGTCAAGGAAGCAACTGGGCGTCTAAATTTGCTGCAGCATTTATAGCTAAATCTTGATTACAAAAATGTTTCTGTTTCATCAAGTCCGCCTAGCCATTCTTTTGGGAACGATTTCGTTTTGTATGCTTCGTGAAGTAGCGCCACGCTTGGTGGGCGTGGTCTAGCAAAGTCTTTGTTTTAATCGTGAACTTTGAATTAAAATCACGAATTTTTTAAAATGAAATGTAGCTAGGACGAAACATAATATAAATTTGTATATTTTGAATATAATTTGGATTGATATTTTCTATTTGCTTACCAGATATTAAATAATTTGTGAATTTTGTTAATGTTAACTCCGCTCAAGTGGGTGGGAATGAAATTCAAACACATGTGGCCCACAGAACTTTGGCATTAATTCTTCCGTTTACATATTTTAGAAACGAAATGAGATGAGTTTTTTAGTACGGTAAATTTCTGTTACTGAAATATAATTTATATTTGCAAATATTAATGAAATTTATTAACAAGGGTTAACTACCGAAAGTGAAAAAAAATATGTAAATTTCCTAATATTTTAAATGATCATATAATTTTGATAATTGCAATGAAACTCACTGGAACTGACACAAAAATCTAGTTAATGTATTGGAAAGCAAATAAAGGATTATAATTTGGAAAATTTATAAACACTGAATTTGTTATGTGCAGTTTTGTGTTTAACGTGTTCATCGTTGGCAAGCAAATTTCTATTGATTAGTGGCTGTGGTAAAATCTGAGTTTAAAAAGAGTAATGAAAAAATTTCATAATTTCGGTGATTTGTTGTTAAAAATGTTGTGTCAAGTAGTAATTATCCTGCACTATAAAATTAACCAAAATAGTTTTTAGCATATTCACTACAAAATATACTTTCCAAATATTCATTAATAAATTAAATAAGCCATAAAATTAAATCAATAAATAAATTCTATATTCTTTCCAAATTAAATTTTATCATTCATATTTCATTTCTACAGTATAAATTTGTTATTTATCACATGTAAAGGATATAAAGTTTCATTTCAATCACAGTTTGTAGCCGCGTTAGACATAACCTTCAAGTCTACCCATATAGGAATATTGCTGAATAAATATTTATAAATGATCTAAAGAGTCCAAAATTAATACATAACTTTTTCATTGATATACAGTCATTCAACAAGCTAACTTCTCCACCATGGACTGGTAAGATCTTTTTATTTTATATTATTTTTTGAACTCTATTTTTTTGTTGTTTCATATTTAATTTGTAATAAATGTTCCCTATATTTGTTTTTTTTAACATTTACTTAACGTCGGTCTATTTCCGCTACTGAGACCTATCACCGATACGGCCTTCCTTGAAACGGTCGCCCATCCAAGTACTAACCGCGTTCCTTTACATCGCATATCGAAGTATGTACATAGTAAAGACGCATCTACGCTCGCCCATATTTGTTTTTAAATGACTATTTCACTTATAAAATAAACTTCTGCATGCCAAGGTCCTCAGGTCGTGACACATGGTGGAGGCACCGGGTGTTGAATTGACTAAAAGACATTAAGATTTATAAAGTGAAACTAATTTTTTTTTTTTTTTTTTTTATACATTTATTTAACGTCGGCCTATTTCCGCTACTGAGGCCTAACACCGACGCCTGTAGACGAGCTACCCCCAACCAGGAATTTTGCCGAACCTCTTCCCTTAAGAAGAGTAGGGATCTTTTACTTGCCTAACATTTAATAGACAAGGGACCGACGGCTTTACATCCCCTCCGAAGGATGGTATATCTCCCATACAACCCTCGCCTAAGGTTGTATAGCTTCCGCGCATACACTGATATACAAGCCGCTGGAAGATGGGTGAGGCGAGGACGTGGTCTTCGTTGGAACGGTCACCAATCCAACTACTAACCACGCCTAACGTTGCTTTACATCGCATATCGAAGTATGTACATAGTAAAGACGCACCCACGCTCGCCCCGAAACTAATTTTGGTTTGTACATTGATATCATTACTGTAAAATGATGGAAAGTAGTTTTAGCAATTGAATTGAATATAAATGATTACAGAAGGATTTTTAGTAACTATTATGAAATTTTAAGATGATTTTGGTCCTAACTATGGATCTGTGATTTTATTTAGGAAAATAAATCATGAAATGGTCTTTTTATTACATTCCAAGATTGGTAAGTGGTAAAGTAAATAAATTTGACAATTTCTACGTTTTTATTTTAATTATTTCAGCATATTTTAAAAGGAACAATAACAGGAACTCTCTGGACCTAAATTTGAGCTGGAAATAAAAGTCAATATAATCGGTATAAGAAATTTGCTAAAGTAAAATGTGCTCAAAAAAGATAAATAAAACAAACTACATTCTTTTGTAAACTTTGTCACTCATCAAATTTTAAAAACCTAATTCAAAAGACTGGTAAATTGTTTTCACTTTCCATGGACGCCCTGTATACTACTATGTTTATTATTAGAAACAATTAACAACACTTTCTATAAATATAAAAATAATGAAATTGCCTTTGGTCCTCTATCTATTTACGCAGGTAACTCATTAAAATCGATGATTTAACAGTAACAAATCCATTCCACGTTGTCCAAATTACACACGTATAGATCTTTGCTCGATTTATTCTTATTTATGTGGAGAAGTTAGCGTCATAAAAGACCTTTCACGTAGATATTTAGTAATTAGGCCGAATTACAGATGGAGCACGTTTAGTTCATAGTAACTAATGGCATCGAATATATCAAGTTAATATAATTTGCCTTTACAATCGAGTCGTTGAACTAAAACATTGTCCATGCAGTAATTTATTATGTTCGCAATTAATATTTATGATTTATAACTATTAAGTGCAATTATAGAAATTATACAACGTGAATTATTTAGTAGAATTCGCGTTCAACAATCACAATAACAGAATCGAGGTGTTCTCGAAACTCATAGAATCTCGACATGTTACAAGAACTATGTATAGAATAATTGATGACGTGATATTTTTTTCTAGCAAACCGTGCAGGAAAAATTGATATTGTATACTTGTTGCTAGCTAACAAGAATTGTCCCCTTTACCGCTGCTTTTATACGATAATAGTAATAATAATCATAATAACTACATAAAAAAAACGGAAGCGGAAAAAATTTGAAAATACGAAATTCTGAACTACGAACAGTATGAACTTAAACGTTTTGCAAACTTAAAACAATATAAATATATTTAATTATACTATCAACTCGATGAATCCTGATGAGCACTATTTTTTTACAAAAGTTACTGAAGTAGATGTAAATGTTTCACGTAAACCAATCCGAGCTGATGATTTTAAATATTCCACAGGTAAAGGTGACATGGTATCTGTTTTCATCCGTATACGACAAAGGAGCATATGAATTTAACAAATTACCAGAATTTAGAAAGAAAACTAAATGTAGATGTTCATGAATAAATTATTTTGGCTTGCTGTTAGGCATTATATCAGTAGATTGAACTATACCAAGTATAACCAATATCCCAAATTCTATTATAGAAATATATCATTGTTACATGTTTACAATCTCCAGTAAACACCTTGTACGTAGGTTCAAATAATTGCAACAAGACTTTTCACTAACCACTACTTTATTTAATACTTAATTACAATAATTAAATCGCTATCACAACACCCTAATTACAACATTGATCTACTATAGTCCCACTACTATAGTTCACAATTTATTACTGTTCTTCTTTGATCTGTTCACTTGTACATCTCATCCCAAACTGTCCTCCGTGCGCGGGATCCACCTTATATATCTGTTTCATTCTTCTAGAATCATCCAGCCTATCCTTCGCGGCGCATTATAACATTATTATTTGTAATAAGCAGTGGTACGTAATTGTAAATGTGCTGCATTTTTTTTTTCGTGTCAACAACAACAACAACAACAATGGTATGCGTCAAATCCGTTGGCATACAACCAAATTAAGCTATGGAGAGGCCAGAAGTCGCCTGTGGAATGAGGATGTCAGGCAGGCGTGCATTGATAGCATTTCTCTCCGGTTTGTCTTTGACATACCCTACATAATACGGACGAATAGTGAGAACGAGGCTGCTGGCGAAGGTGTGATCAACATTTTCACAGACGGATCAAAAAGAAGGATGGGGCAGGATGTGGAATATACTCCAGAAGTCTGCAAATCCAATATAAATGGGCTATGGATGTGTGAGCCAGCGTAGTACATACGGAACAGGCGGGCATAACCATAGATGCAAAAGAGATTGTCCGTAGACAAATTACGGGCAAAACAGTCAGAATCTACACAGATTGTAGACAATCATTACTAACCCTGAGAAGTTACAAAATTACCACAGGGGCAGTATGGGAATGTCACCAAGCACTTGTGGGTACCTCCAGCATGAATAACATACTGGTATGCTGGGTGAAAGGACACGCACAGTGTAGTGGCCACAAAGTAGCCGATAGACTGGCTAAAATGGCAGCAGGCTTAAGTATCTTTGGACCAGGCCCGGCCAGTCTGTTACCGATCACGGCGATAATACAAATAATTAAAGAGAACACCCTCAATGAATTTAAGAAACTGTGGGATAAAACAAACAGCTGTCAGTTTGCTAGGGAACTACTAAAATATCCCAACAAGAGTACAGCAATGGACTATCTGGAAATGTCCAGAAGGAACCTACGTTTTATAACGGGAATCCAGACTGGACACTGTCAGTTAAGGAAACATCTCCATAATATGAGATTAAGCGAAACACCTCTCTGTAGAGGTTATGAACAAGAAGATGAGACGGTTCAACATGCCCTCTGTGACTGTTCTGCTATCTCATCAATCAGAGAATCCATTTTGGGAGACCGTTGGCCTACTTTGGCCGATGTAAGGGACATGCCCCTAGGCAGCCACCACCTATTTCGCAAGATTAGGTTGGTTGGAGGCCTAGGCGAGGGTCTGCCTACAGGGAGGATGTAGAAGGGGCCCAATGGGGCCTAAGTGCTGTGGTTCAATAAATTTTATTGACCACCCTCCCAACCAATTCCAGATGACGGAATAGTGCTGAGTATGGTATAACATACTGAGGAGCTCGGAACCACTTCTACGGTTTGTGAGAGATCATGAAACCGTTGGAGGTGGCGCATCTTATTTCAGGCTGCAGATGATCTCGGTCTTGCATTCAACTTCACGGGATGCAGGCGAGGAGCTGGTGCAGAATCAGTAACAGAGTTTCCGCCAAATCGTCTGACAGTCCACATTAAACGGTGTGTGCTATGACCACACAGAGACACTGGATTTATCGACAAAGCTGACCTTCGCTTGTTTACGGTCAGCGGAGCTAAAGTGGGAGACTAAAGGATTGATAGTGGTCTGCCAAGACGGTGTTATTAACAGTTTAGTCTACCGCAATCGTGTTATGTGTGTGGCGATCCCTGATACCAACTAAAAGACGCCTCATCAGATATCGACTCAGTTAGTTGTCGAAAACGAGACATACCGAATTTATTGGAACTTCTCGTTTCCGACTGTCAGGTTAGTTCAAGCCAACAACCCTGACATAGTACTCTTCGCCCACCAAACCAAGGTGATGTATGTTATCGAGTTCTCGAGACAAGTCACCTTGAGGGAAGAGGAAAAATGGACTAAATACCGAGATCTCCCGTATGACCTCCAAAAGCCATCCCCAGATTACTCGGTCAAGATGGTCATTCTGATAATCGATGTACTCGGTGGGAAGAGGCCCACTGCTCTCAGAATTGAAGTCAATACCAGCCTGTCAATAGTCAGTCGACTGGTTGGCAGCCCAAATGCAGAAGGCAGTCGTCCTGGGGTCCCTTCAGTTGCTTAGGACATATGATTTGGGAATTTCAGTTAGAGATGTGGGAAGTAGATGTAGATAATTCGCTAGTGCTTCTTCCGTCAGAATGTTGGAAACACGGTAAAATTGTTCAACATCGCTCTCGCGGAAAAGAAAGATATCTGTGGAAGATAATTTACTGTCGAATTCATTACCTAAGTCTATAGGTCAAGTCAACTTCATAATACGGTAACGAGAATGACTAGATTTATCAACAGATGATATAGCCGACTTTTAGAATAAAATGTATGTTAGTGTCGCAACAACTTAAAGTGTGTAGAGTTGAATTTTTAAATGGATTTTCTGTACATAAATGAAAATGGCAACAATTTAGATAATCTTTTCCTAAGTTCGTTTATTTTTAGTAAGTGTTCTAAACAAAAGTAAGAAATATGTTTTTATTACGTATATCATTTAAGTTCAGTAGTTTACAAAAGGTCGCCAGACAATGTTATATCAATAGTGGTATTTTCAAAATTCGACTTCCCCTTCTTATTGTTTACCTGATATCTGAGTTAACCACATTTACATACTAGAATTGAATTTCTTCTGTTATGAGAAGTCATACGTAGTGATGAATCCCAGGAAAATTCATGTAATTATTTTACTACGTAATTTCACTATAAATGTTGTTTATATGTATTAACTAACGTAAGCAAGTGCATGTATTGTATTATAAATTCACGAAGAGTGTATAGAGAATTAAGAAAATCTCAATCCTTTTCTTTCATACCTACAACAACAATGAATAAATTTTGTGCAACACTTGAAGCTTTAGTTGAATTCAAAAATAAAACATCTATCGCACCATGCACACATACCCCCATATCTACAACTGAATTCCTCCGGGTGTGAGTGCATAAGTAGCAGTGGAACATTGAAGAGGATGCAAATAAACTGCACAGAAGTAGGTTATAATCAGGTAATTTACAACTTTATTATAACCAGGAGATTTTCAGCTAAAAAGGAACAAAACAGGAAGTTTGCGTGTTTATGTACTTTAAAGAAAGTAATGTATAGAGAATTAAATTTTAAAGAAAAAAGCCGTATATACATTAATATACGATGCGATGTTATACTAAACTGGAAGTACATATACATACAAATAAACAGAAAATAAACCGCAAAAGAAAGTATTATCCCTTGAACGCGGTATCACTGCTTACTAGTGATGGCAACTAGTGCTTGTAGAACTAACAGTAAATAAATAATAAGATTAGGATGCTTCCTGCATTTTGGATTAATACATATTAACAGATGCTTATGTAAGCTTTTATAAAGATTAATAATTGCTTGGACATATTTCAGCCATTTATTGATGATAATTATTCTTTATATCTATAAGTTGATGAATTAGATACTGTGGTTGATCATCGATCCATTTTTTAATTTTCTTTTTAAAAAGAGAAATTGAATTTAAGCTTTTTATTTCCTTGGGAAGTTCATTATAAATTTTTGGGCCCAAATAGTAAAAACTTCTTTGCCCAATTGTTTTTTGGGCTCTGGGAATAGTAGTGGAATCAACTTTATACCTTGTATTATAAAGATGTTCGATAAGATGACTACTAGATTTTATTTTACATTGATATAATAGCAGACATTTACAAAATAGTTTTCTAATATCGTATAACTATTCTCTGGGTACATGCGACTTTTGTTAAATATTATACGAATTATCCATTTTTGTACAACTTCCAAGTTTTTTAAACATGATTTCGTTGCCCCTCCCCATGCGATAATGCCACATATAAGGTGTGATTCAACTATTGCAGCCTACATTAATTTTAGGTGGTTCACACCAAAAAATTGTTTAAAATACTTGAATTTTGTCAACAAGGTGCGCAATTTTTTTACCAAGCTATTTATGTGATCATTCCATCTGAGATGCGAGTCAATTATGATGCCCAAGTACTTAACACATTTTGCAGATATAATTTCTACATTATGACCATCGCCTCTTATCTGGAGTTTACTAAATATTGGCATGTTGTTTAAATAGGAAGTGAAGGAGAGAAAACTCGTTTTCTTTACGTTAATTGTGAGAAGTTTTGATTTAAAGAATTCAATTATACTCCCAAAATCCTGTTCCACTTTTTCTTTTAAATTTAGCCAAGTTGTGTCTTTATAAAATACCGCCGTGTCATCTGCGAAACTTATGATATCACCAGCGACGTTTAGTTTAAAAATGTCATTTTCATATATTGAGAATAGAATTGGTCCTAATACGGTGCCTTGTGGGACCCCATGCGTAATAGTTCTTTCATCACTCATAAAGTCGTCTACCTTTACACGTTGCGTTCTTCCTGTAAGGTAGCTTTTCATTAGTTTGTATGCAATTCCACGAATTCCCATGTTTTCAAGCGTAACTAGCAAATCTTGGTGACTGACCGTGTCGAAAGCTTTGGCTAGATCGACGAAGATGCAAAGCGAAGGTTCACCAGCATCCGTTACGAGATCCGCTATTGCATCTTGCGTCGAACTACCCTCCCTAAACCCATATTGTTTTTCTGACATTATATTGTATTTTTTCATAAATTTCGTTAAAATAATCACCCCACTATTCGAGTTATTTATTGTCGAATATTTACATACCTTGATAGTCGTGTAATAATGACGCTAATTAAGCATTAGGACACATTTTTTCTTTAATTAAACTTTTATTTTTGTAGAGTCAGTGCAACTTAAACAACACTTAAAATTATTACTTAAACAAAAATATAATTTTAATTCTCCACTAGTCCTTCACCAATTCTGATACATTTTTCAATTCTTTTATTATTTTTAACAACTTTTCTTAATTGTTCAACTGTTACTTCATTACATGCTTCTCTAATTCTGTCACATAGTTCCGCTCTATTTCGTCGCATATTTTTATATACTTTATTTTTATGGTACCCCAAAAATAAAAATCCATAGGGGTGACATCTGGTGACCTAGGCGGCCACGCAATTAAAGGACTATTTCTTCCAATCCAACGCATAGGGAAGTTGTTGTTCAGCCAATTTTGAACTATTTCTGCATTATCAATGCAAAGCCCATCTAGTTGGAAATAAAGGATATGTTATACGGCTAAAGGAAAATTTTGAGCGGCGTCTCGAAATTCATGTGATAAAAGATGTAGGAATCTCACACTATTTAAAGTGTCATCAAAGAAAAATGGTCCAATCAAGATCTCATTTAAAATTCCACACCAGACATTTACTTTTTCGGAGTATTGCCGTTTACAATTTATAACCCAGTGTGGGTTTACCGTTGACCGATACCATGAGTTTTGCGATGAGACCACGCCATCTGTTATAAAAGTAGCTTCATCACTGGAAATAATTTTTTTCAAAAAATTTGTGTCATTTAAAATAAAAACAAACTCTGTGCCCAGAAGCAATATTCCAATCTCCTCTCTGTTTCTCGTTCTTCCATAATGTGTAAAAACTTGGGCTTATATGGATTTAAATTATGACGTTTAAGGCACCTCTAAATTTTGTTTCTGTCTACATTCAAGTTTAGAAGTAAATCTCTGATACTAACACGTCGTTCAGCATTAACAGCATCTAATATTACCTGATCCAATGGACGATCGGTAACGTTGTATTTTTTGGCGCTAAGTTTGGATACATCTCCAGTTCTGTTAAATATTCTATTCATTGATCCAACCGTGGTGTAGTGAATCTGTGGGCGTTCTGGATGTCTCAAATTGAAGATACTGGCTGCATATAAGAGTGCACAACAATTCTTATTATTTAAATTTATTCAGCAATACTTAATTGTTGTGCAGCCATGTTTAAGTTTAATTTGACATTCGACACAATTGTCAAATCCATTCCAAAGCATTCCATGTTAACAAAGATATTGGTATGCAGAGTTCTAAGTATTATTGATTAATTAAGTATTAATTTTTAAATAACTTTTCAATCACAAGAAGTATACCAAATTCGATCTACATGGACCAATAAATGGCCGAGTGATTGCAGTGTAGTGGTGAAAAGTGAGACACTGTATATTTTTTGCACTTGACACGAAATTTTTCATCTTTCACTCTGGGTTTCTAAAATTAATTTGTATAGTATAGCACAGCGCTTCCCTGCAAATAAAAAACGAAATAAAACCTTTACAAGCTAATTATTATCAACAAAACAAGCCGACACACATTACAAATCTATAGAGGTAAGTGAGTCAATTTGCGAACGAAATAGTACAGAGCCCTACTTAAAATTCGTATGCATTAGAATGTACATATTAATAATACTATATCGTAACGCGCTGTTAAAACTGAATGACTGAGTTGCTGATCTAAATATTTCAAGTGTGGATCTAGACGCAATTACTTTTGTGACTAGTTTAACGATATTTTAATGAGGTGGTAAAGTTTTTGTTGTCTTTTTTATGTGCAGTGTAAATCCGAGCTCGACTATACATTTCTCTGGTAAACTTACTTTCAATAATTATGTCCCCGCTTATCTACTTTTTATCTTTCTGCTTTTTCCATTTAATGCAAGAACAGATCGAGGTCCCGAAGAAACTTTTTACAATATAAATGTATTATTTTTATCGGGCTATTTGGAAATGCATCGACAGGATGCAATTATCTCTTCGTATTTATGTTAGGGAGGAGTGAAATAAATGTATTCTTTAAACAGTATCCTTGCGAAATGAGACAATTTACCTAGCAGTGCCCCGAACAACGCTTATAATAATAATAATTTTTAATATAAAATACACCCTTCTCATCCGCCATAATTTAAAGTATTATAGAATTGACAATAAAACTTTAATAAGCCCCAAGATTCTCTCCACCCGCTGTTCCGAGTAGATAATCCAATGTAACAATGTCGCTTTCAGACATGATTCATTTTTTATACGGTAACACCCCGGCACACACTGTCGTGTCACCTAGCGATTCACGCATCGCTATAAATGTTTAATAACACCCTCCTGTCTTCGCCCATTGCGAAACGAACATACGGCGGGGGCGCCTTAAGTATCCCTCGAAGTGCGATCACGGATGCAAACGAGAACTAGCAGTGTTATAAAAGGAGGCACTAATACGCCGGAGATCGAACAGAGATCAGCTCAATGCACCTATATGCAAGGATGTGAGGATGCATGTGCTTGAGATAAGAATGAGCCAACTGCACAGGGCGTCCAGTACTTGCAAGCCTAAGCTATAACAATTACATAATATGGTAAATTATGATAGATAGTTTCTGATCATTCTGATAATGCTTGACTTTCTTAAAACCGATTTATAATTAACGTCATATTTACTTATTTATTAAAAATCATGTCAATGCACACAAAAGGCTTACATTTGTCAGCAATGTGTTTAACATAAAACGTTAAATAGAAGATACAAAATGTAGTATACAGAAACCTCCCCCCTCACAACACTTCCAATGTATAATACTACAAGCTACGACGACGATTTTAGAAATTTCTGATCGGTAGTATTTTATTTCTTACCATCTATCACTGTATATTAATAGAAAAAATAGAAAAAAAAACCTAGTCTGTTAAGCTGAAAATCAGCTGTACATGATTTCATAAATTTCTAATCTGTATTTTGTTGTGTTAACAGTAACGCGATTTTTGTTATATTTTATTCTCTACCATCAATGATTAATAGGAGAAATTGTAGTCTGTTAAAATAAAATAAATACGGATAAAAATGAGCTTTCACGATTTTATGAATTTTTAATCTGTATCAGAAAGTAAAAGTAGTCAGAAAGTGCAGGGGACTACGATAGCGGTAAAATGCTTTTTGTTATTGTCTTCCAATTTGGTTTAAGCTAAGGTTATGTTGTTCATCATGAAGTGTATAGTCAAAAAGATAAACATGCTGATGGTCAGGGGGTGCGGTGAAGCCAGATAGAAAATTAGCTTGTAGTATTGTTATGTGCTACCCTCTAACAGAGAGGAGAGTTGTAATTACTCCCTGGCCAGAAGGGTGGCGCCATCTGTGGGCCAACTGGCGAACCACCATTTAGTAGTGCCTAAGAAAATTCTAGAGAATTCCAGTATATTTGTGGAAAGTTCTACAATGATATTCTGGACATTCCAAGTGGGTATATAAAGAGGTGAAGCCAGCAGATGGGGAAACGGAACAGTACAGTTTAGTGAAGTTAAGGAACAGTTCAGTATCCAGTTCAGTTCTGGGTAATCTGTGGTTCTGGTTACAGAGACAGTTTGTAGAAGAACAGTTCAGTTGAGTGAAGTATGCAGTTTAGTGAAGTAAACAGACAAGAGAGTTTTTAGGTTAGACAAGAGTTGACAAGTTTAAGAAGAAAAGTAAAGTGCTTAGTGTTTTAAAAGTAGTGAAATTATATTAGATTAAGTTATTATTAGTTGTGTGATTTTTAAGTATTTGCTAGTGTAATTTTAGTGATTAATAAAATCAGTGGTTTGTGAAAATTCTTGTTGCAAATTATTTGGAATCCACAGAGTGTTTACTGAAAATGTAAGCACGTAACAATTGGTGTCAGAAGCGGAATTGCAACCGAATTTCTGAAGAATTCGACGAAGTTCCATAGTGTTCTATTTGGAAACCACTGGAGATATTGAAGTGAGTTGAACTGGAAAGTGATATAGACATTAGACAAGATTTATTTGTGCTAGTGTGAGGAAATTTCTGGGACATTCTGTTTAGAAATTAGTGTAGTTTTTAAGTGGTTTCAACTGAGAAGCGATATAGACTTTAAATAAGACTTGTTCGTGCTGTTTCGAGTTAATTGTTTGGATGGAAACAAGAAGCATGGCTGCCGAAAAGCAAATGCAAGACATGTTCGAGCAATTTAGAAAAATGATGCTAGACCAAAAAGAAGAACAAGAGAGACGCGAAGAAGAAAAAGAAAGGAAACGTCAGGCAGAAAAAGAAGAACAAGAGAAACGACGCCAAGAAGAAAAAGAAGAACAAGAGAAACGACGTCAAGAAGATAAAGAAGAACAAGAAAAACGACGTCTAGAAGAGAAAGAAGAACAAGAAAAGCGACGTCTAGAAGAGAAAGAAGAACAAGAAAAACGACGTCTAGAAGAGAAAGAAGAATTAAGGAAAATTATACAGGGGCAACAAGATGTTATCCTTTCAGCCACTGAAGACCTCAAAAGCGAAATTAAAGAGGATATAGGCAACATAAAGACTGAAGTAAGTGAAATCAAAGGAAAAGTTACTGGCGTCGAAGAAAAAGTTACTGGTGTCGAAGAAAAAGTTACTGGCGTCGAAGAGAAAGTTACCGATATAGAAGGAAAATTTCAGGTAGTTAAGGGGGAGGTAGAACAACTTAAGCGACAGTTAAGAACGCAAGGAGGCCAGCTAGTATTATCATCGTCAGGCCCTCGATTACAACCGCCTTCCTTTGATGGTCAAACTTCTTGGTCAACCTATAAAAGACAATTTGAGGCAGCGGCATACGCAAACAATTGGAGTAATGAAGACAAAGCTATGGCATTGGTGCTAGCATTAAGGGGCCAAGCCTCAGAGTTGCTCCAGAGTATCCCAGTAACGCAGCAACGGGATTTTAAAGTTTTGGAAGCTGCACTAGATCTAAGATATGGCGACCAACACCTCGCCCAAGTATACAGGACTCAGCTCAAATCACGCACACAAAAGACTGGGGAAAGTTTACAAGATTTTGAAGCAGCTGTTGAGCGACTGACATACCTGGCTTACCCGGATGCACCCAAAGAATTCCAAGAACAATTAATAGTTGGTACTTTCATCGATGGCATAAGAGATGAGGAGATCAGGCGAGTCCTTAGATTAACTCGAGCTAAGACTGGTAGCGAAGCCTTGATCCATGCCCTCGAAGTTGAGGCCGCTTATGAAGAGACTCTACATCCAAGAGTACGAGCCATGAAAGTAGAAGAAGAGAACCATTTAGAAAAGTCAAATATGGAATCTTTGATGGCTGACCTGCACAAAATGATAAGCCAGTTGATGAACAAACCAGATGCTCCAAGGAAGCAGGAAAGAGAACAGAGCGAAGGACAGCCAAGGAAGGTGATTCGGTGTTATCAGTGCAGCAAACCAGGACATATGATGCGGCAGTGTCGAGAACGGAATCCTGGGGAAGTAAACACTGCAAAGAAAGAGGAAGGTCGCTCTGATAAGATGAGATTGATTGTTATGTTAACAGACATACAGAAAATGGTCGCACAATTACTAAACGAATTAAGTTCGCGACCGGAGCTGAAACAGGAACCGCAACCGCCGAAACAGGAGCCGAAGCAGCAGCGAAGTGCTGGAGGTCCGATAAAAGTAATCCGCTGTTATAATTGCGGCAAATTGGGGCATGTCAAGAGGTACTGTCGCCAGAGGAGCCCTAAGGAAGTGAATGCCGAGAATGTAAAAACGCAGCAGGATATAGCAGAAGTGAAGGCAGTTAAGATAGAGGTTCCGAAGGACTGGTCAAAGAAAGTTCTAAGAGAGGAACAACTGAACGACGATGAAATTGGACCAATGTTGAAGGCGAAAGAAAAAGGAATCCGCCCGGAATGGAAGGACGTTTCCAGTACAAGTGTTGGACTGAAGGCTTTATGGGCGCAATGGGATTCACTTAGGGTTATAGATGGCCTATTACGGAGAGCATGGGAGAGCCCGGATGGGAAAGAAGTTACCATGCGGTTGCTGATACCCAGGTGCCGAGTACCAAAAGTACTTCGGGAAGTGCACGAAGGAATATCCAGAGAGCACTTTAGCAGAAATAAGACTTTGGCTAGAGTACGGGAGCGATTTTACTGGGTAAATAGCTGTCAGGATGTAGAGGCTTGGTGTCGCAGTTGCAAGGTTTGTGCAAATGTGGCTGCCAAGAGGTCACCTACAGGGAGTGGTGATCGAATGAAGGCTAGATATGACCGCAATGCCAGTTCAGCAGGATTCAAGGTGGGGGACTCGGTTTGGCTGTATAACCCACAGCGGAGTGAAGAAGGATTCTCGAAGCCTCGCTCACCTTGGGAAGGACCGTATTCTGTCATCACTCGGATCAACGACGTTGTTTATAGGATTCAACGTAGAAAGAAGTCCAAGATGAAGATCGTGCACCTGGACAGGTTGGCAAAGTATACTGGGGTATCTGAAATGCCTGACCGGGACGTTCAGGCTTAAGGAGGGGGCAGTGTTATGTGCTACCCTCTAACAGAGAGGAGAGTTGTAATTACTCCCTGGCCAGAAGGGTGGCGCCATCTGTGGGCCAACTGGCGAACCACCATTTAGTAGTGCCTAAGAAAATTCTAGAGAATTCCAGTATATTTGTGGAAAGTTCTACAATGATATTCTGGACATTCCAAGTGGGTATATAAAGAGGTGAAGCCAGCAGATGGGGAAACGGAACAGTACAGTTTAGTGAAGTTAAGGAACAGTTCAGTATCCAGTTCAGTTCTGGGTAATCTGTGGCTCTGGTTACAGAGACAGTTTGTAGAAGAACAGTTCAGTTGAGTGAAGTATGCAGTTTAGTGAAGTAAACAGACAAGAGAGTTTTTAGGTTAGACAAGAGTTGACAAGTTTAAGAAGAAAAGTAAAGTGCTTAGTGTTTTAAAAGTAGTGAAATTATATTAGATTAAGTTATTATTAGTTGTGTGATTTTTAAGTATTTGCTAGTGTAATTTTAGTGATTAATAAAATCAGTGGTTTGTGAAAATTCTTGTTGCAAATTATTTGGAATCCACAGAGTGTTTACTGAAAATGTAAGCACGTAACAGTATTATACATTGGAAGTGTTGTGAGAGGGGAGGTAATTTCACTTATTTTTTCATGGTATCCTCCTTCGCTGAATCCATTTGAATTTTTTTTGGGATAGGAGTACAGAAAATCGGTGAGTGCCTTACTACTGGTCTCGATGGTGTCTAAGAACTTACTGATTTCTTGACATCCCAGGTCGCGTTGCTTTTAACTCATTCAGAGTCACTAAGTATCCCAGTGAAAATTTGGGCAGTCGATCAAAAGTTGTGAAGAAGATGTATCGAGGTCCTAGTTATCCTCCAATAACGTTTTACTTATTTGTGATCTTTAGTTTGGTCACAGTACACTTTTCCCGGAACGGTTGGTCGGATCGAACTGAAACTAGTGGTAATCAATTCTATGACTTCAAGTTACTCGAAAACGAGGGATTGCGTTGCCTTTAACTCCTTTTTCCAGAGTCACTAAGTATCCCGGTCAAAATTTGGGCTGTCGGTCAAAAGTGGTGCAAAAGGTGTAGCGAGGTTCTAGTTAACCTCTAGTAACGTTTTATTTATATCTAACCTTTAGTTTGGCGACAGCACAATTTTCCCGGAACCGTTGGTCGGATCGAGTCGGTAATGATCAGAATCGATTCCTCGTAGTCGACTTAGTCGATAACGATACCACCCGCGCCTTCGTGTGTCTTAGAAAGTGTTCGTGCGAAGTTCCAATTTTTGCTTAAAATCCTAGCTTTCAAGTGTGAACTCCCCTGAAAGTTGTTTCGGTTTTCAATTTCCCAAGTTGTTAATAAAACGGTGTATAACGCCCTCTGGAGTGATGGGATCGAATCGATAACCATCGTAATCGATTCCCCGTGGTCGACTTAGTCAATAACGATACCTCCCGCGCCTTCGTGTGTCCTCGGGTGTCCTCGAGAAACTTCGGAAGTGTTCGTGCGAAGTTCTGACTTTTGCTTCCACACGTGTTGTAAATTCCTTTGAAATTTGTTTCGGTTTATCAATTACCCAAGTCGTTGATAAAACGGTGAATAACGCCTTCGGGAGTGATTGGATCGAATCGATAACCATTGTAATCGATTCCCCGTGGTTGATATAGTCGAAAATGCTACCCCACCCGACCTTGTACGCCCTTCGGATCCCCGTAGATAATGTCCCGTCCTGCACTCGGAGAACACCGACCGTCTTTCTATAAAAAGTGTTCTAATGTTCGATTTTTATGTTAGAAAACCCACTCGCGCCTAAATTTACTATGCCTTTAAAAAATTTTAGGTTATATTTATACTAGATTGTTTGTGTCTATATTCACGTTATTTATAAATGTCACTGTCGCAGGATTAAATTAAGCGACTTCAGTATCCCTCGACGTCATACTTCCGTTTTTGAAGACGTAGTTCCGTCTAGTACACAAATATAACCGGAATGACAGATCTCAAAATTCAAACGTCAATAGCAATGCCGTAATAAGATAAGAAAGTTAAAATGATAAACAATTAATTTCACATGCAATTACCAATGTTAAATGATTGTGTTCTTTTTATAAAAGAAAAGAAATATCCAGATGGCGCGGAAACCGATTTCTTGGTGTATATAAATAAGATCCTGTTTCGCTAGAAAATTAGCTGCGAAACCCGACTGGGTTTCTTGATGCAAGAATACATATGTATAATCAATCAAAAAAATATAAAATACAGAATACAATATAAAATATGTTTATTATTACACAAAGAGGAAATTATCCTTAACATATAAGATAGGTTTTTATTTGTTATTTATATTGATTTGCAGGTAGGTATTTGATACGGCTTGGAAGTTTATTGTATAATTTAGGCGCATAATTATTTATAGAGAACCTGCTCTTGTTTACACGATGAAACTCTATTTCAATTTTTGAGTTATTTCTTGTACTATAATGGTGAGTGTCATTATTTTGTTTGAAAAGATGAGTATTGTCCCTTATCCATTTCTGTTTTATATCAATGCAATAACTTGATCCTGTGATAGCTCTAGTTGCACGACGTTGGAGTTTGAAAATTAGCTTAGCATGGGCAGAATGTCCCCAAGCTAATATTGCGTAAAATATAGTAAGCTGTTAATATTGTTTCGTGTTTACAATCTCCAGTAAACACCCCGTATATAGGTTCAATAATTACAACAAGAATCTTCACAAACCACTAATTTATTAATCACTTAACTACACTAATTAAGTCCTTATACACGTTAGTACACAATAATTATACGTTCCATCTACTATAGTCTCACTACAATAATTCGCAACTTATTACTGTTCTTATTCCATCTGTTCACCTGCTTGCCTCGTATCAAACTCTCCCAGTCCGCCGATCCAGTCCCTATATATATACCCGCGTCGAATGTAGTAGAATATTCCAGAATGTTCCGGCATAACATTCGCGACTTTTCTGGCGCCGTTCTCGAACTATGGTTCCAATGGCGTAGTCATGCTCATAACAATGTAACAGAATTATTTACAACTGGGTATAGATTTCTCAAAACATAAATATTTTTAGAAAGTTTATTTAACAGTTGTTCTATATGAGTTTCCCAAGACAGCTTGGAATGCAGGTACATTCCAAGAAAATTTATTGATGGTGGGATGACAAAATCACATTTAGTGTAAATATGCATTTCATACTTTTCCCCTTTGACCTCTTTGAGGTGAAGTTGATTTGCCGTAAACCGTGAGGAGGTTTTCGATTGTGTTTGATTCATAGAATCTAAAAGCCGTTTTGGGTTATTATGTTCATCCAAGGTAGTCGTGTCATCTGCATATAAAAGCAGCTCACTATTTGGGAGGCAATCACTTATGTCGTTTATGTAGATCAGGAAAAGCAATGGGCCCAATATTGATCCTTGTGGCACTCCATATTGGATTGAACTTAAGTTGGAGTTTGGATCATTTACAAATAAAATGAATAAAAGTGGTTCAAGAACCTTGTGGAACCCCTTGCTTAACATGTTCTGAATGAGATCTTATTTTATTAATCTCTACTATTTATATCCTGCCCCGTAAATACGATTTTATGTACTCATTCTGGTCGATAGCCGAGTGGGTTAAGGCGCGAGGTGGCAATCGCGATTAATCACACGGACATCGCACCACCGGGTTCGAATCCTTGCTCTGGCACTAGCACTGTCGGAGGAAATGGTCGTATGTCCTCGTTTCTTCCGCACAAGCCCTAGTTTCTGGAATTGGGGGTTGTCTAATTTCTGTGGTGTTTATTTATTTATTATAGACAATTAGTCAGGAAAATACAATAAAAACATTTTCATAGTTATGAAATTAGTACTAGCGCAGCATTTAACTTCATTGCATTGGGCAATTTATATACCTCATTTTGACACCTCAAAATAAAATATATATATATATATATATCTCAAATTTTAAAGATATTCCCATAAGAATGAATTGCATTTGTATAGTTTAAATTCTTATAGCCATTTATATTTTTTCTATCTTAATCTGTTTCTTTTACCCTATTCGTTCATTCAACTGGCAATCAAATCGGTTTGGACTATTTGATTGACCTATAGTTGTTATGCATTTGTTGATTTAGTGTCGATAATAAAATTTCTGTAATAAACTAATATATTTCAAATGTCCGCTCGCAAGCTTCATATGCGCTGAAATGTCATCAATACTGTTATCCACTACATGTTTCTTCTGCTACCGATGTCTAGAAATAAAAATATTAATAACGACCTGGAAATTTACACGTGAAATATTGGAATTGATAAAAATTACAAATTCTCAGTCCGTGTTCCGGTAGCATTTTGTGGCCAATAAAACAATGCAAAACGAAACCCATTTCAGTAGAAATTTATATATTTTTTTGTCAGTATTTTACTTTAGACGCAATCAAAATGTGATCGAGTGCGCCGCGAGGTATTCTGAAATACATAAATTCCGATATATTGTGAGAGTCTCTACCCCTGCTCCGCCCTTAAGTAAAAATATATGTATCGAGTATTGGAATCGAATCCCGAGCCTGACACTCTGATACATTTTAAATTCACATTCGTAAGTACGGAAAATAACTCTGATATCGCCGGGAACGTGCTGAGGCCGCCTTTGTTTCCGTTATTAAGCCTCGCCATTTTTCCATTTTCATTCTCGAGGCCAGAAGGTCCTGAAGGTTCCCTTCGCTTCCTTTGCATTTCTTCCTAAGTCCCTGATTTATTTCGTTCTCACCTCGTCTTCTTTAATATCATTTTTGATTCACGATTTTGCTAGTATAAACCAACGTGCATAATACAAATTACTGTTTAATTTCAATTCAAATCATTTGTATAACCTCACATCTTACACGGGGCGCATTTGATGTCTAAGTAAAAAAGTTGTAAGATTATATACATATTTTTTAAATGCTATTAAAAAACAATTGCATAGGTCATGTGAAATAACAATGAACATTGTTTTTTAAATGGAAAACGCTGTATACCGGGTGATACAGAAAACGTGTAACACCCTTTGCTATTTAAGCCCTAGATAAGTCAGGGTTTAGTCATTTCAATACAAGAAAGAGATAAATTATAGGAAAAACTACAGATCATACAGTAACACAATAACTAAATTGATTCAAAAACAAAAAAATAATATTATAAACAAAAATTTAAGAAGCATAAAAAGGTATTAAAAAAACATGGGATTAGATTAGAATTAGAAAATCAACAAACGATAAATCAAAAAAAAACACAAGTAACATAAATCTATTAAAATAAGCAATGACAACTATAACAAACAATTTAGAAATTTGTAATCAATTTGTAAATTATTTTTCAGAAATAGGACAGAAAATGACACAAAATATTACAAATAATAAGGTAGGTAATGTAGACAATATAAAAACAACATCGACAAAAAAATAGCCAACAGTTTAGTTAAGTCGAGTCAGAAAATATCATAAATAGCCTAAAAAATAACAGTTCCCCTGGTCACAATGATTTAATGGTGAATACAATAAAAAATACAATTAAATACATTCTAGAACCGTTACAACACATAAAAAAATCAATTTTTTTCACAAGGAAAATTTCCAGAGATTCTAAAGAAAAGCATCGTCAAACCTATATTTAAGCAAGGTGATGTAATAAATATTTCAAGTTACCGACCAATTTCTCTAATAAGTAATATTGCCAAAATTGTTGAAAAATGTTTAAAGAACAGACTTCTAGACCATTTAAATAAATATAATGTCATCATCCTCCCAATAGGGAGCGAGCGTAGATGCGTCTTAACTATGTACATACTTCGATATGCGATGTAAAGCAACGTTAGGCGCGGTTAGTATTTGAATGGGCGATCGTTTCAAATGTTATAGGGTATTTCCCCTATAAGACAAAAAACAAAAACAAAAACAAAAAATTTTAAAATTAACAAAAAAATCATATCGATTCATGCACCATGGCAAACCATATAAAAAGTCAACCAGACACAGTTTACACCGAAAAACCATATCCAAGGTCACAAAAATCAGAAAAAATTCACAAACCCTCGATAATTCTAAAGCAACGTAAATTCACCGATAACACACCTCCAACATTCATTCTAGTCATTTTATAAAAGAAACTTTACAAAAAACACCCCTTAAAAATACAGCCCCCCATAGTCATCAAAAAGATCAAATACACTATTCGTACTTATAATCACAATATTTAATCTTGTTTCGTTAGCTTTTTTATAAATTACTTTACGTTTCAAAATCCATCACTTTTTGACAACACCTCGTATACTTTTACTTAGCTCCAATATTAACGTCCTATTTCATTTCATAAATTTCTTGTACCCAAATCGCGTTTACTTTTCGACCACCCCTCGTATGCATAAAAAATTACCTTATTTTAAACTCCAACGTCTTGAGTCGATTCATAAATTAATTACCACGCGTTTACCAAATTCAAATTTCAGTAATTTCCGATCGCCCCTCGTAAAACTACATACAATATCTTGATTCCCCTTGCAACCGATATCTCCGCCCAAACTCGACCTGTGCCTATTAGGAACATTTTCATATCTTATTTCCAGCAGCCTCGCATCTATCGGGAACATTCTCGTGTCATTTCAACTAGTAAACATCGGACCTCCGTGACTAATTTACGGGGTCGTTTCAGATTATTTCAATCAAACTTCAATGACTCCCAAACCCGATTAGATATCAACTTCGTTCTTATCTTCTAAAATTTTCAGTATTGCGCAATGTTTCGCAATCGATGACTCATCCTCGCTCGCACGGAGCGATTTCCACCTTTTCCAGACGTTTTAAAACGGGGCGCAAGACTATTGAGTCTTGCGAAAGGCGCAACCTTTCTAAACGTATAAATACCCGAGCATAGCACGCCCAAGACAAGTTCAGTTTTGACGGTGACTCCTGTGTTAAGTACTCGCGAAGTGGTTTAGTGGAAAAGGTTATTTAAAAGTGATTTTACTGTAATTTTGCTAGGGCTTCGGTCCGGCTACTATTTAACTAAAGTTGTAGATACCCAACGTCTAGTAAGGATTTCTTATTCCCTGTCTCTGCATACTTTTCGTGACTAGCCGTTCAGATCTGGCTTCTCAGGCCGCAACTTGGTTAAAAAGAGTTAGCTTTAGATATTCGCCTTAAGTGGCCCCATTTAGTTTTAAGAAAATACTTCGCCTTAAGTGCCCCCCTTATTTTTTCATTCGACCTTTTCTTAAATACATTTTAGCAGAAGTTTTAAAGACAGAATTTGTCGATGAGTTTTCTATTTCCGAAAAGGAAACTTGTTAAATAAAATAATCCCCTTTTCAAACTTTGTTCAGTTTAAATCTAAATAAATAATTTTGTACTTTCGTTTAAACAAAAGTGTTTTAATTTCAAGAAAAATCATTGCCATTGACCCTTCCAGAACTGTAAAAGATAAATCAGTGCTAAATAAAACAAACTTTAATTAAGTGTTAGAAACAGTGCAAAAGACAATATACAGGGTGTAGCAATTGACCCTAACATCACTTCCAGAAATCGAACCCTGAGACTCTACCAAACTAAAAATAAGTGCACGAAAGGCTTCCGCAATCTCTACCAAGTTCTAAAGCTCCAAGCTCTGCCGACAACTTTTTATTTTTCGAAAACAGGGAGTCCATTCGTGTTCGCAAAAAAGACCGTGTCCTCGCCTCACATATCTTCCAGCGGCTTGTATATCAGTATATGCGCAGAAGCTATGCAATCTTAGGTGAGGATTGTGTAGGTGATATACCATCCTTCGGAGGGGATGTAAAGCCATCGGTCCCTTGTCTATTAAATGTTAGGCAAGTAAAAGATCCCTACTCTTCTTAAAGGAAGAGGTTCGGAAAAATTCCTGGTTGGGGGTAGCTCGTCTACAGGCGTCGGTGATAGGCCTCAGTAGCAGAAATAGACCGGCGTTAAATAAATGTTAAAAAAAAAATTCTCCTAATATGGCTTCAGAGAGGGGCTATCCACAGTAGACGCGGTGCGGTACACGATTTAGTTAGTGACCTATACCTGGCTCTAAATAAGGGTCAAAAGCCGTTGGCAGTTTTCCTGGATCTGGCAAAGGCTTTTAACACAGTATCGCACGAAAAATTACTGAATAAATTAGATTTTTACAGTCAGAGGTATATGTGGAGAACTTATCAGGGGCTATCTATCAAATCGGCAAAAAATGTTAACTATAAAATCAGAAAACAGTCAAGAGAAAATTATAACATATGGAATGCCACAAGGTACAGTAATAGGACCAATAATATTTCAAATGTACATCAACGATATGCTCCAATTAAGTATCCCTGGTAAGATCGTCTCATATGCAGAGGATACTGCGTTGTTATTCATTGATGTCACTTGGGAGGAAGTAAAAGCTGAAAGTCTTACTATTTCGGTAGGCCCGTTCTTCTGATAAAGTACTGATACAATTAATAGGAGCGTCCTCTTCCGGTTTCATTAGTGATCTCTCGAACTGTGAATGTCTTCTTCCACTAAGATTTGTTATTGACATGTGATGCGATGAAAGGTTTCTTCCTCTTCATCACACATTCCGCATTTCGGATTGCCTTTCATGTTTAAATTAGTAGGGCGTCTGTTTAATGAGCAGTACCCTGTTAGAATTTTCTCCGGACATCTTGCCTCTGTTTTGCTTCAGAAATCTGCTTGTCGTTGATGACTGTTTGCTAATTAGTATGCGTGTCTACCCTATTCCCCGCTATTCTGTTTAGTGGAAGTAGAGTTCCTGACTTATCTAATAGTTTATCAATCCTTTCGAGGTACTATAAGATACCTCGCAGGTCGATTCATCTCTACTGCTTACACATCTTTAAGAGCTGCATGGTCATCAATCATGACACGGGTCCTTTTATCAGTGTATGACCTTCGTATCATTTCTTGTACAAATACGCCTATGGCCTTGACTTCTGCTTCTAACACTATTGTGTTACTTGACCTTTTTAATTCATGAGTAAACGAGTAAATCATATAACCATAACGATAAACCATAACCATAAAAATATCTATTAATATCGCTTATAATATTTTGAGGAAGCAGGAAATCTATTAATATTAACCCAAACAAGTTTTGGAGCTTTATTAACTCGAAACAAAATTCGACTTATTTAACTCAATTAAGAAATTCGAGGCATAGCGAATTGCAATTATTATTCTCAATACGAAATTGTAAATAAGCTTTCTTTTCCGCGTTTACTGCTGCATTTACATAATTTCTGAGATTTTTGTAATGTTCCCAATCGGTAATATTTTTATTTCTCTTAAATTTCCTAAAAGCTTTGTCTCTTAAGTTCATAGCATATTTTAAATTGTGTGATTTTGAAAACTCGATGAACGCAAATGTAGATGCAAATTTAAGTAACAAATAACGTGAATGTAAAAGGACTGGTTACAGATTTCAATATATAGAAATAATATTCTTTTAATGTAGAATATAAATTCCCAAGCTTATATTTTAAATATAAAGCAGTATTTTCAATATAAAAAATATAAAGCTTAAGGCATAAAATATATAAAGCTTGAAATATATAAAGCTGAATTTCAAGTTTGAAGCTGATTCGCAAACTATAAATTGCCAAAAAAATGAAAAAGAAATTTTTCTTTATAACCGTGTGGTACATATAGTATTTTAATTACTTATTAAATTAAAAAGAATTGAATTTGAATTTAAATTTATTTTAAAAAAATTGAAATTACATTAAAGACAAAAATTGAAAATTACTGAACGTTTTAAATTACTAATAAATAAATTTTACCTGGTTGTTAAACACTTATTAACGTGGATTCAAAAATTTAATATAAATTACTGGGGTCGCACAGTTACGTTTGTATAGGTTTGAATCAGTTCAAAAACAGCAGGCAAAGGATTTCTTGGCGAATTTAATTAATAAGGTAAACTTTTTTTATTCCACTTTCTGCAAAATAATACCAATACACAAACTTGAAAAATGTACTTTTACTAATTAAATGGAAAGCTGTAAAATGTAGAAAATGGTACAGGTATCGCCATCTGTCAATTGGTGAGTTAAGTGCATAACCTGCAGGTTAGGTACATTTCCTTTACTCACAACTAAAATAGTGGCAGGTATATAATCGATAAAAGGGATCTATAATTCTATATAAGCGAGTATGGGTAAATAATGACATTTATTGCAAATTTTAACCTACTAACGAACTGTCGTAATAAATAGTTACACGTATACAAACCGTTTTGTTAGAATTCAGCAAATATATTATATCCTGTAGGATACACTACATAGCATGTTAATTAGAAAATAAAAGGAAGGCAGATAACCACATGTACCTACATAGTAAACAAAATATAAAAATTGAAACACAGGTATATGAATGTAAATAAATGTTTTGTAGACTTGAAATCGACAACTGTTTCCTGAAGTACTATAAGAGAACGGAGATACTTAATAGTGTTAGAAAAAAACATGACTGAGTTCCTAAGATATAAAAATATATACATAAAACAATGTGGAATGATTTAGCAGTTATACAAGGAAAATTCTGATAGTTGAAAACGGTTTCACTTACAAAAACTGAATGAAAATGCTATACAGATCGTGCTAAATATAAATAAAATACTATAGTTATTATATAAAATTGTTAAATGGACATAGAGGCGGAAAGAATCGATAATTTATCCAGTGTTTAAAAAGGTCAATAAGCATGTCATTGAGAATCATCGCCCCATTACAATTTTCTGTAATTTTGCAAAAAATTTTCGAAATTTTAATATGCGATTATATATCATTCGATATTAAAAGTTCAATAATAGTAGATCAGCGGGGGTTTATGCAGGGGAGATGAGCGGTATCGAACTTTGTGTGTAAAACGCAGTATTTCTAGAAATTTGAGATCAGAAATGTCAGGTCTGCATTAAATTTTCTAAAGTATTTGATAGATTGGATGACCGTATACTATTAAATAAGTTACAAAACTTTTGTTTCAGACTCTCTCATTAATTAATTTATTTCTTATTTATCTTGTCGTGAACAGACAGACAGCAGGAGCACCGCAGGGTTCCAACTTGAACCGCTATTTTTTATACTTTTTATTAATGATATTATCGACAGACTCGACGAATGCTATTGACGATCTTAAATTTGCCAACTCTTCGTTTTTTGTTTAGTACCTTTATTAGATCCAAATTGGAATATACCAATTATCTCACTCATTAAATACCTGGTGCCCAAAGTAACGGCGAGAACAAGTAATTCTTCATCATATCTGTTTAAATTACACATAACCACAGATTGGATGTTTTAAACTGTGAAATCGCCGATATAAAAAGTGTTTATTAATAAGTAATAAAAGTAGTAATAAAAATAACAATAAATTACAGGCCTTCACAACTTTGTGTAATTTTAGTAAGATTAGAGATAGTAAGGTAAGAGAGAATTTACCGTCCATAACATTTTATTCTTTGAATCTAATTTCATTACTAGAGCAACCTAGCCTTATGGAAGGGCAATCAACAACTACAAATTTAGTATATTAGTTTTTTGAAGTTGAATTTGAAAATGATTGAAATGTTTTACGGCACTTTCCTCGAAAACGGTTGGAGTTATCAAGTTCTACCAAATGTACCTTTTATACGTGGAAATCACGCCGTCATCAGATTTTCTGCTCAGAAGTATCACAACGTTTCGTCAAAAAAATATGAAAAAAATTCGTCATCAGGTACAGGTCCTACGCCGCCCTCTATGATCTAACGTGATGTAATACATAAATTATTGTTTCTTAGAATAAAAAAAAGTTCCTCAAGCAAATTTGGTGAAGATCAGTCAAGAGGCTGAGTCATTGCAAATAAACGAAAAATTAATTTGAACTTTTGACACCCTGTATCTTCTTTCACAGCAACATTTTACTAAAGCATATTTGGTTACATATATGGTCCACCCTGTATAATACTTTATGTAATATACTTGGAAAGGCGCAAATTTCAGATCAATACTGAAAGGGAAGGCGCATTTTCATTTAATTTTATGTAATTATCGAAACCAATACCCATAAAAATCTAGAGCTCTTGTTAAGATAATTTAATACCGCCAACAAATCAAGTGACGCCGCTGGCCTTGTTATTGAAATTGAAAGAAAGAAAAACCTCTCTCCCATTGTTTTGCCACACAATTTATTCTTTTTTAAAACGCTTCGAAGTTCGCTATGCAGCCAAAGAAGAAAATTAGTTTTATTACAAAATGTATCCTTTAATCATCGTTTGTTTTTAATAATGGAATAATAGGTCTAATTTAGGTAAAGTAATTTGTAAGAAAAGAAGAGAAGAAACTCCCCTAATTGCAATTTCCTCATGGAACATCTACATATTGGCAAACAGAAATAATTGGCGTAAATAACGATTGCTCTTAACGTACAGAAAAATCCCTTTTAAAAACTAACCCCGGGAGAAAAATGAGAAGAATCCAACTGATTACAGAAAATCTAAATCACAAATGATACAAAGGGAGTAAACTTTCTTATAAAAACTACATTCCATTGTACGAAATCCAGTTAACTCATTTCACAAGAGTGAGTCTCCTTTACGAATTAAACATTTGATTTTCTAGAGAGCGGAGTAACCGCGACCTCCCCGAAACACATGGAACGCGCCGAGGGACGTCGTGCCGGCTTCTTAAAATTCTGGAGCCATTTATTATTCTTTTCTTTGAAGTATTTTAGGGAACGCTTGGTAATGACGTTCGCTCGGTAATCCATGCATATACGGGACCCGCAACTACCCTACACACATTCGGTTTCTTTTATTTTGCGAATCGAGGAAAAGATTTGATGAAAATCCCTCCTTGCCATGCCCCGCCGTATTCAACTCCAATCAACACACACACGATGTACCAACTTTAAGATCATTATCGAACCGGAAAATCCGGCAATTCTATAAAATAATCCTTGGCCTGTAAAAAATCAGGAACGTTCGTTGGAAAAATACCGAGTGGGCGAATAAATGATACTATTCTATGTGTTCAGATATGAGAGAAAAGTGAAAAAAATATACAGTAAGTAAAGACAAAGATAGTAAAGTTTATTGTAATCCATAACTATTACGAAAATGATACATTAAAGCAAATTGTACATAAAAAATCGACAGCTACTGGAAACGGCTGGAACCTCCCCACCCAGTGGATATTTGAAGCCAAAAAGAGCATTAGATTGTGTGCCAAACCTTTTCAGATCTTCTGGAGCACTAAACATTTTTATCCTAATCCTTTCAGTAGTTTCGGCGCTACCGTGCCTGTCGGCTGTTCAGGTTTATACGGTGGGTGTGAGTAAGTATAGATTTTAAAAATTAACAAATTAAAACAAATTGGTTTATAACTTACAATTTGCTAACAGGACACTTTCAGTGAGCAATTTGAGAAAAAAATTGAAATCTTTTAATTTAATTTATTCTAGCAGTTAACACAAAAATAGCGCTATAAGATATGATAGCGTTGGACGCCACGCAACCAATATAAATATTAGCTGCGAGTTTAAACTGCTAAATTCAACAAATCAAGATTAAAGTAATTTGAATATGATTGGTGGTTTAAACTCTGAAATTTCAGACTCACAAGCAGAGAAATAAAACTAGATTGTCTCAAAACAAACAATATATTATCACAATCAAATGTGGAACAAATATCACAGCAGTTTAAAGTATGTACCTACATTAAAAATAAAAGTTTGACAAAAGCACCTTTTTTATAAAAAAACAAAATTACTACTATTTTAATTAGTTGAATGAGTGAATGCAATTTAACTCTAATGAAAAATTAAGATCAAATGAAATGTACTAAGACCTGTTGAGTTCGAAGACAATTTAGAGACAGACAGACGAACATATACCTTTCCTATGCTGGTAGTTGAGGTGGTAGGTATAATCTCCAAAGTGGTTTTCCGGACAACATGGTGGCATATTAGCTAATGGCTGTCCTGGAATATTCTCCAAATATAGAAGATATTAATGACCTCTACTCCTCTAGACAAGGTGATTATTGCGGATGGAAGTTATATTGCTGTCAGATCTTATATAACAGAAATCTCTCTAAATTGAACCCTCTTCGTGGTCTCGTGCATAGGAAAATAAATGTTATCAGTCAAATATCTTTTACAACAAAAGAAAGAGAAAATATGTAAACTTTGTGTTGCTAACCGGACAACAAAGCAAATATTGCGAGAAAAAATAATAAAAAAATAACAAAATTACAAGCAGAATGTAACCAAAACATTTACTTTGATCCAAGAATGATCAAGAGATATCAAGATACTATGTTAAGATAATCTTCCCAATTACTGAAATAAATTTCCACTAAACTTCTTCAGTGCATGAACTAAATAAACTAAAAATAAGAACAGATCTTATTTGCAAAGTAACGTAAGTAAATTCCCCAAAAAGTAATTTGCAATATTCGAGAAAATAGCTAATACTTGAAACGTATCATTTTCTGTGTTTGATTTTTTAGAAAAAACCAAAAACGGAAAAAATAAAGTTTGAAATTATAAGTTATAATGTAATTAAATTTCCAACTATAACACACATCCAGAAGTTAATAACTGATTTAGTTTCTAATATGGCTATAATCTGTTTGAAACTATTATATCTCTTTATCTACTCACATAAGATTATAATATATTCAATAATCAACTGGTTTTGGACAAGTAATAGTATCCATAAACAAATAGCGTGGATTATAAACGAGACTTACATATTATAATTCACTAGATACAGCCAGTCACTTCTAGGAAAGGTCCATTATTATTATTGAGGAAAGGAAGGTGATTTGACATGTTTGATTAGTTTTGACGTTTAACTGTTGACATTATTATTAATCGATGTTATTAGACCATTGGTTATCCATGGACTCCTTTTTACCTCGTTTCTTTTTATTTTAATTGTATTACTACATATATTTATACGGTGATGTTAAAAAAATAAAAATATATACCCAGCATCTTCTTTTAAACTTAATTCATTTTTTTCTCAATTATTTACTCTGAAAAATATTTAGAAAATAGGATTATTATTTTTGCTAATATTTACAAACATAAAAACTATATTCCTAAACAGCACAGGGTCCAATAGACTTCCACTGGATGTCCATCAGACAAACAATGGACACCCAACGAACATCCAGTATAGTCCAGAAATGAACATTAATGTCCATTTCTGGTCCATATGTGGACCAGTTTAGGATATCCATTTCATGTGGCAAACTGTCTTTACTGGACGTCTAATGGACGTCCGATGAGTGTCCATTGTTTGTCTGCTGGACATCCACTCGCAGTCCATTGGACCTTGTTGTGCTGTTTTGGTAATTAAAGAAGATTTATTTTGCAATTATGTAGACAAGGGATGTACTACGACACACCCACCAAATATTGATTATAATTATACAGGGTGCATTTTATTCTAGCGCTAATTCAGGACAGTTCAAAGCGAATTTTCTCAATTTCTTCAAATGGAACACTCTGTATATTATTTTTTAATTGGAATGTTAATTTTCTACTATTTTTATGAATAATATCTTATACCTAAAATCAATATATCCAGAGATGTTTTTACTTTTTCATTAAAAACCATTAAATTATAATACTATTAATTTCGAACTGATCTAGTACATATTGACATAAAGTGAGAATAATTGGAAGTTACCTTATTGACGTTTAATTATTAACTATTATAACATCGAATCCTACAAAAAACAAATTTCATCCCTACCACGTTTTTTTGACTTTGTTTTGTTTGCCGATGAAGTCACGTTTCATAAAAACGGACATGTTATTCGTCATAATTTTCATTATTAAGACACAACTATTCCTTACATCTCACGAACAAATAGTCAAATAAGATGATCGTTGAATGTTTGGGGAGGAATTGTTGGGTATTATGTGATAGGACCACATTTTTTATTTGATGGACGTGTAATGGTCAAATTTATTTGGACTTTTTACAAGACAGCTTGGAAGAGTTACTGGAGGATGTCCCCAGGGATATTAGGGAGAGAATGTGGTATCTTCATGATGGAGTACCTGTGCACCACACTGCAGCAACGAGCATTTAAACGACGCTTTTCCAAATGGTTGGATAGGAAGAGGAGGACCCCATAGTTGGCCTGCCAGAAGCCCTGATTTGACCAAAATAGACTTCTTTTGTGGGGCTATGTTAAGGAGCAAGTGTACAAAGCTCCTATAACTACAAAAGAAAATATGAAAGAAATAAGTTCTTCGGGATATTGCTGTAGATCAATCATTCGAAAATCGTCTACAGAAATGCATAAATATACAATATTTAAGTCACTTTTCATATAAAGCTGTAATTTCTCTTTCCAACGCTTTTTTCACATTTTAAAATCGGAAGAAAGGTAACCTTGCAAATGGCATTTATTTGCTATTTCTAGTTGGCTTTGGAATTCAGGAACAAATTAAAAAAATTTCGAAGTAGACTGTGAATTCGAATAAATTAAATGTAAAATTGGCCTATTTGGTTCATTTGCTTGGATTTAGACATGTATTTTTTCTATTTTTCCATTCCATGGAAATTCAATTTGTCTTAACTCCAATTTTTCAAATAGTACCCCGTATGTTTCATCTTTTTATCAGATAGAGTGGTAAATTTGCTTCAGACTGGTCTTCCTCCGATTAAAAATTGAATATAAATTAAAATAAATATTAAGCTCATCTGTTTTTCATGGCTTATTGCAAGATATGGACTAGTTCGAAACGCTTCTACAAACAGCTTAATAATTATTTTAATTTATATTCAATTTAGTTAATTTAGTTTACTAAACAACTACAATTCTTTTTGAGTGTGAGTTTTATTGAATTTACGCAATACTTTAGAAATTCACTGTATTTTTAACCTCTAATACTGTGTACGTATGATAATTTCCAACTGTCAAATGTGCAAGAAATTTATGTAAAAAATAACATTAAAAATGATGCGAAACACCCTTCGTCAGATGAAAATTTCGTATTCAACTGGCGATGTCACCGAAAGAAAAGATGCAGAGCAGGACAAGGAAGCGCTGTGCGTAGTATGTGGACATTCACAGGCTGAGTAGTTTGTCTGTGTGACGTGCAGGGCAGGGCAGTTTGTCACAAGATGTATTTTACGAGTGGTCCCAAAGGTATGCTAACCTCCGGTTACGTACCTTCCCTTTTAGCGACCCAGCGAGGTGTGGGCGCGGGTCCAGGGGTGGTTTTCGCTTTTCGCACTGCATATTGCCGAAGCTACGCGTTTCGCGCATATCACTCAACCGGGACTTTTCTAATGTATTCCAGCTCTAAGAAAGCCTACGCACAATAATGAATACTGATATGAATATACGTTTTCCAATATACCTCGGTAATTTGCCTAATGGCTTACATGTAAGGTTTTAACTTGGTCTTATTCGAATTCTTGAATTATGTTCTGGTAAATGCTAAATAATGTTTTATTTGAAAAGTTGCATTATATTTCTGTAGAGCGGGTGATACATAATTCAAGGAAATGTACTTTTGTGATTGGAGACTTATTAGTTTCGGAGTGAGATGAATTTTTGGGATATAACTTCGTTATAGGTAGTGGATCAAGTTTCCCGTCAATTGACCTTGACCAATTTTTAGCAGCCCACCAACGGGTTCAACATTTTTGGCGAAAGTCTCCTTTAAGACTAAGGAAACTTACATACATATTGATTGGTTGAAGAAAGAAAATGATATAAAAATACTAAGAAACCGGGCCTTAAACAAATAGTAATGAAAAAAACTAGAATAACCAATAGGTCAATTCAAAAAAATACGTCAAAAAAATTATTTCATAATGGAAATTCTGAGAACTGATATCCACAACCTACTAGATTTTAGAGATAGTTGAAAATTATTAGAAAAATACTTATGTAAATGACCCAAAACCAGAACTAATATTATACCAGTCTGGTCATTCCTTGAGTCCAGTTTTGAATCTATTCTATGCATGTGTGTATACAGGGTGTCTCACCGGGAATTGAGTCGATCGATATAAAGAAAAGTACGCATCAGAAAATTTTGAAAATTTAGATAATTACTAATGTCGGTGTGGCCAATCGAAATAAAATAATTACAAGCAGCTGGCACTTCCACTTATACCGGAAGTCGATACCAACTTGCTTATTTCAAATGGAACACCCTATATATTTTAGGATTTTCAAAAAGAGCATAAAATTCTGAGTCGAAAATATGTAAGCATATCCTATACCTAAACCTAGCCGTTTCAGAGATATTTGACATTTTATAGAAAATTTGACAGGTGCAATGGTTTGCAAGAACCGTTATAACTTTCTTCGTGTAAAAGATCCTCATTTGCTTCTTGTCACGTAAAAAGAACACAAGGAGAACTACGTTCTACAACTGAAATAAATTCAATAATATCATACCAAGTGTTCCATTTTTCACGTTACATTTTGTCAACTTCAAACCGCGAAAACTTGTTTAGGTCAAACGGAACACCCTGTATTTTTTACGTCAAGTTGTGTAAAATTGAATTCCCTTTTTTCCGATATTAACATTGTGGGGGTTAAAGTTACAACTTTTCGAAATATTTGCGATTTTATTAGAAATTCATGAATTGTTGTAATCATTTCATCAAAATAGCCATGATTAGAAACAATCAATCATTATCTTATGTCAAAAAATGCCAGCACATTTAAATTATACCAACGAAAACTTTTTAAATTTGTTTATTATTTATGGAGAATGTGATAAAGTAATATCAAGAACTTGCAGGTGTAATTTAAACGTGCTGGCATTTTTTGACATAAGATAATGACTGATTGTTTCTAATCATGGCCATTTTGATGAAATGATTACAACAATTCATGAATTTCTAATAAAATCGCAAATATTTCAAAACGTCGTAACTTTAACCCCCACAATGCTAATATCAGAAAAAAGGGAATTTAATTTCACACAACTTGACGTAAAAAATACAGAGTGTTCCACTCGATCTAAACAAGTTTTCGCGGTTTGAAGTTGATAAAATATAACGCGAAAAACGGAACACTTGGTAAAATATTATTGAACTTATTTCAGTTGTATAACGTAGTTCTCCTTATGTTGTTCTTATGTGACAAGAAGCAATTGAGGATCTTTTACACGAAGAAAGTTATAACGGTTCTTGCAAACCGTTGCACCTGTCAAATTTTCTATAAAATGTCAAATATCTCTGAAACTGCTAGGTTTAGGTATAGGATATGCTACATATTTTCGACTCAGAATTTAATGCCCTTTTCGAAAACCCTAAAATATATAGGGTGTTCCATTTGAAATAAGCACGTTGGTATCAACTTCCGGTATAAGCGGAAGTGCCAGCTGCTTGTAATTATTTTAGTTGGATTGGCTACACCGACATTAGTAATTATCTAAATTTTCAAAATTTTCTGATGCGTACTTTTCTCTACATCGATCGATTCAGTTCCCGGTGAGACACCCTGTATAGACATAATGTACCAAATGTTTCAAATTCGTCTAAATGTGAAGATCATAGGCTAATAAATGCAGTGTAAATATTTGAAAAAATTGTGGAAGTAGCAGTTATAGACCAACTTATTGATTTTTGTGATAATAATGAAGTAATCGTTCAAAATCAGTCTTCGATTAGCGAACATTATTCCGGTGAGTCTGCTATTATAATTGTATGTGTTGAATGGTTTAAATGTTTAGAAGGTAATCAAGTGGTTTTAGTCATATTTTTGGACTTGATTTGAGCATTTGAAACAACTATAAGTAAGAAATTGTTAATATCTAAGCTGAAAAAATTGGTTTAAAAGTTACCTAAGCAACAGATCACAATGAGTTAAATATAAAAACTCAGTAACAAGTGAGCTACAGATAGAACAAGGCAGGCGCGGTCCTAGGGGGGGCATGGGGGGCCATCACCCCTCCCTCTGATAATTTACTTTTTTTTGTGAATACATTAATAAGAGAGTTATGTGAAGCGTTTGTGACTAATGAAACGTTGCGCAAATGTATAATAATCGAGGAACTTGACGGAAAAGTGGAGCGGTTAGAGGCGCTGAGTGGGTAAAAATGACTAAAATACTATGTTTTTAGGTCACTTTGAAACGATTGGCATTGAAAAAGTCATTTCAGGGCAAGGGTAAATAAGGTAAGAGTCATTACAGCCTTATATCTACTAAATACGTCTAACAAAACATAACCTAACTTTTTCAGTTTGCAATGACCAATACATAAAGGAGTAAAAATACGAGAATTTCAGGTCACTTTCATATGAAAAGCATTAAAACAGTCATTTCAGGGTAACGAAATATAAGCGTAATGACAAATTTGAATGAATTGCAATGAAATCAATGAACTGCAGTAATAGGCAATCAAATTCCATAACTCTTATTTACCCTTGCCCTAAAATGACTTTTTCAATGCTAATCGTTTCAAAATGACCTAAAAACGTCGTATTTTCACTCATTTCTACACACCCAGCATCCCTATTCGCTCCACTTTCTTCGATTATTAAACATTTGCGCAACGTTTCTTTAGTAACAAACACTTCATATAAACTCTCTTATTAATGTGCCCACAAAACAAAACTCAAAAATCGAGAAGTGGATAAACTGCAGAATTATCATCCGTTCAACTCTAGAATAAATTACTGTGTTTAGACGGCCGTATTCCTATTTTTTAATTAAATTTAAAAAATTATTATTTTGCTATAAATTGACTACTTAGTGATTGCTAAAATAATAATAATACTTTATATACAGCATGTCGCTCTTAGAAGTGTAACGCCCTTAAATTTCTTTATTTTTTGTTCGATTTGAGTCAAATTTTACTCAGATATAGAACAAAGTAGGATCTACCTATGGCAAAATAGGTCAAAACCAATTTTTAAAAAATTGTCATGCACAGTTCTTGCAGGAAAATCTTAATTTATAATAAAGAAGAAATTTTTGCTCATAGCTTTAAACAGCTGTAACTCGTGAACCATTCATCGTACAAAGGTCACTTGAAGTTCATTTTACAGATAATTTAATCCTCTTCAAAAAACCTTTAGTGTTATTATTGCCTAAAACCAATCAAAAAATAGCAATTTGTCAAAATGCACTTAAAAATGACAGTTTTTCATGTTTTTCCCTTTTATCTCCATCCACTCGTTATCAAAACGATTTTCTACATACACCAACATATTCATATTTTGATTATCTTTAACTTTCATTAGATACACTACATGCATACGATCTATCGTTTTCGAGTTTTTATCGATTTTATCATGAAACAAGTGTTCTGATAGTGCGCTATAAAGATATTTAAAAATTCATATCTCTAATATTGATCGAATGGAAATGAAAAATAATCTCTCGAATTTTCTACAACTTTCATTTGAAACATTTTGCGATTCGAATGGCCATTTTCGAGATTTTAGCGAAAAACGCGCGCATTTCCTTTACGTTGCAAAACTGTAAAAATTTCAAAAATCTATCTCGGCTCCAATAGGTCGTACGAAGTTAAAAAAAACGAAATTGTGCGGATTTTTATTACCTATAATGTTCATGTGCACATATTTTACAGTAAAATTGATACTTTCCAAGTTTTTGCGAAAAACCGATTTTTCTTACCTATTTTCGGAACTCGTAAGGGCGCCTCTTCTTCTTCGTCTACGTAAATTATAATTTCGGGAGGTGTTCCGAAATTCCGATAAAGGTTGGTTAAAAATGTTTGTTACAGCAGTAATTTATCCTGCAATGAAATGTAAAGTAAAAATCTTCTAAGCGAGTTGCTTCTATAGTTTGTATTGTGTAATCTCATGGAATTTGAAACATTTCTGGATTTTCTCTGAATGCTTCACGCCGACGCCATTAATTTGTCCCGATTTCCCTATCAGTACTCTTTTTCAAACGCAGTTATTTATTTAATAAATGATCATTGCATAATCCCTTTTTCAGCAACAAAGTATGCTCTGAAATCTGATTAACCCGCACACAGCTCTAGGCGCCAAGCGAGCTGTTGAGTTGACCACGTAGTGTCCAAGAGTTGTGAGATAATGAGGACCGATATTTGTATTGGATATAAGTAAATAGTTTGCTGTTCGTGACGATAATTGGGCATATTATTATATACATCGATAAAATAACACCGTCGCCCAACCCGATATGATTATTGCTAGTCTTTAGCTAAGGAGATTAGCAAAAATAAACCTCAAATTATTATGTTTTTGTATCAATAATATAATTAATTTGCAGTATTTAATTTATCTAATAATAAAAGTGTTTGATAAAAATAAATTCATTTATATTTATCAAATAGAATTTAATTATTTTCAGCGTTGGGTGCACTCTAAATCACGAATGCCTTGGATGTGACGTCATTCATGTAGTGCGTAAGGAGTATGTAGGTTCTTCATCAGCAACCTATGGTGTAGTGGTTAGTTCTGACACAGTAGGATCGGCGAATATGCCGGAGTGCACCCAACGCTGAAAATAGCGTGCACTATGGAGCGCACCTAGTCATTGCGTACATAATAACGAACCTCTTGTAAGTTGTATAATTCTGTAGTCCTGTATAAGAAGTCCATCTTCGAAGTCTGATTTACGAAAATCAATGTTTTCAATGTCTGAGAAACACTTAAAAATGGTAAGGAATAATCGATCGGTCATTCCTGGTGTCAAATAAAGGCAAATTCGCCTCTGAAGGTGTTAAAGAACACGCCAAAACCCTCGATGAACTTTTCGAATCTGTAACAAAATCCGACTCGCCCCGACCACAAAATTTAGAAAGTATAACGGAAACCAAACTTTTGAAAATAAAAACCTTTTTACGAATCCACGTTGTTAAGTACTGCAACTTATGCGTTGTGTTAAATATGAGGACAAGTTAGTCCAGTCTCTAGTCAAAGTACTTCAAGAGTTTTAGCGAAAATAGCCCTTAGCGTCGAGGGTGCCCTATCATTCTCTAGCAGTCGATTTTGACAGGAAAATAATGGGTTTTAACGGTATTTGTCCTAAACTGGTTCCTCAGTGATTCGGTGTCAAAAAAGTATAGTTACCATGTACTCAGAACGTGCATGGGACCGCCTTGCCTGAACGTATGAATCTATAATTGCAGAATATAATTCAAAGTAGTTGTGATTCAAGCATTTTCAAGCTCCGAGGAGCGACCAAAATTGATATTGAACTGAAAATACGTCAATAGACAGGCAAGCAAAAGCCCACCAAAAAATTATAAACATTGAACTTTTTACTGAATCTTTTTGTGTAATCGTTAGCTAAAAACTAAACATTGGATGGTAGTTGGTACATTATGAGTCGTTCCGTTCCTCACTATGTGTTGTACATGGGCCAGACTATAGTTTGTCAATACATTTTTCTTGAACGTTTATATTGTCTTTTCGTTGTGTTTCAAAATACCTTTTCAGGTTTAAATTTAAGAAAGTGTTAGTATTTACTGTGTTACCATCAGTGAAGCAGTTAAGCAAAAACGAACAGTAAGTATAGATTTTGTATTATTTTCCGTCTGAAACAGTCGATTTGAACCCTTCTTTGTGAACGTTTAAAATCCACTTTGGAAAATACAATAAAAGTCCTTCAGACGTGTAAAGATGGACCGTTCACAAGGCCACAGTAAGATGGCATTAAAATACACATAGAGAAGTATTTCCAATTTTGTTGCGAAATGGACTGTTTATACTCTTCTTTGTGTCTCCTGGTTCTAGAGGTGTACTTCTTGGGGGTCTTCTAAACCTATAAAATCTTTGCATTTTCTTACTTCTTGTATTTATACTGTCCTCAGTGCACCGGTTTCTTGATTTATTGATGTTCATCTCAATTAATTCTATCCACGTGAAAAATGGTCTCCTTATTTTTAATCTGTTGCTGTTTAGTATTATATGTGTTTTTAAAGTCCCCAGTACTTTATGTCCTTTGCTTTTACATGCATTTTTACGTAATCCCTTTCAGCCCTTGGGTAACATGAGAGCTGTGTATATCCATTTGGTCAGATTTCATGTTGAGATAGAATTGCCGTTGTAGTACTGTGTACGTTTTAATTGTTTCCTTTACATTTACTCTCCTTTTCAGTTGATTCCTGACTACTTCAGTTTCTTCATCATCCTTTTCTCTTGTTTTGCATTATTCTTTGTTGACCAAACTCTCTTCTGTTGAATGATCGCGCACCATTCATTATTATGTATTCTTTAGGGAATTGAGAATATATCCTGCTTAAACTCCCTTATTCACATTAATTACTAGGATAAATTCTTGAATAAGAAGTCTTGCCAGAATGTTTTGCCACTGATCTAAAAATCACTTTCATTCAAAATATTAACGATAGTGCAGAGTGACAATAAAACACGATGCATTGTATCTGGAAAAATAAACGTTACGTATTCTATTGAAACGGTCATATTTATGCCAAAAGTGACTTTATAAATATTATTAAAAGCTGTTTAGAGAGAAAGAACTTGTATTTTCCAAAGAAGTAAACAAAACTCATCTCACATAGATGGTTAATTTTGGACACAGTATAGTTCATTTATTGAAACTGGACAGACGGGTAAACAAACCTGAACGCGCGGCAATCACGTGGACAGTTGCTTTCCAGTTTACTATTGGCTACGATCAAGACTACATTGCCTGTCCGTCTCAAGATATATCTTTGCTACACCCGACCAATCGCGCACTTATCACGTGCATTTGGCATTTGTTTACCCGCAGGCCGCAGTGTCTAGCCTGAGTAACTGAGTAAGTGAATGAACTTTATGTTCCTCTTACCCCTGGATAGTAAGTGGGAACTAATAATGTTCTATTTACAACAATTTCCTATATGAAAAAAAACGAGACTTGCAACAGGAACAACTGACAAATATATAAAATTATGTTACTTTTTCAAAATACCGTGTTTTGAATTTCAAAATAGTTAAATTTCGTAAAACCAAAATTTTTAAAATGAAAGTTTAGGCCAGCCACGCGAAGCAAAGCATTGACATACCTCGCGGAATGCACTTTGTACAAGTTGAGATGCCTGCGCCAGAATCAAAATTTAAACAGTGACAGTGCGTAACTTTTTAAGAAAGGAGTAGCTATAAGTTTTATTAAATCTATTTTCAGATATGTTTTAATTTTATGACCTAATTTTATCCGCGAACAACACGGTGCTTGTACGGTCCCGGAGCGGAGTTTGGGGAGGAGGCAGAAATTGTTTATAAGAAAAAACCGTATCCTTTGTATAGTTTAAGTAATAAGTTCCCGATACATAAAAAACGCAACAAAAACTTTACAACCTCATTAAAATACCATTACTCTTTGTGCTACCTCGACCGCAAATCATCTCGCTTATCTTTACAGGTTTTTAATGTGCGTCGAGTCGTTTGATGCAGGCAGGCCGCCGTGGCGCGCGATGATAATAATTATGTCGTAAAGTTTGTTGCGTTTTTTATGTCTCAGGAAGTCCTTACTTGGACTATACACTTACGTCTAATCAGTGAAGTAAGTAGGGCCCGATAATAATTTGTCAAGGAATGTTTAAAGCAAAAGTTATTCAGTATGAAAAATTGTATCGAAAAGGTCTTTCGTCACAGTATTTTCTGTTATTTTCTCGAGAAGCTATTGTTAATATAACCATTCTTAGAGAGATGACTAAAACAAAATGTTGTTCTTGGTTTTCTTAGGTAAAGCTATTGTAGGTGTTGACCTGTTAACATATAGATTTATATGGATGGTAAATGGGATCCCTAATGAGAAAACTGATTATACATACATACATACATACATACATACAGAACTCTATAAAAAATTATCTTTGTGTAAATATTGTACTTCTGTCCAATTTTCTTAGACACTTAATAAATTTTTCTTTTGTAACCTGAGATATTTTGTTCATCTAAAATATATATATTTACTTTTCTGTATTCATCACCTAAACTATTTATTATTCTTATTTCCAACTTGAATTACATTTTTCCTTCATTTATTTGAAATAATTTGTTCTATTTACATAATTTACTTGGGTTCTAAACCGTTTCCTTTCAATTATTTCTTCTATTCTTCATGTTTTACTAACAAAAGCAAATTATGGCATTGTAGGTATTTCCATAGAATTTTTATTATAATGAGAAGCCCATATAGATTCTTTTTGAAATAAGATTGCTAAGAATTTTAACAAGAGTAGAAAATTAGAAGCAGTGGCGTGGTGAGATATTCATTGTTAAGGGGTCGGGTTGATGTACACCGGATTTTGAGTAAATTACGTTGGGTTTACAAGTACTTTGAAAAAAATGTGTTGATTTTCTTGACTTTTTTAAACTATCAACCGACATTTTGTTGAAATCAAAAACGTATGTATGTGAGCAGATATCAGTTTACCAAATATAATAATAGCGTTTCTTCGCAATCTACATATGGAGTACCACAAGGAACAGTCATGGGACCAAATTTATTTGTCATTTATATCAACCGAGCACTTCGCATAACTATTAAATGCAACAGATATACAATTTATTTTCAAAATGTTGTGAAGGCTATTAGCACTTTTTTCATGTTTATGCAGAAAATATAGACGACTACAACATAAGATCGTGAGAAAATTTCTATGGTTTTATTTTCCTACAGCCAAAATAATCCGTTTCATAACGGTCTGCTTCAGTGTAAGCATAGTAGCGGCAAGAGGTATAGTGACCGGAGCTAGACGTAGATAATGTTGAGCTTAGCTAATAACATTTTAAAATATTAACAAAGAAGGTGGAATTAAAAAACATGAATAAAAAATAGCGAAAATCTATAAACTCTGAAAATAGAACAATATTTGCATTAATCAACTCTCTCTTTCTAATTAATTGTAAACGAAGTTAATGGAGACGGGGAATATAATCCAGTAAAAACAAATCGGTTGCCGGTCTCCACTTCGTTCGTCCTTCACACAACACATAATATCTCTTGCCGCAACTATGTTGTGGAATACGTTGGGCATTAGAATTCCAAATAAAAATCGCTTAAAATAAAGTTAACGACCTATGCATTTTAATATACATTAAGTAAATATTTATGAATTTAATGATCAAATGAAACAAATCTATCCAAATCCATATCCAACTTAAAACCCTGACAATGAAACAATAATTTCGCAAAAATATGGAAACAAAGGGATTATAGTATATGATCCACACAAGCATCATGAAGGCTTATATAAATTATTATTTATGATATTGAAATATTTTTAGATAATAAGGCAGATTAGATAAGACGCAAGTAAAATTAGAATAGAATCAAACATAACCTAACTAACATACAAGAACTAATTTAAAAATATTTTAATTTCACATAATTCCTTACTCACTTGTATTTTCAACATGATCTTCTTTTTAAAGTACCAGTATATCATTTTTATGCCGAATTTTACAGGAAAACACAGTGCCGGTTATAATTACCGATAGTGAACCATCAAAACTGCTACTTACCATGACGACTTTGCTCATAATATTTGTAATTTTTTATCTCAATCATAAACTATTTTAAACAATGACAAGATAGTTAATTAAACGTGAATATTGTGAAGCAATTACCGCATTTACATCTGAAACTTGCGTAAACCAAGCAATAAACAGATTTAAAATGGGTAGAAAATAGAATATAAAATTTGAAAACATTATTATTAAAATTTGCTCGTAGGAAGTGTCTTATTTTCATTGTTAGTCAGCACTATATTTATTTCTGCGTGAAAATTTTCGCGACATTAACACCTCATTTCAAACCGGAGCTACAATGTGATTCAAAATAAAAACTACTCTGCTTCCATTATGCCTTTAAGTTACACAGGGTGGCCACGAAACGCGGTGCAGATTTATTATAGCTTCCGTGTTTATAAACTAATCATTTTGAAATTTAGAAAATAACGTCAAATTTGATTTTTTAAATGGAACACATATTTTACTATTTTTTTCTAGTTTGAACAAGGTATTTCGTATACATGATTTGGTCTGTTGGAGTCCTGATTAAATTGGAAATTGTTTGTTGTGTTGTAAATATGATTTTTATATTATTTGACATTTGATTTAGGGAAAGAAGGCATTTTGTTGATTAGGAATTTCTGTATGTTGTATTTGTGAAGGATTTTGTGCTTTGTGTATGGATCGTGTTATATGTATGTCTTTTATCATGACGGTTTTGTAGAAGTGCTTGTTCTAATGTTTGTAGTTAGGATTGCCTGTTACTATATACATACTTCGATATGCAACGTTAGGCGCGGTTAGTACTTGGATGGGCGGCCGCTTCAAAAAAGACCGTGTCCTCGCCTCATATATCTTCCAGCGGGTTGTATATCAGTTTGTGTGCGGAAGCTATGCAACCTTAGGCGAGGGTTGTGTAAGTGATATACCATCCTTCGGAGGGATGTAAAGCCGTCAGTCCCTTGTCTATTAAATGTTAGGCAAGTAAAAGATCCCTACTCTTCTTAAGGGAAGAGGTTCGGCAAAATTCCTGGTTGGGGGTATCTGCTAAAAAAATATATTATATTATTATTTTTAGCAAAGATAATTTAGTTATTTTTTTAAATGTTTATGAAAAGTTTGTTCTCAGAGTATCTTGTTGGTTCGGCTCCAGCTAGTTATCAATAAGACTCACAAGTTGAGATAAGATATAATTATGTTGAAGATTTAAATTTCCAACAAGACAGTGAACTATAAATGAATATATTTTGTATTTAAATGGTTTGATAACAATAACGAATCTTAATGCTAATTAGGCCTTTTTATTTTGTAAATTGACGAGTTGAATTAATGTTTTATGCATACAATTTTGTATTAAAGGGCTCATATGAAACGAAAGGGTATATCTTTTATAACCATCTGGTCGTTGGTATGCTCTCTCGTTACCTCGTAGAAAATCGCCTCACTCGATTCAGCATGGACTGACTTCAACCTATACCAATTTCATCTGTCAGCTTGCGAAGCGAAAATTTTTGTTTAAACTATGTTTATTTTCCTACTTCTTATTGGAAATGTTGAAATTACTCTTCTGGATTTACTGCATTATTCGAAGCACTTTTTTTACATGCAGGTAGGTTAAATTTCCTATTTATTTATAATTTTAAAACGATATTAGACTATATACGCGTACATCGACTTGTATAATCAACGATTTTTATTTATTTCTGATTATTTATTGTTGATTCTTTCCTTAATTAGGTATATTTTATATTTGATTAAATTCAATAATGTTTTGTAGACACATTTACTTCGTCTTTGTCAAATTTTTCGTTTTGCTCTTTTGAGGTTATATTTTGTTTTCAAATTTGTAGCGTGTTGCTTGCCTGATGCCCAAATTTATACTAAAATTGCCTATCTGTGTCTAAAATCGTCTAAATTTGACGTTTCTAAGCAAACCCGATGCTTGATATGAAGTTTTTATAATCAATTATATTCCAACGGAAACCGCGTTCTCGCCTCACACATCTTCCAGCGGCTTGTATATCAGTGTATGCGCGGAAGCTATGCAACCTTAGGCGAGGGTTGTATAGGAGATATACCATCCTTCGGAGGGGATGTAAAGCCGTCGGTCCCTTGTCTATTAAATGTTAGGCAAGTAAAAGATCCCTACTCTTCTTAAGGGAAGAGGTTCGGCAAAAATTCCTGGTTGGGGGTAATGTTAGGCCTCAGTAGCGGAAATAGGCCGACGTTAAATAAATGTATAAAAAAAATAATCAATTTTTCTACATTTTTATTTTTTAAAGCTATTATTGACTTTTTCTAAATAAATATTACCAATGTGCTTCTTTTTATTTCTACTTTAACTTGATATGCTATTTGTTAGGTTTTTAAACAATTTTATGAATATTAAATTATCCGAGATAAATTTACAAATTTCCTTATACTTAGCTATTTTCTATTTATTTTACCATTTAAATCTATTTCTAAACACTTAACACTAAATAGAATACAACTTTGCTTTCAATATTCAATTATAAATTAACAATTATACATTACTTTATTATTATATTTTTTTTATTTTTCAGGTGATACTATCTGAATATTGGTATTCCTAGACTTTATTGAAAACCTTACCTTACCTAGTTCTGTGCATAGGATGCCAGGTGTGACACCTATACCACCTTTTCAAGCTGTTTTGGTCCTTTTTCTATACTTTGTGAATAATATACTAGATGTGTCTCATTATTTTGTAAGTATCTTAACTATTATTCACTATTTTCATCATTACGTTAAAGTTTTTGAACTTATTTTAAGTTTAGCGTTTTTTGGTAACTTAAATTATTAACAATTATTTGACAATTATTAACTAAATTAATTCATTTCTTACTTCAACTGCTTTCCCTGATTTGTGATAACCAATTGAGCCTTGCACACCCGTATGTGAGCTTATTTCGTCTAGCATTGTGTAATACCTCTTTAAAAATATTTTGATTTTTGTAGTTTAAAAGTATCGATTCTTTTATTATATTTTATTCATTTATTAATCTTATGGGATATCAAAATACACGTCAGTGTCAATGTAGGAATCAAGTTTTAATTTTAATGACGTCACATAGCTAATTGTATTTAGCTCGTCGAACACTTTCATTTGATACATATATAAGAGGTTGTAGAGAAAAAAGATAACCCGCCATTTGGGGACGTCCACTATATTAGGTTTAGAATGACGTCACATAGTTTATCGTATTTTATCCGCCAAGCCTTTTCATTTGATACCCATATCAAGGGGGCTGTAAAGAATAAGATAATCCTCCATCTTGGGACGTCCGCCATATTGGATTTAGAACTATATTAGATACACCATATTGCATTATCATCGTATATATACACGTGTGCACAATTTCAAAGCTATGGCTTAATTACAACTAGTCGAAATTTTAATTGCAAGATTTATTTCGGACAGAGAAAATGGCCCGATAAAAACATTATAAAAAGAATTAATTACATGTGCCTTCGAATTTGAAAAAACTAAAATTGTTTTATATGTAAAGGATTTCACACAACATTGTAAAAATTAGCAATACTAAATATACTTTATCTTTAGCATAACATTCGCTAAACCAAAGGATTATTATTATTATAAGCAGATAATTCAGTATAAGAATATTTACGATATTCTTTATAAGTTCGAACATAAAGAGCAATAAGTAAACTAGTTGATACGAATTGCACAAAATCACATTTATTGATTGCAAATTGCGAAGTCCGATACAAAGCTACAATTTCCAGCAGTTTATTTCAAATTAAAAGTGAAAATACTGTTAAAAAGCTTCCAATAACATTCTCATCATCATTTCATGCAATTAATTAATCTTCTCACATGTCCTAGACAGCTTTGTGCGATCCCATACCCATCTCTATGGATAATAATAATTTCATTTCCAATGATATATGGAGGTAATAAGACGCAGAGGGTCGTCTCCAATTTTCATACATATGATGTGGTCTGCGCTAACTATACGTTATAAAATATTCAGAAAGCAAATACTGATTTATTATTGAGTAATTGTTAATGATTATTGGAGGCTTTGATGACCCACACGTAAGGAAAATTGACGATAATTGGGTTTGCACAGCTATACTGGATTATTTATGTAATCATTGTTCGTAACGAGGGGAACAGCCAGGCCAACGAACCACTATAGGGATTTTTAAATCCCACAGCTTTTTATGAAAAAAGCGCTAAGGCCGCAACATAAGGAAAGCCTGGGTAATTTATGAATAGGTACAGAAATAAAGCTGATGATGCTGAGAGATGGTGTGATCTTCCTGAGCTTTGATTTTTCAATCGGAAAGAGGGTTTTAAACGTATTACACCGCGGTATAAGACAAATGTTTTTTATAAGGTTAATCCTAACTATTCCTGAAAGTAGATTGGATCAAGATTTATGTCCCCTAAAAAAATATGTAAAAAGACATATTTTATTTTTCAGGAAATTTACTTTATTCTGGGAAATGCTTAATTAATTAATATATTTATTTAACAATACACTGGGCAACAGAACAACTCAACTACTGGGCTGGAGTTTACATGTATATTACAAATTTATTGTTATGTACGAAGAGAGCCCTAGTCCCAGGTGGCAGAGTAAAAGGAGGCCTGCCTAATTAGCTACCGGTAAAACGGCGCCGGCGCCATCTCTGTGCCAACTGGCAAACTACCATTACCCGGGATGGATTTAAAAGCGGTAGAAAAATCGGGAATGACGGGTTAGAAGGATCGAGAAGTTGTCCGGAATAGCCTGGAGTGAAAAGGAATGAATCGAGAATAAACGTCATGGATATATAAGAAGCGGTTCCAACACACGGAGTTCAGTACAGTTCTGAATGAGTTAAGTAATCGGATAAGATAAAGATCAGTAACAAGTTGTACATTATAATAGTGAGACTGTAGTGGATGAAAGTTATAACCCGTGTGTTATTATAAGGACTAATTATTGTAATTTGGTGACAAATAAATCAGTGGTTAGTGAGAGTTTTTGTAGCAATTATTGAACCTACGTTTACTATAGCGTAAACACGACACGACAAAGAAATATAGAAACATAAAGTCTAGAAAACTGACTTGGCGTGTGTACGAGCTGACAATACACACGACTTAATTTCCTTGCACACAAAGTTAAAGCAATAGCCCAAATAAATTATTCACGTATGTCTGCCAAGATTCTATCTTATCTAAAGAGATACGGAAATATAAAATATAACTGAATAGAGAGAGATAAATAATATATCCTTCCATAAGTTTGCCGATTCTCAAACTCTAAAGATTTGTTAATCGTTAGTATGAACTATTATTTGTTCGGGAAAAGTGGAATTGAATACGTCTTTATATGGAATATTTAAATTATTTTGAGCGTTAAATAGTGGACATTCATTCGATAAACGGACATTGTCAAACATTAAACGTATTACAATTTTCTAGAACTCACATATTACACGTTTTATAGCAGAATTGTTGTCCTCGTGTAACTCAGTGTAAAAAAAATGTTCACGAACGTAGAGCATCCGCGAATTGGCGAGAAAAAGTTGTTTGTCCTTCTGGATGATATCTCCTTCTAGGTCCAGCTTCCTTCAGGAGGCCTTCAGATAGGTCTAATTCGTAAATCGTTGCACACACAAATATTATGTGGATTAATAAACAAGAGCGAGAGAATAAAACATAAGCAGGTAAATAGCACGTATAATTAGCGTTGTTTACAGCACTATGGTCAAACGCAGAATGTTCTCCCAGCATGGGTGCGGTATGAACACACAAAAAACCTCTTTCTGATAGCAGAATTGTTGTCCTCATGTAACTCAGTATAAACAAATGTTCACGAACGGCAGAGATCCGCGAATTGCCGAGAAAAAGTTGTGTACATTATTATTTATTTTATCATAAAACAAAAACCAGAGAGAAGGTGGACTGTATTGCGAAAAAATGCGAAAAAAGATAGTAAATGGATCCTAGCTTTTAATCCTTCCGGATGATGTCTCCTTCTAGGTCCAGCTTCCTTCCGGAAGCCTACAGATAGATCTAATTCGTTGCACACACAAATATTATGCGGATTAATAGCACATATAATCAGCGGTGTTTACAACACTATGGTCAAACGAAAAATGCTTTCCCAGCACAGGTGCGGTATGAACACAAAAAATTTCTTTCTTATTATCGTGAAAAGCTACACAGTGAGCAAAAAACAGAAACAATGAAGTGCATTTTATTTTTAACATTTTCAGTGTGAATATTAAATTAACAAAATATAAAAAAATAATAAAAATGTAAATTAAATAAGGACGCAACATACCGTCCACACTCGAATTGAATTAGCAAAGGAATACATCCAAGTTAAAAACCTGTTGGCTTCTTTAATTTTTCTTTATTTCTTGAATTTTCATTTATTTTGTTTTATCTTAGAAATTGATAATTTTTTAAATATTTATTTTCCCAACCAGAATTTTTGTTTATTACCGTTAAAACAAGAACAATTTATTTTCGTTACTTCTAATGAAAATTTCATATTTATTTTTATTATTACATGAAATATTTTATTTTACTAATATCATTTCCTCTACTAATGCAGTACAAGCTTGATAACGTGAAAGAATTTTAATTTATACAAGCCTGTTGAATTTGCACATCCCAGAAACGTCAATCTTTGTTTTGCAGTTTTCATACCACGAGCAGTTTTCACTGTGAGGGAAACGTATGTTTTCTCTGGGAAAGTTTCCAATATAATCCAGTGTCATCAGCATTGAACAGATGGTTTTCATTCAACCTAAAGAACTCCTTTAAGTAGGATCAGTCTTTCGGCTGGTGTTTGTTGCAATCGAAGCATTAGCGTTTTAATGGTAATATGCAATTATTACACTTAACGTACCAGGCTTGTAACTTGTAATTTAGCACTCGGCGGGGCACATAGCCCAAAGAGTAGCTGTTGGTTGCAGTCTGGTTACGCTCCTTATAGTAAAATAAGGATTTTATAGAAGAGTTTGCGACTAAAAATATTATATTTTAATACTCCGCCCTCTAAAAGCACATTTGAACTATGCTAAGCCCATCAGGCTATGTTGTTGCAATCGAAGCATTGGCGTTTTGATGGTAACTCGTATTTCAGCGCTCGGCGAGGCACATATCCCGGAGAGTAGCTGTTGGTTGCAGTCGGGTTACGTTCCTTATAGTAAAATAAGGATTATAGAGGAGTTTGCGACTAAAAATATGTTTTAACCTAAATTTGTCAATCAATTTGGTCAGTTTTTCGTTGAAGGGGTCGACAAGTTCTAGTTGAGATGGCAATTTCTCACTACAAATTTTTTTAAATCCTGTTCCTTACCGGATTTTTAAACGTTGCAACCATCCATCGCTTGCATTAAATTTTACGGTTGTTGAATTTTGCTTGTTGCTTATTTAAGTCTCCACTAACTGGGATATTTCTTTCACGCTGAGAGAGAGAAGGAACCATTTATGCAATGCTCTTTCCATTTTTGGAAATTCGGAAGTCTTTAGGGTGTACACTTTTAGTTGGTTTTAAGGTACGGCTCACTGTCTCAAGAACACTTTTTTTATTGAACATATTGTTGATTTTGCAACACCATATTTATTGGCTAGTGGAGTTACAGTCATCCCCTCCCTATGTTCTTGAATAATATTTGCCTTTTCGTGTAGTGAGAGACACTTTTGTTTGAATTTTCTTATTTTAACTTTAATATTTCAGTGCATCTAACATCTAACAAGCAAGTATTAACTTGTTGCTAATGTTATCGAGGGTCACGTTGTTCACGATATAGAGTGCTTAATAGAAGAAATTTGGTGATCATCAAACCCAATGGTTCCCCTAATCGAGTCTTCACATTATCGAGCTAGTACTATATTACCATCCTCTCCTTTCCTTGCAAGAAATGCCCGTATCCCCCCTCCCCTTGCGGTTCTTGCTGGAGTGTAACAATATTAGTTTTCGAACAATATTACTTTTCCATAATTATTTCATTTCTAATAATTGTTATGTGCTGCCCGCTAACGGAGAGAGATGTAACTAGTCCGTGGTCAAAATGAAGGGAGACCTGTTATTTAGTTGACAGCCGGTAGGGTGACGCCATCTAGGGGCCAATTGACGAACCGCCATTTAGCACCTAGAACACTACCGAAATTTCCAGCATATTCGACGAGAATCGAGTACATTCGAAGTGTGTATATAACGAGGTGAATCCGTCACACGTATACAGAGTTTTATATTAGACGAACAATTGACCAGATGAAATAACGAACTGTAACAAGTTGTGATTTAAAGTAGTGAATTTATGTTAGACTAAAGTTATTATTAGTTGTGTCATTTTTAAGGATTAATTATTGTAATTTAAGTGGTCAATAAATCAGTGGTTTGTGAAGAATCTTGTTGCAGTTTATTAAACCTACTACAGGTTGTTTACTGGAGGATGTAAATATGTGACATAATTAATATCGTTATTGGCTGAATTGGTCAATTTATTTTTTCAGTTTCATTTGTGTCCAATTATCAGAATAGCCCTGTAGATTTCATATCGACTTTACCAGTTTCAATACATCTTTTTTAAGGCTGCACATCTTACGCGCAACTTTTCCTTCGACGAGGAACAGTGATTAGGGTTGAGTCGAGAAACGAAGGAGCAAAGTACCCCCCAGACGGTGCTAATCCAGCAGACGGTTAAATGAAGCACGGACTGTTCAAGTGTTCACCTATCTGATTACTGTTTAATACCAATTTTAATGCCATATCCACACTACATATCAATCGCCACAGGACTAATAGGATTACTTTCACAGAGGATCGGCTATTTGTGAGTTTCTTTTTAGCCAACAGGTCAGGCCAGGCGATATGGTTTCCGAAACGCTTAACTTCGATGCTTATCTCCAGAAAACAAGCGGATATAAATAAAGACCTTCCAGATTATATAATACAAAATTACTAATATAGTCATGCATATATTGATACTAAAATGAATGCAAATAGACATATTTCTTGTATTGAAATTAATTATCGTTTTGATTGCTTATTTAGCAAACCATAGAAGATTCATAGAAGGAACTAATACACAGGACCAATAATAATTGGCAGTATAGCACCGGAAAAAACCGCTGCCCAAGGAATGATTATTTCCACATTCAGATTTTGTATCCAAGACTTATACACAGTAAATCCCAATCTAATATTTTATTCCCTTTAATAATAGAGTGGGGGTGGTACAGGGGGCGGCTAATGTAAAATTTTTTTTAGAAGTTCTTGGTTCTCGTATACACACTAAATCCCAATTTAATTTTTTATTCCCTTAAACAATGTGGTAGAGGGAGTAACTAATGACAAAATAAATTTTAGAGGCCCTTGATTCAAATCCCAATTTAATTTTTTACTCCCTTTAATAATAGGATGGGGGTGGAAATGGGGGTGGTAGAGGGGGTTGCTAAAGCCAAAAAAATCTTTTTTGATGTGTCGTTCTTATATACACACTAAATCACATTTTAATTTTTTTACCCCCTTTAATAGTAGGGTGGGGGTGGTAGAGGGGGTAGTTAACGCCAAAAACATTTTTTTAGACGTTTCGTTGTATACACATTAAATCACATTTTAATTTTTTTTACCCCCTTTAATAATAGGGTGGGGGTGGCAATGGAGGCGGTAAGGGGTAGCTGATGCTAAAAAAAATTTTTATACGTTTCGTTTTTGTATATATACTAAATCACATTTTAATTTTTTTTTCTCCCTTTGATAACACTGTGGGGGTGGTATTGCGTGTGATAGTAGGGGGGGAGGGTGGCTGATGCCAAAAAGAAATTGGAGACTTTAACTTTTCGTACATGCCCTAAATTGCAATTTTATGGGCTCTTACTTGCTTGTTTTGCCTATTTAACCTTATTTATCCCATTTACCCCCGAACCCTTCAACGGAACTGGATAAAAAAATAATCTAGTTCCAGATCTTGTTACAGTACATACGTGTACCAAATTTCAAGTCAATATCATTAACGGTTTCAGAGTAAACGTGCGCACAAAAAAAAAGTTACAGACAGACCGACAGATATACCGACAGACAGGACATTTTTTTTCGCTCGAATTTAAAATCTCAACGTACCATGACATTTTATGCCTATTTCAACAAAAAAAATATATTTTTTTTGCGTTACAATACTTCCTCTGGACGTGGAAGTCATTATAACATTCTACCAAGGGTTTACTATACAGGGTGTCTCATCGGGAACTGAATCGATCGATATAGAGAAAAGTACGCATCAGAAAATTTTGAAAATTTAGATAATTATTAATGTCGGTGTGGCTAATAAAACTAAAATAATTAGAAGCAGCTGGCACTTCCGCTTATACCGGAAGTCGATACCAACTTGCTTATTTCAAATGGAACACCCTATATATTTTAGGGTTTTCGAAAAGAGCATACAATTCTGAGTCGAAAATATGTAGCATATCCTATACCTAAACCTAGCCGTTACAGAGATATTTGACATTTTATAGAAAATTTGACAGGTGCAACGGTTTGCAAGAACCGTTATAACTTTCTTCGTGCAAAAGATCCTCATTTGCTTCTTGTCACATAAAAAGAACACAAGGAGAACTACGTTCTACAACTGAAATAAATTCAATAATATCATATCAAGTGTTCCGTTTTTCACGTTACATTTTGTCACCTTCAAACCGCGAAAACTTGTTTAGGTCAAATGGAACACCCTGCATTTTTTTACGTCAAGTTGTGTAAACTTGAATTCCCTTTTTTCTATTATTATATATTTGCATATTTAGATTCCATATGAAATTCTCGTTACAACGATGTATCACAACTAGGTAATTTTTTCCAAAATAAATTCGAAAAAATGAAAAATTGGCAACTGCAAGACTGTTCTCAAAAAATTTACTCAGTGCCAAAATCACTATTTCGAATTTAAAAACAAACTTTCGAAAAAACATAAAAATCAAATGAATTTTATTCATTTTTTAAATGATAACCTATTTTTTACATGACCAACAAAGCCCAAAACATTAACCTTTCATTTGATGTGTAATACGTCTAGTTTCGGTGCTAATTTACTTTAAAATTATTGGATTTCTATAGATGCTACATTTACCAATTGGTATTGTTAAAAAAATACTTAAATAAAATTTACAGAATTTATTAATAATTATTTATCAGATAGGGGAAAATAAAATTATAGCAACAGTTCAAAATGCATTCCTCCAACCTCAGTACATTTTTGAGCCCTACTGATGGTTTCCCTTACCACCCGTTCTAACATTTGCGCAGTTATTGTTGCAAAAGCTTGGCAAATTTTGGTTTCCCACTACTGCAGGTTTCTTGAAGATGCTGAATAAACTCGTTATTTGACGCAGCCCGACAGGAAAAAATCCATAGGAGTTAGGTCAGGTGATTTGGCAGGCCATCTTGTGCGCCCATATGTCGAAATGACTCTATTTTGAAATCTGTTTTCTAAATACTTAGAGACATCTCGAAGGTTATGTGGCGGAACCCTATCTTGTTGGTAATAAATACTTCTACTCAAATTCATAGGTAATTTTCCTAAAAAGCCCTCAATTTCATTTTTCAAAAAGTTCAGGTACCTAATTCCATTTAAAATCCTCTGAAATAAAACAGGACCTACGATCCTAGTACCAACAATTCCTGCCCATACATTTACTCCAAACACTTCTTGGTGATTTCCTTCTCTAAATTCATGTAAATTTTCCTGGGACCGGTAACGTAAATTATTTCGATTAAACATGCCATTGTCAGTGAACCAACTTTCATCTGTGAACAGAATTCTGGGAACAATGTTTCTATTTTCTAGTAACTAATTGCACTAATGAACTCTCCTACCTGCATCAGCTTCATATAAATGCTGATGAAGTTGATATTTATATGATTTATATCCATGTTTTCTCAATATTTTTCTAACAGATTCTTGGTTAATATCAAGAGCACTTCCAAACTCACGTGTACTTGCATTTTTATTAATTTCCACGGATACTAAAACATTAATCTCTGTGCTGTGGACCTCGCTGTGGATTCCTCAATAATAAACGTATTTTGTTCGTTTTCATTTGGCTGGGTCCTAAATAATTCTTCTAAAATCTACAAAGGTGATGCCTTCCAGGATCCCGTTCTGCATATAACCTTTCAGCTTGATATGCATTTCTTTTAGATTCCCCATAAATAAGTAACATGTCCGCCTTTTCATTTTGGGTAAATACCACTATTTTGTATTTTTTTTTAACTTTTAAATAGTTATATTAGCAAATAAAATATAAAGCGTTGTAGGAGTAGAAAAAAACAATTTTAAAAGATAATCCAAGTCGAGGCTAATAATGTTCTATAAAAATTAAGCGGCTACGATCAACCCCTGCTCCGCCCCCTCAAAAAAAAAATTAAAAAGTTCAAAGGCTGCAAATAAGGGTAGCTTCCGTAGCGAACGAAGATGATTGTGCAGAAATTTGTACAGAAACAAATACCATTTTAACGGAATGCTACTTATATCAGTACATTTTTAGATAGCTATGCTTAGCGAGAAAACTAATATGATAAGTACTTAGTATGAATATATCAGGAGATAGGAGTATCATTAAACACCATTTGCATTACTATTTATATTTATCATTGTAGTATCATCGGCAAAAAAGCCATTGAACTCTCGTTTGAGTGATTTAATAAGTCTTTTATATATATAATAAATAAAAGAGGCCCAGGCACAGAACCTTGAAGCACCCCGAATTCTACTTTTGCTGATGACGACGATATTCTATTAAATACAGTAATTTGTTCTCTTCCTGATAAATATGATTTTACGAATTTTACAGCTATTATATTTAGCTCATATTTACAAAGTTTATTAACCAGGACATCACGCTGTACACAGTCGAATGCTTTCGACAAATCATAAAAGACACTTCCAGCAACACTTTTACTTTCAAAAGCCACAATTATACTTCCACTATTTTGTTAATCGCATCAGTCGTAGATTTACCGGAACGAAAACCAAATTGATAATTTGACAGAAGATTATTACATTCAAAAAAAGTAACGAGTTGCTGAAAAAGTACTCTCTATTTAAAACCATACCTTAAGGCTAAACAATCATTTGGTATCAGTTGATTGGCACTATTTGTTTTCAAATACCAATAATATTGATGACATTGTTGATATTTTTTACGGCACTCTGTATAATTGCATTTAACAATTTGTTCCTTACAAAGCAAAGGTGATCAGAAATATCCTGTCTGGTTTAGTTCCGAATTAAAACGTTTAATCTGTGAGAAAAAGAAAACATATAAGGAGTTCAAGCAATCAGGCGATCCGAATGTATATTTGGCTTTTAGTGCCCTTCGTAAAAGATGCAGTGTGTTGACCAAACAATGTTATGCTGAATACGTCGGTACTATTGAAAGATCTATTCAGGATAATGTTAAATGCTTCTGGAATTTTCTCAAATCAAATCGAAAATCTCATTGTTTGCCCCTCTCAATGACCTATGACAATATAAAGGCTGAGGGTGGGGAGGATATATCGAATTTGTTTGCAAACTACTTTTTCTCAGTTTACAGTTCGTCTCACGATATTGAATGTAATTTCACTCCCGATGTAACAGTAGATTTACATAAAGTGTATATTAGCCCATTAGACGTGGAAACTGCCCTTGACTCGCTTGATGTTAATAAAAGTGCAGGTCCTGACAAAATTCCACCGCTCTTTTTAAAATCTTCTTCGATATCGCTCTTTCTACCACTCTTTCTCATATTTTCTTTATCCTTAAAAACAGGCACGTTTCCATTTTGTTGGAAAAGTTCATACGTAACTCCGATTTATAGATCCGGCAACAAATATTTCATCAGCAACTATAGACCAGTGTGTAACCTATCCGCAATCCCAAAACTATTTTAGTCATTAGTAGAAAAAAAATATATCTGTCTTTTTAAGTAATGCCATCATTCCAGAGTAGCATGGATTCCTCCAAGGTCGTTCTGTCGATTCTAACTTGTATATCGACACAATTCCATTTTTAAATCATGTTAAATCACTAGTAGAAGATGCTGACGTTCATGTCATATACATGGACTTTAGTAAAGCATTTGATAAGGTAAATCACTCTCTTCTTATAAAAAAACTTTATAGCATTGGACTTGGTCCTCCTTTATTATCGTGGATTCAATCGTATCTCTCTGAGAGAACTCAACAAGTTCTCGTTGACTGTTACACATCTGAGTCATTTTCGGTAACATCTGAAGGGCCTCAGAGTTCCCATATTGGTCCCTTATTGTTTAACTTGTTCATCAACGACATTGCTAAGTGTATCGAATGTAAATTTTTACTGTTTGCCTGAAAATATTTAGTAATATCTGATCTCAGGTTGATTGTGCACAGATTCAAAAAGATCTTCAAACAATTTATGCTTGGTGTGCTGATAATGATATGATTCTTAGTGTCGAGAAATGCTACTCCATGTCGTTTAGTCGCAGGCTGTCATCCATTAATTCTGACTACAGCATTAACAATGTGAGATTACGTAATGTAACCACTGTGAAAGACTTAGGAGTTACATTTGATTCTAAACTTTCTTTCTCGGAGCCTTTTGAAAAAATGATTGCGAAAGCAAATAAAATGTTGGGGTTTCTTAAAAGAATGGCTCAAGACTTTTCAGATCCTCGTGCGTTAACTACATTGTATATTTCTCTGGTTAGATCTGTTATGGAATGCTCCAACATTGTTTGGTCACCTTACTACAACGTATATATCAAAAGGCTCGAATCTGTTCAAAATAAATTCATTCGATTCATGTGCTATAAACTTGGCACAAGGGGATTTCTTTTAAACTGCGAAATTATATTTGGGTATAAATTCCTTACATACCAGGCGTCAATATTACAATGTTTGTTTCGCATTCAAAATTATCAACAATTACATCAGTTCTCCTGATTGTTTAGTCTATGTGTTTTAGAGTACCATCTATCGACACTAGAAATGTGTCCATTTTATCTATACCTTATTGTAGAACAACGTATGCAATGTTCAGTCCTGTAAACAGAATAAGTTCAACTGTGAACAAATTCTACAACGAACTTGATTTATTTAATAAATCTTTTGATGGTTTTAAAAATCAGGCAAAACGTGCTATACTGCAGTAATCCTTATAAATAATCACATTTTTATTTATATATTATACTTGTTATTAGTCTTTAGTATTTGTATTTATTTGTCTTCACATCTCTTTCATATAATGTTTATTTTAATTGCTAATGCTATTGCCTGCCATGTAAATGTATTTATAAGTATATAAATAAATAAATTAATAAATAAATTATTTTCCCCAATTGATAGACATCGATAATTGTTCGTGTCGTTTACATCGCCTTATTCTTAAAAAGCGAAATTATTTTTTATATTTTTAGGCACAGGGAAAAGTTCCACTCTTTATAATACATGAGTTGACCAATTTTTTAAGGGGAATAATAATTATATCTTGTGCGTGTATTTTATAATGTTAATATTTATATCATACATCTTTATTGGGATTATTTTTAATATTTTTTAAAATATCGTGCATTTAGATAAAAGATTTATTAAATACGTCAGAGTAATCACGCAATGTTTATATTTTAATATTTTTTTGTAAGAATACCATATACCTACCACCGTTATTATTATTGTTATACAAACTTTTCGGGAAAATCAACATTATTTATTATTATTAGGTTTATGACCACATCCGTGGGCAAACGCACTGTATAAGTATCTGCACACCAAACACACCGTGGTATAAACATGCATTTTAAGTATCAGATCCGCTGGGTATGCATCCACCTGTATACTGTATATTATGATGTGACAACGCATGTGCTAGCGTTATTTACATTACATAACGATAACATCTACGTTACTATTTATCTCCAGTTAGAATTACAAACTAACAGAGTATGTACTATTATTTAAACAATAATTATTCAATGCGATAGTGTGCAGTGAATTAGAAAATAAAAACAACTACTAGCAACCCACATCACACGACTTACTTTCACTCTCACTGCTCGTTGAATTTATTAGTTTACAAACAAAAATAGTAGGTATATAAATATAAATACATCTAGCATACCTCTGATTTATCAAACTGGCTGAGGAACTCGTCATGTTGTTGTTTCTGGTACAGAGCCCTGGCGAGGGAGCCCCGCGGTCTGAACGACAACGCAGATCCTAAATTACCGGCATGAACAGCATTGTCACAGTTTAAACCATCAGAGAGTTCACCGGAATCGTTGAAACAAACGTCCGTATTATCCATGACGCCACAGGCCACTACGGCTTAAATGAATCACTTACAACACACTGTTTTAAACAATTTAATAGCAATTAAACATAACGTTGCAGTAGAATCTGTTATAAAGTGAGGTTAAGAGGAGGTTTCCCGTGAAATACACACTTTTGCACACGTTAATGGCAGCTGAAATAATGATGGGTTGATTTGAAGGCAGATGTTATTCAAACTTTTAAAAAATAATTAATATCTAGGGCGTGAGCCCGTTTTCCTTTCACTTTTGACACCTCGATTATAAACAAAAACAATGCTGGAGATTCGTAGGTTGGCGACTCTGAGAGACGAAATCATCTGTTTCATAGCGCGAATGTTTGAATGTGGGTCAATAATCCAGTGAGCCAGCACGAGCGATGAGTGAGCGCGCCTTAGCCTTCAATTCGGTTTGTATACCTAGTTCCTACCGTTTTAACTCTATTTTTAGCAACAAATGTTTGAACTTTTAAATGGCCTGTGGTATATTATTATCCGTAAGTATATGTAATATTTATGGAGTACAAAATAGAAAATGAGTGAAATAAATAAATTTTGTAATAAAAAAATGTCTCAAATTATGTTTAAAATATACAAAAACTGAAATTTAATTTACTTATGTTTGATGAAAGCTGTGATGATTTGCTATATTTAAATATTTGCTGAAAATACTACATTACTGAGATACAGGGTGTTAAAATAATATTACAAATTTATTAGATGAAATATACAAAACGTATGGAAAATTCTATAATGAGAGTATACGAAAAAAAGTCCCTATAGACACGTGTTCGGAAATGCTTCCTAAGGGAGCTAGGGCTTTTTGAAAGTAGGTTTACGTCTAATTTTTCAGGAACCTTTTGTGCTACAGCGATAAGATTTAATATTTCGTTTAGTACCAATAAGGGTTATTATTTTATATCACTGGCCGAAATAAAATTTAACCAGGGGCGTAAGGAAAAGGGTGCACTCCATTTTAATTCAACGTTTTTTTCGTAGGAGAGTTAAGGGAGATTAAATAAAAGTCCTTTGGAATTTGACTTAAATAAAGTACAGTGTAGTGGGTATATTCATCAATAAATGTGACAAAATAATTTTCCACGACCAGTGAATGTATAGTGAGGTAAAATTATTTTTTTATTTTTTTGAAATAGGCTTAAAATGTCATGAAACGTCGAGACTTTAAATTTGAGTTAAAAAAAAAAGTTTCTGTCTGTCTGTCTGTCTGTCTGTCTGTCTGTCGGTCTATAATTTTTTTTTTGTGCTCACGTTTACCATGGAACCGTTTATGATATTGACTTGAAATTTGGTACACTTATGTATTGTAATGAGATCTGGAATTAGATTATATTTTGATCTAATTCCGTTGAAGAGTTCCAGGGTAAATGGGCTAAATAAGGGTAAAGAGGCAAAGCAAGCAGGTAAGACTCCATAAAATTTCAATTTAGGGCATGTACAAAAGTCAAGGTCTCAACATTTTTTCGCACTTAACGCGCCAGGCTTGTAACTTGTAATTCAGCGCTCGGCGGGGCACATAGTCCGGAGAGTAGCTGTTGGTTGCAGCCTGGTTACATTCCTTATAGTAACAAGGATTTTATAGAGGAGTTTGCAACTAAAAATATTATGCTTTAATATTCAGCCCGCTAAAAGCACATTTGAACTATGCTAAGGCCAGTCAGGCTATTTATTTTTCGATTACAACAGATACTGGACCGCTAGATGGCGCCTGCTGTCGCAATGTCGCAATCCTAAAGATACCGGAACGTACCAAGTAGTCAAGGGATCTTCGTGTCGGTCGTAACATGCCTACCTTGCACTAACGAGAGCCAACAGCTCGAAACTACAGTCTGAAAGTGGTGTGGGACGGCTGGCACGAGAGCTCCCTTAAGTAGGATCAGTCTTTCGGCTGGTGTTTGTTGCAATCGAAGCATTGGCGTTTTGATAGTAATATGCAATTATTACACTAAACGCGCCAAGCTTGTAATTTGTTATTCAGCGCTCGGCGGGGCACATAGACTGGAGGGTAACTATTGGTTCAAGTCTGGTTACATTCCTTATAGTAAAATAAAGATTTTATAGAGGAGTTTGCGACTAAAAATATTATGTTTTAATATTCCGCCCTCTAAAAGCACATTTGAACTATGTATACAATTGTAAATGATTTTCTATTTAGAATAACTATTAATTGATAAAAGTTGTAGAAGACTTTTCTTATTTTAGTGCTTAAATAATTGATGTGTTCATTCCACTTCAAGTGTTGATCAATTATTATTCCGAAGTATTTTGTTTTAAGGACTTTTGTTATTGTTGTTAATATCTGCAATGCAGTTTTGGGTATGTATTTTTAAATTATTTTCTTTAGGTTGATCACCGGCTGAAGCCGAAGAAGGTCATAAAATAAGTTTTTGATGTATTTAGACTTAGCAAGCTAAGAGATAACTACTGTGATAAAATACTTGGACCCATTTCTGCCCCTCTGTACACAACCGAACAAGTATCAGCATAAAACGATACCAATTTCATTTATATATAGAAGGACAAGAATAGGCCCCAGTACAGTACCCCGCGAGTCACCAGTTGTTATAATTCTTCCAAGATTTTTTGCATTCTATTTGTTAAATAATTTTCAAACAATTTTAGTGGTCCATCTCTAATTTCAGCATTGTCAAGTCTTTCAAATTAAATAATTTATTGTGACAGACCGTGTCAAAGGCTTTGGCTGAATCTAAAAATATTGCAAAATATTTTTTATTTTTATTGAGATTATAGATAAGATTATTTGTTAAATCAAATACTGCATCCTCCGTACTTTTATTAATTCGGAAACCAAATTGTACTTGTAAAGAATTTTTTTATATTCTAAAAATTTAATGACCCTATGTTTTAAACATTTCTCAAATAACTTTGCAAAGTTACTAATAACAGATATTGGCCTAGTTCATTAGTAACTGTGGGTCGCCTGCCTTGAATACTGGGGTAACAAGAGAAGATTTCCAATTTGTACGAATTTGAAAAATAGAAAACGATAAATTTATTAAGTGTTATTAATGGTTTCAATATATTTTTATGTAGTTTTTTTTTTATAAATATTGACGTGATTTCATCCTTATGAGAAGAATACTGAATACTGAATTTGGTATTTTCGCCGGAAGATACTGCAGAAAACTGAAATTTATTTTCCCCCTCTTATATCTCCCTTATTATTCATTTTCGGGAACAAGTTTATATAAAAAACTACCATTATTTTTTATGCACTATCGCTTAAATATAGGAAAACAATTTTGGACCACCTTGTACATTCCAATGATGTGCTGCTGCACATATTATTTATATTTTTCTTGCATTTTTATAGTAATTTGCCCCACCCTGTATCCGGGTACCTCCTAGTTGGTTGTATCTGTAAATTAATAAACAAATAAATACTCGGGGACAATTTTACTGGATTACAGTAGCAAAATTCTACAATATAAGCGTACATAATAAATTCATCTTACAGTCAACCGCTGTATTACAGAGATGTATAAATAAAAATTTCATACGATTTTCCACCCACAAATGATGTATCCGTCTTGGTATTATAATTATCTTAATTTTAAAAGGATGCACTGCTTTGTATGAGCAATTGAGATTGATGTGATTTGTAATTTCTTCTCCATCTGGACCCCAGGATGATGCTGTACATTATCTCACCAGCACCATAATACGAGCCCAACAAAAAAGGAAATATCTTTAAAATTAACATTGTACTACTGGTTTTTGTTAATGGGTCCAGATAGGATCAAAACTTATTTTCTTTTTAGTTATTAATGCATAATACGAGAGGCATTTCTGTTAATTTGTTTCTTCAAGGCAAAGTAAGTGGATATTCCATTTTCTTCTTTTAGTAATTAATGTACGGTGAACTAACATTTGATTCAAATTATCTCTATTATTTTTCATCTAGTTCCATTACGAAGGGATACAAGTTTAAAATTTCTATTACCCATGTTGCTGCTGTGAACAAAACAAAACTTTGACTGTTTCCCAAATTGCAAAAAATGGGAATATTTGAATATTGTATGAAATTTGCACCATTTTCCATTTTTTTGAGTAAAGCATAATATTATTATTTACACAACCGGTAATATCATTAAGTTCCGGGACATTTACGAGATTGCAAATTCAGATTGTCATCTATAAATGTCACAAACATTCGCAACCCGATTTTGAGATTTTCGCAATTGATTAGACTCTCATTTGTTGTTTAAGTCATCAAAATCGTGACCGTGCCAGATAAAAAAATGAAAAAAAAAATCTCCCGGGGTAAAAAGTAAATAAACAACTATTTGCAATGTTCCGGTCATCGTATCAGAATGCAAACTTTATAGGAGATGTCTAATAATTATGAAAATGTTCTCCGAGGTTTACACAATATTCGAAATTAAAAAAAAAAAGTTATTACAAATCTTAGTCTATTGAAGGAGTGGGACGAGCTACTGAATATTTGCGTCTCGGACTAGTCAATACCCCCCCGTTCTTCTCGAAGGTGCTGAATCGATTCCCGGGCTCAAACAAATTTTTCCTCCTCGGCAGCCCCCTCAAATTAGCTAAAAACTACCCCCAAAGTCCCCTTTTCCTTGAACCCGTTTATTTTTCCCAGTTTTTTCGACTAATTGGTGTTCCCTCGAGTAGAACGAAAGGGCCCTTGAAAGGTTTGACCTCAGCCATCCCTGGGGTTGTTACACAACCCTGGTCACCTACCACCTTCCTCAAGGAAACGCCTCCTATAGAATATCAATTTTTTTTTTCTCACAAAAACAAATATCAATTTTCCACCTTCTGCAGGGGTGAAAGCCTGGAGTAGGGTAGGATGAGGTCAAATCCCTCTAGGGACCTTCCGTTCTACTCGAGGGAATAACAATTAGTCGAAAAACTGAGGAATCTAAACGGGTTAACGGAAAAGGGAACTTTGGGGGTGGTTTTCCGCCAACTTGAGGGAGTTGCCGAGGCGGAACAAAATTAGTTTGCCCTGGGAATCGATTCAGCACCCTCGAGAACGGGGGGACATAGTATATCTATAATTTTTGTTAATTAAACAATGTTCCGGGTTGCGGAAAAGGGTGCAAAACCAGATTTGTTATTTCTTTACCTCCTCCAATGCTGTCTCAAAATTTAAAAACTTTTGAGTTTTTTCATACCTTTTTAACTCTAGTGGCTGGCCTTTATATACTACGAGACTGTCGTAACAACTAAGTATATGACTAAGGTGCTATGATCCTGGCTATGAGAATCAATAGCCTATTCTATAGAAAACAAAAGTCATCCGAGTGGATGAACCAAGAAAAAGATAATCTGACAAATGACCAAGAAATATATATGAACCGGATAACTAAAAGTTAATGAACTGAAATAAATTGGACTGTAAATTCTAGATTAAAGAAGAAAATGAAAATACTCATCAATTTCACTAAATTTGCCCACATCTTCTGTTTCAAAGGAATGTTAGTATATTGTGTTATTAATCAATCAGTCATTCAAGATATGCTTTATTAGTACAATAAATCTAGACCAATTTCTCACATCTTTTGAATTCAAGGGATAATTTTATGATCAATCGATGGGGAGAAAATGTCAGGAATAATATATTAAAATGTTGACTTTAACACCGTACGATGGCCATATAATACTTCTAATAATTAAAAAATAAATATCATGTTGTAGAGAAAGAAATTCTCTACAATTTTGATACGAGAAATACCCCTTTACGATGCTTCAATCAATTTCTTAAGATTTTCTTGCCAAGTTGTTTTCGTTTGGTCAGCTTCTTTAATTGAGTCATATTTCTGAGAGGCAAGGGTATGTGGTTGTATATTTTTTGCTTTCGTATATTAATCTTCGTTAAAGATGATCTGGGGATAGTTTGAAGCAGGGTTAAATTTAGCTCTCGTGTTATGCTCAGGCAGATGTTCGGTATGAAATGTATGTAGTATTTTCTTATGAATTAGGTATACTGTTTCTAGAATAAAGATGCATATAAGCGTTAATATTTTGTGAGCGACAAAAAGAAGTTTACAATGATCCCTTAGTTTTGCTTTATATAAGTATCTTAGTGCCCTTATTTGTAATAAAAACAGTGTTTAGAAAATGTTGACTACACGTACACATTCCTCAGAAAGGGATTTCGTACCTTATATGGAACCCAATCAGAGAAAAGTAAGCCGTTTTAGCAACCTTGAAACCCAGTTCATTTGAGGTATTCTCACTGCATAACAACCAGATGCCATCTTTTTACTTAAATTAGAGACGTGTACATCAAATGTTAGCTTCTCATCAATATGCAACCCAAGAATTTTAGTATGGTGTATATTCTCAATAGGCCGGTTATCCAAGAAAAGATCAGCATAGGTAAACTTGAAAGTAAGTATATTCGTTGTGTTTATATTGAATACAAGCGAATTTGAATCACACCATTTTACTTACGGTGAGGCAGGTATGATTTAATCCAATTCACCCCTAAAACCATGACATAAAAGTTTTTGAAGTAATATTTCATAATTTACGCTGTCAAATGCTTTCGACAAATCGCAAAACACTGCACCGACAGCCTCGCCATCATTTAAGTTACTCTTCTTTTAAAAATGCCAGAATGGCATCAGCGGTGTTTTTGGAATTTTGAAATCCTAACTGATTTTTATTTAATATATTATGTTCATCTAAAATTTTACCATTATATTTTTTACAAGTTTTTCGATTATTTTTGACAACGTGGATAGTAACGGTATAGGTTGGAAATTTGATAGATAATCTATTTTCCCACTATTATGGAGAGGTATGGCAATTGTCTTTTTTAAGTCTGACAGAAATGCATTCGAGCAAGTAAAATTCTATGGAAACAGAAGTCTACAGAGCAGCGCAAACAACAATAAAAAAATATATTCACTTCATTACTGTTGAACCTACTTCAAAGAATTTGCATTGAATGACGATATGTTATGGTTGAAAATAAAGTCAGGTAATAGAATTTCAAATTCTTTCGCACTATTATTTATCCTTATAATTTATGTTGCTCAACAGTTGGCACTCAGTGTGTTATTGTTGGCATTATTTGCAGATCATTAAAACTCTACTGAGGTTTATTTATTATCGATAAATGACGCAAACATGGTTATTGAAACGTCCTTCTAGCAAGTTATTCGAATATGATGTTTTATGATTACTCGATACTCATAAGTGCTGTCCAAGCATATATTAACGCCACATTAAAGTATGTTTCCGTGATGTGGAAGGTAGCAGAAGTCATCATGATCCACGAACCAAGCAAAGCCCCTCATGATGTGTCATCGTATATGCCTATATTATCGAAACTGTCTCCTAAAAAGGAAGAAACCCATTATTGAACAAAGGAACCTAATTCCAAATCATCAGTTTGGCTTCAGAGAAGGACACCCAACCGTGGATCAGTTTCATAAAATTACTGGCATAATCTGAAAGTCGTTAGAGAACAAAGAAGTCTGCTCAGTCGTCTTCCTAGATGTTGCGCAGGCCTTTGATAAAGTATGGCATGATGGCTTAAAGTACAAACTGAAAATACTACTCCCACAGCAATACTCGGAACTACCAGAATCATATATCTCTGAAAAATTCTTCAGAGTCAAACAAGACGAAGCTTATTCCGAATTGAAAGAAAGGAGGAGTCACTCAGGGTAGCGTTGTAGAGCCCATCCTGTATCTGATATACACAAAAGATATACCATAGTTTAGGCAAGACACCATAGCCACTTTTGCAGATGACATGCAATTTTTTGGCGGTAGGCAAAAATCATGAAGAAGCTGCAAATAAACTACACACATCAGTTAACCAAATCAACAACTGGACAACTTTCACAAATAAAAGCGAGCAACCAATCAGCATAAACAATGTTCAGATCTCGTATGCCAACTCGGCAAATCACATCACTCGGCATCACATTAGACGCAAGACTTCGCTGGAAGGTCCACGTAAAAAATAAGAACTGAACTCTAGCCTATCAACATACAATAAGATACTACTGTATAAACAAGTCATCAAACCAGTATGGACTTAAGGCATACAGCTCTGGGGTTGTGCCAGCAAGAGTAATATTCTAATAATCCAGAGGTTCCAGAATAAAGTGCTGAGGAACATCGTCAATGCGCCTTGGTACGTCAGGAAACATTGGCCTCCATCGTGATCTTCAGATGGATACTGTTGACTAGACGGTTATTCGCAAGGAATCATGAACAACGACTCCACCAACATGGGAACGTCGAGGCCATCCAGCTTCTCGATAAAATCAATATCACAAGAAGACTCAAAAGAGTAAAGCCTTTTGAGCTGGCCTAGTGACTATTAGTTAATGAAGAACAGAATATTGTGCGGTTGTGATACACGTTAATGTTAGTGTAGTTAAGTTACTAGAAATTAAGGAACACTAATGAATTAAATTCAAGTTTTTCAAGTAGCAATTTAAGTAAGAATCAAATAACTTATTAATCGACTCAACGATCAGATTGTAATATGAGTTAATGTCTCTTAAGGGGTGTTTAATAATAAATTAAAAAAATATTAGTGGAGTAAAAATAGCCCAAAATAAGGGATAGAGAATATTTTACATAGAGCAACTCGAAGGTACGATATATATATATATATATATATATATATATATATATTTAAATTTACTTGATTTCTATTAAACTTTTTACATAATTGACTATTATTTTATTTCATCCATATTTTATTTTTCTAGTTGTTGTACTAGATGTACTATTGCAAAAAGTGTCTACTTCCTAATCGGTAACTGGAGTTTGGAATATTTCTTCATCCCCGACATCACTAAAATCGTACACATCTGAGATATTCTCTTAAGTACAAACATCTTCTTCATAATTAACATCTTCTTCGACTTTTTCAATATCATAAATATCAGAACTAATTATTTATTGCTCAGGCTCTTCATCAGCCACAGCTTCATCAATAATATTATCTGCATTTTGACACAAAGTATTCCTTCCATTGTGAAATAATTTGCTGTATGTTACGCCAATCGTTTTGCATGAGCAACGTTTCGTTTTGCAACCGACTTTACAATCATACGTACTTACGAGAATATCTCAGATATATATGACTTTAGCGATGACGAGGGTGAAGAAATACTCCAAACTCCAGTTACCGATTCGGAATTAGACACTTCTTACAGTAGCACATCTAGTACAACTACTAGAAATAGACAACATGAATAAAATAAAATAATAATCAATATATGTAAAAAGTTTAAATAAAAATCAAGTGATTTTCGAAAAAAAATTATATCATACCTTCGAGACTTCTTTTTATCTAACCTGCTTATTTAAAACCTGCTCACAATTATTTTATATTATTAATATTGTTATTTTATAATGAATAATTACACGTATATATGTGCGCGCATACGTATAATACCGAAAATGACGAGAAATCGCCGCGTGCATGTGTATACAAAAAATGACTAAAAATCGGATAAATGAAAAAACGTTATTTTTTAGTTAGATCACATGAAAGTACATAAGAATACCTTCATGTTGATAAAAAAAAAATCGTTCGACCACTTGGGCATATTGGGGAAAGTTTTGAAAATGTTGTGAAATTTGAACTAAAAATGAAATGGCGGCCAAACTGTTGGATATTTTTTGCTAAAATTTGGCAGGCTATTTCTTGGTTATATGGGTTACTATCGTCTAAAATTTCATCAAATTCGGTTTAATTTTAGCCAGGTGAGCCGTAATTCAATTTTTACCTTTTTTCAGTATATTTATATACACATCGTGGGACGCGGTGAACCGATTTTCACGAAATTTGAACTAAACGTTCATTGAACATAAAAGGGTACAATTCTCGTTTCTTAGTTAGCATTTTAAAGGGTACAAAATAAATTAAAAGTGAAAGACCGCCCTTAAAAATGACCAATTTACCCATTTTTCGCACCCCACCTGCTCAAAGCAGAAAACTTCTTAGTATCACCAAAACAAATTTATTTTTCTATGTCGCGTTACTCCCTGTAATATTTTATCTATAAATCAAAATTTACTCCACTATATGTGCTGTATAAATATTAATTTTAAACAAAAAGTTGTGCTTGTGAATTATACCAGAAAAGTGCAAAATATTTCTTAATTGGCAAAATTTGTAAGAAAAATGTCCTGTTATGTATTATGATTTTAAATTACAAATTTCAAATGTAACTAAACTTTATTATGTACTTTCCATATTCTTGCAGCAAAAACTTTGCTTTCATCCCTGGGCTTCATTTACGTGACCCCCGCCTCGTAGCCCTTGGGCCTTTTATTTGCGCCACTAAAAACTTTTACAAACTCGTCTTATTACGTAAACTTTAATCTTCCGATAACGAATTTTAAAAGTTTTTTAAATTTCCTAAAGCCGTCTTACTTTTCCACTTAATAAGTACTTCCCGAAGACACTTGTATTAGAAAGTATTTTGCAAATATATATTTTTTAAAGTTTCAGTAACGAGCAACAACATACAAGTACGTGACTTAGTTACAGACTGGAAGAAGATTCAAGTTAAATTAGGCGATAACGAGCGAAAAACAAAAGCTATAACTGTAAAATATCTACGCTTTATCATATTCTTATTGTTGCAGTTCATTTACAAAGAGCAACTCGTGAAAATCATCCGTTTCTGTTGAGACAAAAATTCACTGGACAAATGATAATCCAATATTCGTGATTCACCTACACAACTAATATTTTTTTATCGAATAATAATTCTCAATCTCATTCAATAAAAAAACATATATCTGGCTCACATAGTAAAGGGATAATTAATAACAATAATATTCTATTAACAATGTGCGATACATATTTGTACTTGTGACCAGAGGTGACCATATATCAAACAAAATGAGAGACATTTAACAGAGACAAGTAACAATAATAATATATGTTTTTTAAATTTATAGGTATATTCTATAAAATACAGTTATAAAACTATTATTTAAAAGCGGAGTAAACTGGTATCAAATTATCGTCCTATATTCCTAATCACAAAAATACCAATTTTATTGTATCTAATGTTTTCATTGTAATAGAAAATTCATTTAATTTGTCCTCCGTTAATGTCATAAACTGCTGAGTGCTGAACATGAGAAAAATATTTATTTCTTCTGAATATTAATATATTTAATTGTTGTTCTCTTTTAGTGATCATTTTATACTATTTCCAAATAATATTGGAAGTTAATAGAAACAAGAAACACTAAATTATATGTAACTATAATAAAAATAATCGGCTCGAAGGACCAAAAAATGTATGTGACTAGGTTGACTAAAAAGTCCATTAGGACACAAGATTATAGATAAAACGGACTGTAAATTCTATTTAAAAACTAAATTAATAACACAAATTTAATGTAGTGTGTTATGATTTGAATGAGATTTGGTACTTTCTAACTTTGTCCAAAGATAAATTTTTCCAAATCACAACTATTTAAAATCGTGTATCTTGCACTAATACAAATTATCACTAAAGGGAATCACAAAAATATTCAATGAATTTGCGATTCTGCAAGTACTTGAGAGCGGCGACCTCTATGACATATATGGTGGACAGTAGCAATTGGCCATATGAGAGGGTTTACTTACCTCTCACCATTACTTAAAAAAAAATTTTTTGTTTCAGGTATGCTTTAGAAACAGATTCACATAACTATTTAAATCAAAACTGATTTTTTTAATTATTCTTGTTACAGTTGCAATTTAAAGAAGGTTCTCAAAATGTCCACCATTTTGTTCAATACATTTTTCACACCGTTTTGCAATATTTTGTTTAACAGAAAAAAATTATCCATTATTATTTCTTGTTTTACTTCCTCCATCTCTGATGTTTCGTGACAATTCGTCTCTAGTGTGGCTTGAGTGTTAATAGACATTGGACTTCGTATTGCCCCAGATGAAAATATCTAGTGGATTAAGGTCTGGGCTTCGTGGTGGCAATACATAATCAGATCCACGTTCAATCCACCGTTTTGGAAACTGATTATTAATGTATTTATTTAAGGGAAAACCCCAATGAAGAAATATACAATATAAAAATATAGTACAAACAAGAAAAAGGAAGTTACTTATGTAACAACTAAATATAAACATAGCAAAAGCAATACTATGAATAAACTTACTGAAATTACTAAGTATAAACTGTAAACTATTTCCGCACATACCAAAGAGTTGATGAATCCAATAATATATCATTGACTAATGAAAAATACTACACTGTACAAATTATTGATTCAGTCTTTTCAATTTTGATTCAAAGCTATCGTGGGATGGATCATACAAGTCCAGCAGGCAATTATAGGTGTTGCCGAGTCTGAGCATATTCGAGAGAGGCCAGTAGTAGTCATAGTTAGTAGAATGAAAGGGAATATGGAATAATAGTTTATTTCTAGTGAGTCTAGGTGTAGATTTAAAACTGATTTCACCCAATAACTCAGGCGAATCGACATTACCAGTTAAAAGTTTGTGTAAAAATAGTATGAGAGCATTACACCTCGTTTCCAGAGTTGCAATATTTAAATTAGCCAAAATATCTCTATGATCATATTCATCTCTGTTAAGTCCAAGTTTTCGAGCTATGTAGTGAAGAAATTTTTTTCGAATTTTTTAAGAGAAGAGCGATCCAATAAACAATATAACAATTTCATCGCTCGAGTACTAAGTGGGTTGATGATCGTATAATGAGGCCTAGCGATTTAGAGGAGTTTGAGGTCATCTTAATTAAATGGGAGTTAAAAGTTAATTTGCTATCAAAATTTATTCCTAAGTCTCGGAACACTTTGTAAATTATTATTATTGACAGTATACGGGTACGACATTTTTTATTATTTAAGGTCATTAAGTTCAGTAAACACCACCTATATAAGCTGTCTAAATCTTTTTGAAGTAAAGTTGCATCATAATCAGATTTTATTGGTTTGTATAGTTTTAGGTCGTCTGCAAACAACAACACCTCACTATATTTAATATTATACACAATATCATTAATAAATAGGATGAAGAGTACTGGGCCACAATGGGAACCTTGAGGAATCCCAGGTAATACATCGATGTTATATGATATAAAATTACCTAATTTAACGGATTCTGTACGACTCACTAAAAAGCTTTCAATCCACATTAGTAACGAATCACCAAGATCTAAAGCTTCTAATTTTAGAACCAATAATTTCAGGTCAATTCTATCAAATGCTTTCGAGAAGTCAGTATAGGTAGAGTCAACCTTAATACTACTCTCGAGTAGGGTGATAATATGATTGTGATAAATAAGTAAGTTGGTAGCAGTAGAACGGCCTTGGGAGAATCCGTGCTGATTGGTCATAATTATATTTTTACATGACCAATATAATTGTTTAGTAACTGAAGAATCAAATAGTTTAGGGATTTCATATTAATTAAAAATTCCGCGATAATTTTCTATTTCTTCTCTTAAGCCAGATTTGAATATAGGGATAATAAAGCTATGCTTCCAATAAGTTGGAAAAATACCTAAGCTGAGAGACTTGTTGAATATGGCATGTAGAGTTTAAGCAAAAAGTATAGACACATTTTTTTAAGAAGTAAGCAGACATATCCGATTTGGACCATATGATAATTTGTTTGGTAGACTATTTATGGCTTCCACTAAGCTTATTAAATCAATTGAACAATACATAAAATCAATGTTAATATTAAAATTATAATCTGGTACTATGTTATTGTTATTTTGCACATAAACACTGGAAAAGAATTAGGAAAATAAATTAACAGTGACTAACCTAGAATCAGACAACTTATTACGATAGCACATTGTATTTGGTTCATTGTGAACTTTATTTTGATCATTTATGTATTTCCAAAATTGGCAGGGATCTCGATGAATATTGTTTTCAGTATTAATCAAATATTCCATATGGCATCTTTCCGTAAGATTTTTTCATTGGGCACGTAGACGGGATAAATATTCGTAGGATTGGTTCGTAATGGAGTTTTTATAAATTTTATGAGCTTCCTTTTTTTCTACAACTAATCTACGAAGTTCCGAGTTGAACCATTTGGGAAAAGTTGAGGTTTTGTATCTCTTAATGGGGGACGAAAGTATTAAATTAATTAGTTTCGCACATTTAGTTCTAAATGAACAGGGGAGCCATTGCGCATAAACCATAGATTCTTCCGCAGATTTAAAGGAATGTCTTCTGGCAAGGTTGGACTCGCCATTTAATCATAGGGTACTAATAAATGATCACCAATGATACCGCACCATACATTAATAGAGAATTTGTGTTGAAAATGTTTGGCTCGTGTTATATGGGGATTTTCTTCACTCCATGTATGGGAATTCCGTGTATTAATGATGCCACGGTGGGTAAAAGTTGTCTCATCAGTAAAGAGCATACGGCCAAAAAAGTCGAGTCATTATGTTGATTGTTATGTGACCATCAGCAAAAATGTAATCTATGTGGTAAATCATTCAGTAGCAACTTCTGTACTTTTGTATGGTGATACGGATAGAGTAACTGGGTCCGAAGAATATTATGAACGCTTCTCCGGGATAAACGCCGTACACTAATCTCAGGATTTTTTGCTACTCGCTGTAAAATATCCTCTTCCTCTCCTTCTTCAATGGTTCGAGCAATTGATCATCCTGCATGGTACTTCACTCGAAAACTTCCATATTCTTTTTGCCGTTGAAACAAGATTTGAAACAGTTTTCTGTTAGGTTGGCGACTCAGAAAGCTACAGCTAAGCTGGGACCTTTTACTACCCGGAAACCTTGTACTTTCAGAGGTTGATGATTCGTTAGAAGGTGGTAAATAAACAATATTAAAAAATAACAATAATCTGAGGGTCTTCAACTTGAAAATAACACCTACCTATTACTTATTCCGCCTTGTTATAAAAGCAAATAAAATATCAATAAGACTTGAGGAAGAGGAATTTGTATTCGAGTGGAAAATGCATTTGTACACCCTATCATCCTTTTCCTATTAAACCAGTTGACACTATAAACTTGTAAATAAACTTAAAACCCAATTTGTCGTTTTTCTCCGCATAAAGTCCCATTCTCCCTTTATAATTTCTTTGATTCCAGTGCCTGAAACGGTCCGGATCCTCGAATAAATTAAATCGCACATTAAGAAAATTAGATTTTTCGTCGCCTATCCACTAATTTAAAAACGGACATTGAATTTCAAGTAATTTAAATTTAATTTTAATCCGAAATTTATATACAAACAAAAATCCAATTAAAATGAGGGAATTAAATTCAAGAAACGTTTAAACACGCGAAATCTTTAAATCGCATAAAAATTATTCGTGCGCGTGATATTTTATTAGGTGCGGAAAAATACACGGGAAACTCAACCGAATCGGCGCTTAAACTTAAGGGCTGGAATTCCTTAAGGTTTTCCGACTTTTTAAATTGCATCATGTAATTTCTACTCAAGTATAAATGAGGTTTTTTAATTGGAAATCGGAGTAGGGCACTGGCGGGTGTCGGGCGGGGGTGCAAACGGGTAGTTGGCGATTTATTTTAATGAGAGTTCTTTCCACGGCGCGTATAGTCGCATGCCAAGTAGTCCAATATAACGAAATATTATTACAATCGCTTTTTGTATCCACTTTTTATTGCCTTTTTCTTTAATGAACCGCCGTAAAATGGTATTAAGGCAGTCAATTTAAATTATGATAATAACTCTCTGTAAAGTCAAACGCTCAATCAAACCACGGAAATTTAAGCTCCGTTAATTCGGAATATAATAAAAGTGAGTCGCTACAGTTTTATACAAAGTGGCCGAGTTTGGCGTATTTGCATCGTCAATTCCTTTCAGCATTCTAGTATTAGGTATTTTCTCAGTGAAAATATTACCCGTTTTATGCTCAGTCTCTTATTCACTTATAGCTAAACTAAAATATACAGGGTGTCTCACTTGAAATTCCCGGGCCATTTTCTGGATGACTAAATAGCCCAAGAAAATGAGACGAAATTTGTCGATTTGGATGAAATAATTCAGATGCCGGCGGAGGGGAGGTAAAAATAGGTAAAAAAATCGGTTTTTCCCAAAAAAACTCGGAAAGTATCAATCTTACTGTAAAATATATTCACATGAAAATTATAGGTAATAAAAATCCGCACAATTTCGTTTTTTAAACTTCGTACGATCTATTGATGCCGAGATAGATTTTTTTTTTGAAATTTTGACAGTTTTACGACGCAACGGAAACGCGTGCGTGTATGGCTAAAATCTCGAAAATGATCACTCGGATCGCAAAATGTTTCAAATGAAAGTTGTAATGAATTCGATTACGAACAATTTTCTTTTATTTTTCATTTCCATTCGACCAATATTGGCAGAAATATGAATTTTTAAACAACTTTATAGAACGCTATCAGAACACTTGTTTCATGATAAAATATAGTGTATCTAATAAAAGTTAAAGAGAATAAAATTTTTAATTTTGGTGTATGTATAAAATCGTTTTGATAACGAGTGAATGGAAATAAAAGGGGAAAACTTGAAAAATTGTCATTTTCGAATGGATTTTGACAAATAGCTATTTTTTTATTGTTTTTAAGCAATAATGACACTGAAGATTTTTTGAAGAGAATTAAATTATGTGTAAAGTGAGCTCCAAGTGATATTCGTACGATGAATGGTTCAAGAGTTACAGCTGTTTAAACCTATAGCGTCAGTTTCTTGTCGCTACTTATTAAAAATCATACACGAAAAAATGTATTTTGTTGGAAATTTTGTAAGCTTTCATTTAGGTCTTATGAAATTTTGTCGTAAAGTCAAAAGAAATGATGATATATGCAAAAAAAAGGAATTAAAAAATAATATCGGTTGAATTCTTCTGAACAAAAAGATTTTTCAAGAACCTTTTCTTAGGAAAATATACTTTGCGAATGACTTATACTATTGCACTATTCTCATGTGTATATAAACTAACAAAAATAGGTCAAAATAAATTAAAAAAAAACTGTTATGCACAGTTCTTGCAGGAAAGTCTTAATTTATAATAAAAAAGAAATTTTGCTCATAGCTTTAAATAGTTGTAACTCGTGAACCATTCATCGCATGAAGGTCACTTGAGTTCCTTTTACCTTTGCCTAAAGCCAATCAAAAAATAGCTATTTGTCAGAATACACTTGAAAATGACAATTTTTCATGTTTTTCCCTTTTATTTCCATTCACTGGTTAACAAAACGATTTTGTACATACACCAACATATTCAAAATTTTATTTATTTAACGTTCATTAGATACATTATATGCGTACGATCTATCGCTTTCGAGTTTTTATCTATTTTATCATGAAAGAAGTGTTCTGATAGCGCGCTATAAAGGTTTAAAAATCCATATCTCTACCAATATTGGTCGAATAGAAATGAAAAATAAAAGAATATTGTTCGTAATCGAATTCTCTACAAATTCCATTTGAAACATTTTGCGATCCGAATAACCGTTTTCGAGATATTAGCGCGTTTCCGTTGCGTCGTAAAACTGTCAAAATTTCAAAAAAACTATCTCGGCTCCAATAGGTCGAACGAAATTTAAAAAATGCCCAAAATTTCACTGCTATATGTGAATAACTTCACTTTTGAGTGTAAACGTCCTTTTTACTCATTGAGATATAGATTGAGATACGATACAAAGAAACTAATCGATCCCAGGAACCTTCCAAATCGTGCATGTGAAAGGGCACTCAATTCTAAGAATTCTTTATAACATGAATAATTATCGAAAAAAACAGTGGTTTTAGAGAAATTTTAATATCAATATAGTTTTTTTTTAATAACAAATATTGCCATAACTGTTTTAAATCAAATGTTAGAAAAGCGTCTAGTCCTCGCAGGCAACTCGTGTGCACGGTGCGAGCAGGGATCGTTGGCATAATCATTAAATCGTATTGATATAGCCTGAGTTTTATCGGTTTCTTAACAGCCATCCATGGTGTAGTTGTTAGGTTTTCTGCTTTTCACACGTGGTAGCAATAGCAAAATTGACCTGGCCTAGGGGCAATTTATATCTAAAACCGACACTACAGTCTGGTCACCTTATTACAATGTCACTTCCGATATTTTGTATTTTTTGTTCTATTTATACCTAAGACGTTTCCAAAAAGTTGCAAATATTAAACAAAAAAACTCCAATAAACCAGTAAAAAGCATGCATAATATCTAAAACCAGTTATAAAAGTATATCAAAATGAAAATCTATTCATTATCCGAGTTCACAGCATATTTCTTAGTGGGAAGCTATAAATTTCTAATAACATGCATTTTAATAAGGTGAAAGTAAGGGCGGATCCAGGGACTCCTTAAGGGGGGGGGTCACTTGCACAAATTGACAAATAATTTTGACATTGTTTTAAATCTATACTTCCTCACAGTAGATATTTATTTGGCATGCCAATACATTTTGAAGACAAATTGACTAAATTGGCACTTATTATGAGTATTATGACTATAGTAAACAGCAACAATATTGTAGATTCGGTTATGTTTGCGCCTTTTGTGGATACATAACCCGGGTGACTTCGACAAAGCGGTGCCACCGGCCGGACGTTTCAGATTTTCGCACAGCACAAGGGTAGCCCAAAGGGGGGGGAGCAATTGCACCCATTGCCCCCTTTGAATCCGCGCCTGGGTAAAAGGAAAGTATAGTATTTAAACACTGAAATTACCCTTAACAAAACCACAATGTCAATAAATTTATAAGTAAAATAGTTGTAACTCACAGGCTGCTATGACTAAAGGAGATTATATTTTAGGTTTGAGAGGGTAGATAAAAGACATTTCAGCAACTCAGGTTCTCACCTATACGTTTTTTGAACGAACATTTAATATTCCTCTGGGTTGCTGTATTACAAATTTAATCAAAGTGGTTATTTTCATCCGTCTTAGATTAAAAATTTGGTGCTTTGGTCAATTTATAAACTGTGTATTTAACAAACTTTTCAATTTTTGAATTACGTAAGTTATAAGGGGTAAGAATATCGTCAGAAAATACGTATAAACTGATACATATCTTATAGAAACGCTGATTACATAGTGACGTGAGAGACAGGGATCAATGCTTAATTCTACTGCACTAACAGACGGTGCAAACCTCAGAATCTCTTTGAATTCATGTTTAATTAAAGGTAAGGTTCCTCTTACTCGATAGTACCGAAATTTTTTGGACTGATGTCGATGTGAAAATAAATATGATCTAGTTTCATCAAATTATATAAATATATCTACAACAATCTGCGCAAAATAATGAAGAAGCTTAAAATCAGCAACATATGCCTACTTGTCACAAATTTTATATACGTTTATTTGATAAAATTAGAAAAATTAAGTACTATTGCTAATTTATCTTTGTATTTTATCTTGATTATTAACACAACTTGGATTTGCAAAGCACAAATGGAATCATTAAATATCAACAAAACATTTTTGCGTAATACTGTGTATTATTAACTAAAGTTATCAATCATTAACTTTAATTGATTAATACTAATTTTTTGTACGCTATTCAATTTAGAAAGTTAATTATCTCCAATCTTAGATCACACGTTTTTTGACAATATTAATTTGATTTCGTAATTAATTTTAAAGATTTCCCATGGAATACCTCATAACATATTTCACGTTTTTACAGTACAGTTAATTGAAGTACATACAGTTTATAAAACAAAAATCAATTTATCTATTTTCCATGTACTTATATGGAAGTTCCGATGCTGCAATTTTGTTTTTGGTATTTATTAGAGCACAAGTAAAAACTTTTAAAATTGATATGTCAACAAACGTCAAAATAAATTACTACACAACGTACTGAACTTTACAATATTAAATTAGACTTAGGGACACTGTTTAAATAATTAACAAAAAAGATACATTATTAAATTCAATTATACTTACTTTGAGAAATTAAAAAAATAGATATAATCTTACAACATTATAACTATTTGGTACCCTATCAGGTAAGCTGTATTTCAATGTTCCTGCTATCGAAAAAAAATTTTGCATTTCAGCGCCATCTTTGCACAGCCATTTGAAAAATTGCGAATTATTTAAAGCTACTTGCTGTATCTAGTGATTTTTAGCGAAATTTAATTTTCTTGATAGTTGCCAAATATTCGACTAGGATTTTTTTACTTTATCTCGAAACCACCGTTTTTAATGGAAATATTTATTCACTATGTAGAAATTCAAATAAAGTACATATAGCATGAAAGATACAAGTCAGTCATACAACACCAAATGCGATTCATCAGTAAATAAATAAATAACAATAAACAAAAGGTTCCAAATAAGACATAGAGACAGCAGGACAGAGAAAATGTTAGCAAGAGAAGAGAGAATTGGACAAGAACTAATATTTTGGTGTTAATGACAGTAATGAATTCAAAATGATGTTTTTAATTACATAGCGGGTGCCAGTAGTTTTATCTAGCAGACAAGCGCGTTGGTTAAAGCGTGAGGTGGCAATCGCGATTAATCGAACGGGTATCGCACTACCGGGTTCGAATCCCAGCTCCGGCACTATCAGAGGATATGGTTGTGTGCCAGCGTTTTTCAATGTGTAACCCCCTTCTGCGCAAGCCTCTGTCTTCTGGAATTGGGGTTGCCTAATTTATGTTATTTATTATTATAATTATTTAACTCTTGAAAAAATACAGCCAGGAAAATTAAACTGATGACGCATTAAAGCTTAATTCGACTAGGATTTTTTTACTTTATCTCGAAACCACCGTTTTTAATGGAAATATTTATTCACCATGTAGAAATTCAAATAAAGTACATATAGCATGAAAGATATAAGTCAGTCATACAACACGAAATGCGATTCATCAACACTTTATTCGGGTCTTGGCTCCAATGTCTAGACTAGTATCCTATTACAGGAAAAAGTTGAGTCAAAATATAGTATAAGCCTGTAAATTCAAATACTTGTGTTTGTGGTTACATGGAATGCTAGAATTTGCTGAAAATGTTAGCATGATATGTAAAATCATTTTCCTTTAATATAGTCGTCACAATCCCCATCAACCATCTCAACTATACAAACGTCGTTAAAAGGCCTTGGCTTATTGATAAAAACAGGTTTCGTGTACCAAAATTGACTGATGTAAACGTAAATTTGGGTGTTCCTCAAAGATCTGCTTTAGGTCCGCTGTTATTCTCTTTATATGTAAATGATCTTCCTAAATTTGTTAATGAAAATAATATCACAATTTATGCAGATGGTACAGCGGTATAAATTTGTGCTTCAGTTCCTGAGGCTATGTCTGTGAGACCCTGAGTGCATGGTGTCAGCGTAATAGACTCATTTTAAATGAAAAAAAAACTTAATATATTAATTTTAATCTTAGAAGGCCTTTGACTCAGAATTTGATACCCTTTTCAGCTGGTTTCAAATATTTAGGAACATACCTTAACACTTAACAGTATCTTCTGTTGAATATGCCATGCCGATCATGTTTGCAAAAATTAAATAGGGCTTATTATGCTATATTGCAAATGAAAAATGAGCTCGGACAACCAGGTTTGTTAAATATTTGCTATGCGTTGGTCTACTCCTACATCTCTTATAATATAATTTTCTGGGGTAAATCCACTGACACTAACATAGTATTTATATTGCAGAAGATGATACTAAGACTCATATTTAATATGAAATACAATGATACGTGCAGAATAGTGTTTAAGGACAATGAAATCCTTACAGTATCCAGCGTTTATATTTATAAGTGTTTGCTTTTTGCGAGAGAAAATATGGTATTATTTGACACTCGGGATATAGCTCATAGTTATACTCACTCCCTAATTTTCACTTGTTCTTTTTTTCCTTAAATTTGTTTTTCCAATTTTACAACCTCTCTTTTATCTGTTGCTTGTTGTTCTATATCACTAAATATCAAAGTACTCAAAATAAACAAAACAAAACACCATATGAATTTTGATTAATTTCATTCCAAACATAACCTAACTTAAACCTCCTTGTCTTTCTCCAGGAAAATATTTACCAACTATAAAAATAACATTTCCTACTTAAAAGAAATGTTATAATGACTTAAATGTCAGAAATTATTTCAACTACAACTTAATAACCACTAACATAGATGTCAGTATCAAACTTACTGTTGACATCAAATAAAATCTTAAAAACTATTAAAACAACTCTAAACAAGTATTAACATTCTAAAACACATACCTTTCGGATCTTTAGCTAATTTAAATAAATTTTGAAAACCATCTAAAGGAAACAAACAAATTCAAACTCTGATTCAGCAAATAACACAAACATGCAATCTTCGTAATCGTCCAATATGCGAATACATAGCAGTATATACGTATATATATTTTTTCTGGATCTTGTATCATATATTTTAAAGTGTATGCGAAGTTAATTGAAACCATATAAAAACTAAAAGCCGGCAAAAACAGTCGGCATCTCTTTATGGTATACTGGAGGAGGTAAATAGAAATGCTTGTCATAAGAAAGTGATAAGATTTTCGGGCATTATTATATTATCCTCTGTTTCAAATGGTCTCCAGAAAGCCATGGTAAATTAGTAAATAATTAAAATATTTCACCTTTTATATAGTAGTAAATATTTATAAATATGAACAATAACTAACTAAACTCCTACGCTTGATATTATAATAGGTATGTATGCACTGCACTGGCACATTGACAGCACACCTCATCGACTTCTGAGAAACGTTTTATGAATTTTTTTATGCTAGTAGGCCTGTCCGTTTTATGATCTTTAAACCAGTGCAGTCGTAGATGGTTCATTCAGGTTGATTACATTGCCAGTTTCGGACTCGCCTGCACAGTTTCAACTACCGTTCGAATCTCGATACCATTGCTAAATATATAGGACAAAATATCAAGTTCAGTGCGCACGGTCCTGTGCTTTAACACTAACCAGTTTCAATTTTGCCCGTATAAAGTATAATATATTTGTTTGTTTGTTTTTAATATTTTTTTTTTGTTTGTATGACTCCCTGTGATTTTTTTATTGCATACGTAAATTTTTTTACTTATATATTGACTTACCAGTGTTACTTATTTGTATAGAATTGGTTAATTGATGTTATTATTATTTTCAAACTGCTTACCCAAATTGGCAGTGCTATATATATGCTACTTGCAATACTTTATATCTGTGCGTGTGTAGCATTAGTATTTTCATGTTTTACTTTTTTATTACTATTTATTTTCATTTTGATATGTCCTATATCTATGATCGAAAGGATAAGTAAAGATTATGTGATTATGATTATGGTCATAGTTTTGGTTATGCTTATGATTACGTTATGATTATAGTTATGGTTATGGTTATGATTATGATTATGGTTATGGTTATGGTTATGATTCTGATTCAGATTCTGATTCTGATTTTGATTACGATTACGATTACGGTTACGGTTATGTTGTGGCTATGGCTATGGCTATGATTATGATTATGATTGTGATTGTGATTGTGATTATGACTATGGTTATGGTTATGGTTATGGTTATGGTTCTGATTATGACTATGACTATAGCTATAGTTAAGTTTATGGTAATGGTTATTTTTATGGTTATGATGATGGTTATGGTTATGGTTACGGTTATGATTACGATTATCATTATGAGTAAAATGAATGAGTAAATAAATAAATAACAATAAACAAAAGGTTCCAAATAAGACATGGAGACAGCAGGACAGAGAAAATGTTAGCAAGAAACCGGTGAAGCGATAACAGAGAATTGGACAAGAACCAATATTTTGGTGTTAATGACAGTAATGAACTCAAAATGATGTTTTTAATTACATAGCGGGTGCCAGTAGTTTTATCTAGCAGACAAGCGCGTTGATTAAGGCGCGAGGTGGCAATCGCGATTAATCGAACGGGTATCGCACTACCGGGTTCGAATCCCAGCTCCGGCACTATCAGAGGATATGGTTGGGTGTCAGTGTTTTTCAATGTGTAACCCCCTTCTGCACAAGCCTCTGTCTTCTGGAATTGGGGTTGTCTAATTTATGTGATGTTATTTATTATTATAATTATTTAACTCTTGAAAAAATACAGCCAGGAAAATTAAACTGATGACGCATTAAAGCTTAATTCGTTTTATATCAATTAAATATTATTAAATCCTTTAAGTTTTATTTAGAGAATCAATCCCTGCCTTAATCAATTTTATCATTAATATAATCGAGAATATCATTAACCTTGATACATTTGATCTTTTTTATCTTACGGGAACTAGCTATATGCAACCAGTCAAATACAACCGAACAAAATAATTTGACTGGTTTTAGAGGAAATATCTTGTGGTTTTAAATTATGTGGTGCGTTTTGCCTTTAAAAAACTCGGTTAACCCAACAATTATTTATTAATTGGATTGAAAGTGTATATCCTTCTTTTAAGCAGGTATTATATTGAATGAAGAATATAATTATTTATGAGCTATAATTATTGGATCAGAAAGCATAAAATATTTTATTAGTTATTTGGTACAAAGGTAAGCACAAAAACAATAACAGCCTCCTTCTTCTTTCGATTATACTAGAATAGCTTGACACCAATGTTGTCAAAAACTGGCTTAGAAGGTTTGACATGTAGATAGAGGAATAATAGGTATACTAGTCATTTTTTCTATGAGTATTCATAGTACCTGACAAAAGTATACAAATACAAACATATAATGTAAATAGAGCAGGCAGATTCTAAAGAGAAAGGACATTGTTTGAAGAGCGTCATATTCGTGTTTGACCATCTGGACTTCCTGGATATGGACCATCAGCTAGATCGTTATTTTGAAGGTGAAACGTCCTAACCCAGAAAGTTTCAATTTTCAGATGGCTTGCCTCCTTTTTATTTCGATTGTACCAGAATTCCTTGACAACAAATGATTTCAAAAACTGGCTTAGAAGGATTGACAGGTAGATGGAGGAATAATAAATATACTAGTAATTTTTCTCTATTAGTAATCATAGGACAAAAGTATACAAATACATACATATAATGCAAATAGAGGAGGCAGATTCTAAAGAGGAAGACAACGTCCGGGGAGCGTTATATTCGTGTCTTACCGTCTGGACTGTCTTCAACCATCAGCTATATCATTATTTCAGAGGTGAAACGTACTAACCCACAAAACTTAAATTTTCAGTTGAATTCAGTTGAATTTCGATTGATTTTGTTAATCTAAGCCGAAGATTTCCGAGTTGCGTTGCAGCCCCCGTGCCACAATTATGAAAATCAGAATTAGTCGAAATAGTATTTTTATTATTGTGAATTTCAAGTAAAATAGTATACATTTGCAAACAGAGGACTGGCATTGGGTCTATTTTTTTGAAAATTAGTTGACAGTGATCTTGTTAAAGAACGCGCCAAAACCCTCGATGAACTTTTCGGAACTGTAACAAAATCCGTATGAAAAGCGTGCTTCACGTAAAAATGCCGTTGGAAGAGGTTTTTATACATTCAATCACATTTGCTCTACGGAGCATTTTTTATGCAAAAATATCAGAAACTCATCAAGGAGTGTAATTTTAGAAAGTATACTAAATGTCACGGCATGGGGACGTAATGTTGTTAAAGAACGCTATAACCCCGATATACTTTTCGACGTTGTAACAAAATCCGACTTAGGAAATATTTCGTAAGAAAAGCGTGCTTCACGTAAAAACGCTGTGGAGGAGGTTTTTAATTCTTGGAAATATATTTTTGCTCTTCGGAGCGTTTTTTATGCCAAATTTTCGCTAACTCTTCGAGGAGCGTTAATTTGGTAAGTGTAGTAAATGTCGCTGCACAGGGACGTAATGTCGCCCCGACCACCCAATTTTAGAAAGTATAATAAAATTGGACTTGAACTTCCAAATTTCCAAGATTAAAAACCCTTTTACGAATCCACGTTGTCAAGCACTGCAACTCTTACGAGGTATTGAATATGAGGACAAGTTAGTCCAACGACTATTCAAAGTATATCGGAAGTTATAGCGAAAATAGCCCTTAGCGACATGGGACCCCCATCATTTCCTAGCAGTCGGATTTGACGGGGAAATGATGTGTTTTGACGGGGTTTGCCCTAAACCGGTTCCTCAGTGATTCGGAGTCAAAAAAGTATTATTACCATGTACTCACACGTGCATGGGATCTGCCTTGCCTGAACGTAAAATTTGTTATTGCATAATACAAACGAAGTAGATACGCTTCAAGCAATTTTAAGCTCCGAGGAGCGACCAAAATTTATGTGAATTAATAAAATACGTTTATAAGACAGGCAAGCATAAGCCCACCAAAATTTCAGTTACATGAACTGTTCCTTGAATCTTTTTGTGCATCGTTAGCTTTTCAAACTGCATATTGGATGGTAGTTGGTACCGTATGAATCGTCCCGTTCCTCACCATGTGTTGTACACGGGTCAGACCATTGTTTGTTAACATTTTCTCTGAAGAAGTTGTTGTAAAAAACATAAATTTTTTTAAAGATTTAATATACATTTTTTGAACTTTATATTGTCTTTTACTTGTGTTTTCTAACAAAATTTCCCTTTCAGATTTAAATTTTAAGAGAGTGTAAAACAGACAGTGTTAGATTTATAGTGTTACGACGTCTTCCAATTAGTACCATCAGAGCCGCAGTTAAGCATAAACGACAGTAAGTATGATTTATCTATTAATCTCCGTCTGAAACAGTCTCTTTGAACCCTAAAAATTTTGTGAACGTAATATTTTTATTTAGTATTTAGAAAAGGTTGAGGAAAAAGAAAATTAATTTTTTCTTTTTCCTATTTTTTTCAATTTTTCTAAGTTTTTCGAACAGAAAATACGTCCTTCAGACTTCCATCAAAAGCATGGATCGTTCACAATGTCACCCCGACCACAAAATTTAGGAAGTATAACGAAAACCGGCTTAACTTCGGAAATTTTGAAAATAAAAACCTTTTTACGAATCCGCGTTGTTAAGCACTGCAACTCATGCGTTGTGTTAAATATGAGGACAAGTTAATCCAGTCTCCAGTCAAAGTATTTCGAGATTTTTAGCGAAAATAGCCCTATCATTTTCTAGCAGTCGATTTTGACGGGAAAATGATGGGTTTTAACGGTATTTGCCCTAAACCGGTTCCTCAGTGATTAGGTGTCAAAAAAGTATAGTTACCATGTACTCAGAACGTGCATGGGACTGCCTTACCTGAACGTATGAATCTATAATTGCAAAATATAATTCAAAGTCGTTGCGATTCAAGCATTTTTAAGCACCAAGGAGCGACCAAAATTGATATTGAACTGAAAATACATCAATAGACAAGCAAGCAAAAGCCCACCAAAAAATTATAAACATTTAGCTTTTACTGAATCTTTTTATGTAATCGTTAGCTAAAAACTAAACATTGGATGGTAGTTGGTACATTATGATTCGTTCCGTTCCTCACTATGTATTGTACATGAGCCAGACTATAGTTTGCCAATACATTTTTCTTGAACGTTTTGGAAAAACATAATTTTTTAAAAGATTTAATATATATTTTTGAACTTTATATTGTCTTGTTCTTGTGTTTCCAAATTCTTTTCAGGTTTAAATTTAAGAAAGTGTAAGCAAAAATGAACAGTAAGTATAGATGTTGTATTATTCTCCGTCTGAAACAGTCGATTTGAACTCTTCTTTGTGAACTTTTAATATCCACTTTGGAAAATATAATAAAAGTCCTTCAGATGTGTAAATATGGATCGTTCACAATCTCTCCACCCAGCATTCTCAATTAACCTAATAGATCTCTTTTATAACCGTAAAATTTACATATAAAATAAACAACAAGCGCCCTGGAACAGAACCTTGAGGTACCCCGTGTCTTGTTTTTAATAGTTGAGCAGTTAAATTGTCAATAGCAACATATTGTTGTCTGTTGTTTAGATGGGAATTGAAGAGATTCAGAGGTATTGACATTCGTATTGATGAAGAATTACACGATTTTTTATTGTTAATTGTTTCCACACTTCTCGTTAGGAAAGCTGGAGGTAATTACATTGTTACAGTATTTTTTTCACTTTTATATCATTTTGGTTACTACATTTCTTCTTCATATACTTCGTGACAGTGAATATATAAACTATGAACACCTTGTATATATAAATTCCAGCCTAATTATCATTTATGGGCTTGTTAGAACGCTTGACATCAATCACGAACGTTAAAATGTTAGATTACAACAATGGCCCAATCGAATAAGAAACCTAATTGTTCACCATTTCAATTATTATATTGGGATTTTACAGCTCTGGCATTGTGTATAATCGACGTAACTCGATCACGATGTAGATTAGAAATGTAATCATTACGAGTCAAAATCAACTCGCGTGGGTAAGGGTAAATTGCACCCATTGAATAATTTTACCATAAATCATAATATAAGTGTTGAGCAAAAGTTTATGGAAAATGAAAAAATTGTTTTTGCTGAAAAAATCTAGCAGTATCCCATATTGTAAATTATTTATTGAAATACAGTATCCATTAAAACATAATATTTTTAGTCGCAAGTTCGTCTTTAAAATCCTTATTTTACTAAGGAACCAGACTGCAACCAATAGCTACTCTCCGGGCTATATGCCCCGTCGACCGCTGAACTACAAGTTACACGCCTGGCGCGATAAGTGAATAATTGTATATTACCAACAGAATGCTAATGCTTCGATTGCAACAAACACCAGCCGAAAGACTGATCTTGCTTAAAGGAGGTCTCGTGCCAGTCGTCCCACACCACTTGCAGACTGCAGTTTCGAGCTGTTGGCTCTCGTCAGTGTAAGGTAGGCATGTGACGACCTACACGAGAATCGTTGGAGTATTTGGTACATCTCGGTATCCATAGCTTAGCGATATGCGAAACAATAAGCAGGCGCCATCGAGCGGTCCAGTGTCTGTTGCAATCGAAAAATAAATAGCCTGGCTGGGCTTAGCATAGTTCAAATTTGCTTTTAGAGGACAAAATATTAAAACATAATATTTTTAGTCGCAAACTCCTCTATGAAATCCTTATTTTACTATTTTACTAGTTTGCGACTAAAGAATTTTGAAGAAACCTGTTTTTTAAGTTTATTTTTGATTTTTGTAATTATTGCTCAATAAAACGAAATTTGTTGCAATTAGCCCTAAGAAAATACTTATAAAAAAAATTTTCATTTTTCATTTCTACATCACATCGTCGAAAAATATACAGGGTGTTCCATTTGAAAAAATTAAGAAAATTCAATTTAATGTTCTTAATTGAAAAATAATTTTTAGCCACCATGTACATTTTTAGGAGATAAAATGATTTTAAAATATTAGATGTCTCGTAACTGGTATTCACATAAGTTTTTCTTAAAACCCATAATTGTGACTGTGGTGATTTTTCTAAATATCTATCTGCAGATTGCATTATTTCAACAAAAAAATTCATTACATCCAAGTGGTTGGGAGATATTCAATGCTAATATAAGAATGAATAGAGCCTAGAAGGAGGTTTCAAAAAATGTGCTGATATACATAGCATTTCATTAAAAAAAAGACACTTGGTCCTGTAATTTCGTCTTGGCTCGCCCTGTATGTTCGAAAATAATTTCCAGTTATAGCCTTTTTTATCTAGTTTACTTGAAATTTTTTAAAACATTTCTAACTATCGTAGAACTCGTAAAATCGAGGTCCGACGCACTATTGCCCCACCCTGTATAACTCCTAGATCTTTGAGATGATTACAGCTCTTCAGTTCTTCATTATTAATTGTATAGATAAATTTTATTGGATTTTGTGCACGAGAGTATGTCATAGAGCTACACTTTGAGATATTTAACTGTAAATTGTTTACGCTACACCAAGGCCAAAGCTGTACAAGATCGTTTTGCAAATCAGCCCAGTCTTTTTCACTAGTGATAGATGTGAAAATTTTTAGGTCATAGCACTGTTTTGCAGTGTAAGCCGATGACGACATCATGTATAACAGTTTTAAGTAACAGAGGCCCAAGCACAGAGCCTTGGGGAACATCTGAGATATCTATAGACCAAAATCCGCGGTATTACACATTCAGTTGTCGATTTACTAAGTAGGATTCAAAAAAGTTTAGGAAGTGTTCAGTTAGTCCAAATTCGGATAATTTATTCAGCAAAATTTCGTGGTCCTGTCTGTCGAAGGCTTTAGAAAAATCTGTATAAATAGCATCTACTTAGCCACCAGTATCCAAATGTTCAGCTAAGAACTGAATAATGCACACCAAATTGCTTTGTTTATATGCCCAACAAAATATCCGATATTGGGAACTTTTTTTGCTAATTTGTTAATAATAACAAATTTTTGTTAGAGTTAGTCGACTTACAATTCATTTACTAATTGCGATGATTAGAGGGCTGTAAACGTCATATAGTGAGAGCTGTTGGCTTTTTTTTTACAAATGAAAAATATAGAGGTACGCTAGAAACCGCTACCTCCCAGTCAGGTCATCGATTTATTGTAGTACAGAACAGCTACCAAGTTTGGGCGTGCCTCAAATACCTACTCAAGAATGGTCAACTGCTCTTGAACTATCATGGTTACATTGCTGTAATGTTTACTTACAGCAAAGTACTTAAGCCTTAAAGCTATCAACAACTACTACCGGTAAAGAAATATGGGTAGTAGCTAAATTTCATCATGAATAGTCCAACCAAGTGGTTTATAGTATCCCTAAAGCGTCGTTTAGATTGGGCACAAGTATCTGGATTTGTGTGAGATAGTTGTTTATTTGACAAATCGTGATTCAAATCCTCATATTTCTTGTCACACATTTTGTGTGCGCAGTGACGATGCGCTGATTGTCCCTCATACATTGTATATACTGTATATGGAATTAATTCAATATATGTGACGAAGTAGTCCACACTTTAATAATCTGTGTTGGTTTTGGAAGCAGTGATATATGAAAAATCTCGTTGTGGGCGAAAGAAAAAACCCTATTCCTTTATTCCTTATTGTAAATGCAAGGCAATCTAATGTTTGGGAAGTAAGGAGTGAGCAGTATAAAGACGCAAAAGTTCGAGGCGATACGAAGAAATTTGTATCTTTTTTCAGTATACCTTTGTGGTGTGACGTTTTGCAACAGATCAAATCCCATTCGCATATAGTTCCTGAAACAAGTTTCATGCTCCAACATTAATTCAGAAATTAACATGTTGTAGGCCCCTTGATTTTCCCTGTATTTCAGAAATGTACGTTGCCACCATCTGCGTTTTTGACGCTTCTTTTTTAATTTATAAATAATAACAGAGCGTGCCCTCAAAAATAGAAAATTGTTCGAAATTTCGTGAGACATATTGACTAACTTCTTTTTAAATATCATTTTATCATACTTCAGACATATATGTTTTTTAAAGTCTTTTCTGATAGATGTATGGAGAAATATCGATACAATTCCAGATACTTGTGCCCACTCTAAACGTACCTTAATCAATAGAAAGTGCTCTCTAAATTCACATTCACTGTATTCTTTAAATCAATCATTTCTAATGCGAAATTTGTAGCGGTACCATCTTCTGAAGAATCAGAAAACTTAAATAATTTGTTCTAAAATGTTTATACTTTCCAGTATGCATTTGAGTACTTGTCTGTTAACCGAAATTGCATCAGTTAAATTATATATTTGGTTATTGCTGTCGTTTGTCACTCATGGAAGTAACCTGTCACTGAAATGTCAAAATTATAGTTTGCATACCACATAGTAACTAAACACATATAGCCCAATAAAATATGAAAATTTGGATGAAATAATTTAGAGCGGGCTGAAATTTTAAGAACAAGCTTATTTTGTGGTGCTTTTTAACATATCAAAAGTCCCCACTCGTAGGCGCTGGCGGAGGGGAGGATGGAGAAAATAGGTAAAAAAAAAATCGGTTTTTCGCAAAAAACTTGAAAAGTACCAATTTTACTGTAAAATATGTACATGAAAATTATAGGTACCTCATAAAAATCTGCACAATTTCATTTTCTTTTAACTTCATACGGTCGTGAGCAAAAAAATAATAGGACAAGTCTTATAACGGTAAAATCTAGTTCTGTACATCTAACTTTAATTTTTGTGGCATTGTCAGTTAGTTGTCATAATTTATTGCAAGTGTGCAAAAAACTAATATGCCTCATATAAGCGATTTAGTTAAATCTGGTGTTATTGCTGAAGCAGAAGATGGATGGTCAATGAGACAAATTGCACTACGTTATAATATTGACAAAAATTCGGTGTGTAACACTGTAAGAAAGTGGAGAATAAACGGTACGATTAGTAGAAATCCTGGATCAGGGCGACAAAGGATTTCAACTCAACAACAAGATTTGCAATTGGTAAATGCTTTAGTAGAAAATCCATTTTACTCAATTATTCAGGCTGCTGAAGAAACGAATTTTCCTGGATCGAGTAGTACTGGTCGCCGGCGAGTAAGAGAACCGAAGCTACGCTGTCATGCAGCACAGAAATACTTACTTAAAGCTGAACATAAAGAAGCTCAAGTAGGATTTGCGCTTGAATTTTTAGCGCATGATGTAAACTTTTGGAACAACGTAATCTTTACAGACTTAAAAACTTTCCACTCAACACACAGCGGTCGTATTCGTGTTTACCGCCCTCCGAATACTCGATTCGATGAGAAATATATACCTAACAATGATAAAATTGGTAGATTTTCCATCAATATGTGGGCTTGGATATCGGCACGTGGTCCTGGTGTATTGTGGCATATGGAGGAACGATTTAATAGTGAAACGTATATTAGGATTTTAGACAATATTATGCTCCCTTCTGTGTAACAATTATTTCCTATTAATGAGTTCATATTTCAACAAGACAATTGTTCCATTCATATTGCGCATACGGTAACTAACTGGTTTCAAGATAACATCAGTATTCTTAACTGGCTCAGTCATAGTCCAGATCTTAACCTTGTGGAAGAAGAATGGGGACTACTCGTAAGAAGTATCCAAAAACGAAATGTGAGATCACGGAATGCTGAAGAATTACTGGAAATAATAAATAATGCATGGGAAAATATTATTACTAATGATTATTGTATAAGGTTATTTAATTCTATGCCAAACAGACTTATTTAAGTTATAAATAGAAATGGTGCAATAACGAAATATTAATAGTTATTGTCTTGTTAAGTAGGATATCCTTTGTCCTTTGATCCAGGCTTTCTACTAATCGTACCGTTTATTCTCCACTTTCTTAAAATCTTACATACCAAATTTTTGTTAATATTCTAACGCAGTGCAATTTGCCTCATTAACAATCCATCATTTACTATAGCAATAACTACAGCAATAAAATAAAAAATAAATTAAAAGTGATATCTGTTTTATCTCGGCAACTAGAGACAGATTTACATTAGAAAAAAAAGTTGTCCTATTTTTTTCTTCTCACTACAGTAAGAATTTAAAAAAAAACAGAATTGTGCGAATTTTTATTACCTATAATTTTCATGTTACATATTTTACAGTAAAATTGATACTTTCCCAGTTTTTTGCAAAAAACCGATTTTTTTAACCTATTTTCTATCCCCCTCAACCCCTCCGCCGGCATCTGCGGGTGGGGACTTTTGGTATGTTAAAAAGTACCATAAAATAAACTTGTTCCCAAAATGTCAGCCCGTTCTGAATTATTTCGTCCAAATGGGCAAATTTCGTCCATTTTATTGGGCTAATATTCCATTCACATTGTCAGGATCTCCGGGTTTGTCTCAGACGATCTAATATACATATCACGCTATTCAGAAACTGGTGTCACCTTTTAAACCATTTAACTGAATATGTAACCATGCGCTTGTTAAGTTAAAAATATCTTTAAAGTTGGTTACTACGCATCACATCTGGTGCCTGTGTTAATATTTATTTTAAAATTCTTCTTAAATTAAGGGAACAATCACAAAATAAATAAGCTATAGGGGTGAAAACTTTATTTGCTTGACGATTAAACCAATACCTAAATTCACAAATGTTCTACAATTTCCATTCATGTTTAACATGGTACTTGCACGTTACAAAAAAATAACATTACTACGCTTTGATAATATTTTTTGAATTGGGAGGATGTCCAAATTTGTAACAGAACTTTATAGCTTCCTTTGCTAATTGTATTTTCGTGTCCAGCTGATTTCTTACGGCAATCAGTTTCCTCTTCTTGTGCTTTGAATTGATCGACATCTTCTTCGCTTCTTCCCATACTTTCTTCACATCTTCTGGCTTTAGAGTCCTCGTTTTGCCTAGTTTTTTGCGTTTAGCCGCACCACTGTTTGCTTCTTCCCAAAGCTTTTTAATAATCTTAGCAGCTTCCGTATCTTTTTTCTTATTAATTTCAGATTCTACCTGAATTTTCTTATCTAAGACTTCCTTTTCCTGCTCTAACTTCCTCAATTCTTCTCTGCAAATATCGCTGTAAAACTGCGCCTCGGACGAGGACGACTTGAGGCACCTCTTGATATCTCTGGTTGAAATTTTTGATATAAGTTTGTCATATTGTTTTTTGAAACCATGTTCGGTGAAATCATCACCAGTCGATAAATTCAATAAGCTTTTTACAGGTGTACTTTGGATTAGTTTTTGTCTTGCACTTCGAAGGACACGCATGTTTGAATTTGTCTACTTCTAATTTAAAGAATCTAAAATACATGAAGGAATGAATATAATACAATTTTTGACGTAGCCAAAATGTCAAACAAAGGCCAAATTGATTTAGGATCTTCTAAACACAGTCGTTACGTCATTATGCTCACTCTGTAGTGAGCGTAATTAAACCATTCCTAAAAACTAAACATGGTGCATAGCTATGAATTAAAAGGCTTATTAGTGGAGTCAGACAAGCATACAATTTTAGTGAAAAAGGAATTGTTTCCAGTCTCAATTTTTTTTAACATGTTAGTTACATCGAATACTATACGAAATTGACATTTTATACCTCTAGCAACTGCTGCTACGCAAGTTATCGGCCATTTTGTGAAAAATTTAATATTTTGGTCGTTCTTTCTAAATATAGATGAGTATATCTCGGTATGCGCAGGTCCAAGAAAAGCGAAAAAAATTGAGGCTATTTGCTATGATATAGGCTATCAGCGATTATAATATGAAATTTTTATCTGCACACATAACCTCAATAGATATATAAAAACCGAAGAAACTGCTAAATTTTGGTTTCTTCGTTATAACTTCGGATGTTTTAAGTGAAATTTTCAGAAATTATACTTTATAATGTGAACAATAACTGGCTAAAATTTCAAGTCAAAATATCTAATGCAAGAATCAAAAATTGACTTGGCCAATTACTTTTGTGCACTGCATCGTATGAGGTACTTTTTTTTTTTTTAAAGTAGGTTCTCTTATGCACTTTATGACGGTGAACAAGAAAAAATTTTAAACTTGAAAAAAGTGGAAAAAATCGATTTCTTTTATTTTTTCGTCAATTTTTTTTTGTACTATTTATTAATTTTTGACATATTCTGATCTAATTTTTCGAAAGGGCATTAAAAAATCATTTACATATAAAAAATATTACGCATGCATTTGAAAAAAATCGATTTTTTTTTGGAAAATTCCACTTTTTTTGATGAAACTCATTTTTTTTTATTAATAATTCATTTTTGAGATATGCTGATCTAATTTTTCGAAAAAAAAATTTATATGCTGTACAAATAGCATTAAAAAATTAAACAATTAAGTTGAACAAAATTTATCATGATTAGAAATTCAAAATTGTCGGCACTGAACAGCATTTGAAAAATAATTTAAGTCAAATAAACCGCCATAATTTAAACGTGAGTTATAATAATTTGTTTCACTATGAAGTGTTGTATAATTTTTTATCGATGTAGTACTGATTATAATAGCACGAAAAATTCAGAACGTTTGAGGAGATTGCACAATAATTTTTCAACTAAAGTAAATATAATTGATATACATACAGCACCTCCTATAAGCCAGAAAATGTTTCTACTCTACAGTAAAAATAAGAAGCAATTTATTTCCTTGTTGTGTAATCAATTTAAAAAATAGAAATATTGTACATGAAACATGCAAAGAAGATGCTGTTTCGAAAAATAAATAAATAATGTAAAATGCCATAATGTAATTTTCGATCAAGATATAGATTTGCTAGTTGTATTCACACATTTTGCTTCATCTTTATCAGAAAATATTTATTTTTATAAACATATGATAGGAAAAATGAAAGACAAATATTATTCACAATATGCTTACAAAAAAAACAGATTTAAAAGAACATGTGTTATTTATAAATTCTTCTTGTAGTTGCGATACTACATTAGCATTTGCAGGAATTGGAAAAAAAAATTTCTTTGCAAAAATATAATTTTTTGAAAAAAGACACACTTGTTTTCTATGATTGTGAAGCAACAGAGACTACGCTGTTTTGAGCAGCTGCAGATTGCACACAAGGGTTATACGGATCGAACGCAATTAAAAAAACAAGTTTGGAAAAATTGAGATTTAATTGCTTTCAAAAATACACATCAACAGCATGTAAGCTGACTTCGGTACCACCCACACCACAAGCTGCAAATCAACGTTCTTTAAGAGTGTATTATCAAATCCAAAAATGACTGTTCCCAGAATATAGTAAGCCTGCATATAACTATGGATGGCACATGACCTCCAGTGGCTTATTGCCTGTGATTCTTCCGAGAAACGTTAAACCACTACCAGATTCACTTATAAAATCAATTGCATGCAGTTGCAAATCAATAGATAGTAAGTGCAGGACTAGAGCATGTTCTTGTAAAAAACTGGGATTAAAATGTAAGTACTGCAAAGACTTAAATTACTTTAACTGTGAAGATAAAGATTTGATACCTGAAACAGAAGAAATTAGTGAGTTGGATGAAGAATTGGAAAATAATTATGAAACAGTTTCTGTAACTGAAAGTCTAAGTACATGTGAAACCGATACAGAGTTAGAGGATAGTGTTAGCGAAGCTTTTTATCTATCATTTACTGAGAGGTCAATTGATCAAGAAATTGATAGAAATGAAAATGATGATGCATTTTATAATTATGCTTCAAGGGGCACTGAAAATCAGTATGATGATTCTTTATCGAGTGAGACAAAACGAAGGTGATTAATATAATTGCTCATGTATATATATTTCTTCAATTTCTAGTAAAATGTTTCCATTTTTTTTATACAGTATTTAAATACAATAAATATATATTTGCAGAACAAATAGTGCTTTTGATCTATACCTAAATATAAATATGTATACGTATAATTTTTTTTATAATTAATTGGTTTTTTAAAATTTTTTAATGCTCTTTCCAAAAATTAGATCAGAATATGTCAAAACTTGATTAATTGAGTTTTATAAAAGAAGTGAAATTTTTCGAGAAATTGACGAAAAAATACCAAAAATCGGTTTTTTCCACTTGTTTTTCATGTTTAAGATTTTTTTCTTATTCACCATCATAAAGTGCATAAAAAAACCTACATTTTTTTAAAATTAACCTCATACGATGCGATGCGCAAAAGTTATTGGCCAATCAATTTTAAAATTTGAAGTCAATTTTTGAGATTTATATTAGATATCTTGACTTGAAATTGTAACCAGTTGTTGTTCACATTATATAGTATAATTTTCGAAAATTTCATCAAATTTCACTTAAGAAATCCAAAGTTACAACCAGAGAATCAAAAATTAGCAGTTTTTAAGTTTTCTTTTTGAGGTTATGTGTGCAGATACAAATTTCATATCTAAAAGCACATTTGAACTATGCTAAGACCAGTCAGGCTATTTATTTTTCGATTGCAACAGACACTGGACCGATGAGTGGATGGCGCCTGCTGACTATTTTACATGTCGCCATTATAAAAATACCGGGATGTATCAAATAGTCAAAGGAACCTCGTGCTGGTCGTCACATGCCTACCTTGCACTGACGAGAGCCAACAGCTCGAAACTGCAGTCTTCAAGTGGTGTGTGACGACTGGCAAGAGAGCTCCTTTAAGTAGGATCAGTCTTTCGGCTGGACCAAAATGGTAGATTCTTCACAAAATGGCCGATAACTTGCGTAGCGGTAGTTGCTAGAGGTAGAAAATGTTCACTTCGTATAGTATTCGATGTAACTAACATGTTAAAAAAAAATTGACACGGGAAACAATTCCTTATGTTTTGCTTGTCTGACTCCACTATATCCACACCCACAGTTTAAATGTATTGAAAATAAAAACGGTCAGCTTCCTTTATTTTAGGTACAATTAACATTATTGCATAATATTTATTAAAAAATATCTCGGATTTATTTCGAATGCAAGAAAAGCTGATAGTTCGATAAAAATAGGAAATTTGAGAGAAAAAAAATAAGAAAATGGATTCCATATGTATTAGCTAAGAGCCTACGATAGTTCATACTTCCCCTCCTAAGCAGGCTTAATAAGGAACACAGTAAAGTTACCAGAATGCATTTTAAAATTACATTATTTTAAAGCAACGTTAAACGCTACATTTGTACGAAAGAATTTACATAACATCGAGTCGAGCCACAGGGTTTGTTTACAATGGACACGATAAGCGTCAAGCACTTCTATTACTTCTCACAGGGTGAAATCGCCTGTCATTTCTATCTTAAGTCATGCAAAGGACGGACTCTGCAAACTACGACGCATGTAGACATTGAAATTTATAATGTAAACATTTTCCAATTATGAGACCACAAATCCAAACCTTTCATGTAATTGTGACGTCATTTTTATCATATAAAAGAAACTGCAGTACCCATGCAAAGGGGTAATCAGATCCGAGCTACATCGCAGGACATTGGGTTCGCTGTTGCTTCCTGGAGATTACAATTGCACCGCACCTTAGGTACATCGCTGGACATTGAGTTCGCTGTACTTTGGAGATTGAATTTAAACACACCTTAGTTACATCGCTGGACATTGAGTTCTCTGTATTACGTCTTTTCACTTATTTCATCTAAGTCGTAGACAACCATTCTTTGGCGTACTCTTTATGAAATGCCGTCATAACCTCTCTGTTATGCTCGACGAGTACGTTAAACATGAAGAATCTGGAGGAGAGCATTTACGGGCGATATAACGCTATGCAAGGCGCCCGGAAATTCTGCAGGCATAAATTTCTAAAGGTGATCGCTTGCTTATTCCGAGACTCTATTTTATTATTGGCAATTGCATTTATATTCTGGTTTCGTCGGGGTGTAATGGGAAAACTTGGCGCATTTGTGGTACTAAGAGAATATTAGATTTTTTATGAACGATTAGCTTAGATTTTTAACTATCATAATATTATATTACCAGTTATTCAGTTATGATTTCATTCACGAATTTAATTAATAAAATTTCACTTTCTAAATATTTTACTAGGAAGATTTGCATTTGCAAAATAACAAGTTTATATTCAAGAACTATATATTTTCTGCGTTTATGCAATAACAAGAAACTTTCACTTCCATTATTTTTTTCATTTGATGTACTTATCAAGGCTACTGTGTGCCTACTTATGGACATGTAAAATGTCGTGGTAATGTTTACCTGTCAAATTATTATCTGAGATTTCTCACCAGCAATCTATTTGTTTTTCTATGATTGTTTAATAACGATCCATCCACATAATTAACTTGCGCTCACAAACTGTACATGCCATCGGTCAGTACTGGGTTAATTAGCCCGTAAACTTGTTCGTATTAAGAAGGGTTTACTTTTCGTCGAGTACTGAACCGGGACGTCTCGTATGCTTGATTTACATCTACCCATTTTGTTTTACATTGTTGGACAGTCATACAGAATTTGGTAGACTGATTGTTTTAATTATAATTAAAGGATATTTTCTCAACACTCTATGATATTTTACATGAGTATTTAGGGCTCATTTCTCAACTTAATTTACGAAAATGACATGATTCTTGTCCCTTGTTTTGCATTCGATTCATTATTTGGCTATTGCTAACAACTTTAATTATATGTTATTATTATCTAGCGATTGTTAACAGCTCTATTATAAATTATCATTATCAAGCCATTGCCACAACTCTAATTACTATTAAAATAACACAGCATACTTTTGTATCTCAGTTATTGTTATTGCATCAAAACACTCAGTATATCTATAGTATGGTCATTACTATAGCGACGCAGAGTTTCCTATTATAATACTGTGACAATTGTCTCAAATATTTAGATTATTTTGATTTCATGTATAGCTATTTGCTACATCAATTTATATAAAATAAAATGTTTTTTTTAACTATTTTTCCCATCAATTACTGTCTTTTCTTTTACCTTTACCTTTTTCGTCATGTAAGTAATAAACTAAATAAATAGTTTTAGTTTTAAAAGCAAAATAGAAAACAAACTTCAACTATAAATGTACAGTGCAATCTTGAGTAATAAAATACTACATAAATAACATATAATTAACTAGGTCTCTTAATTAATAGACAGTGTGTTCAAGTTCACCAGGTATTTCAATTAACAGGGTGATTAAGTTTTCTAAGGTATATAGTTCAGACAGAAACAAGTAATATTAAACTTTATATAAAAAAACCTGGGTAATTGAAAAGGGTTACTACACACACAACGAAGTTTGGGCTCTACACTAACAAAACTAGACGATCACGCAAATGGCCAATCTTATTTGTTTATCCTTCAGATAAATAAATAGTAATTAGTTTACTGGTAACGTAATTACCAGGATTTCTTTTAGTAATTAAACAGGGTACCCCATAATCATTTCAGTTTATATCGGCGTTGAAATTGTTGATGTTGAATTGATAGCTGTTCTTCAAAGATATTTTGTAACTTTTCTATTTTTCCACGACCGGCGTTTGAAAGAGTAGCACCTTTTCCCTGTAAAGTATCCAGATCGATCGATATTAGTTTTAAAATCTTTAAGTATTTGACTTGAAACATGAGCGGGGCTGAGGTGCACACACTTTTAATATAAAACGAGAATAAATTGTAAGATAAAAAATTTAGTAGTACCTAGTTTTCTACAATGGTATCCAATTTTAAGCAAAGTTACACAAGTATCTCTCGTCGTTTAATCAGTTGCTATAAACGCCAATTTAATAGAAACAGCTGCCTTGAACATAAAACTTATATTAATATGATGTAGCGAAAAGTAAAATATTTTTATTTCCATTTACTTTTGAATAATATGTCGGCATCTTCAGAGCACTTATTGATGCCTCAAAGCTGCAACAATCCGCGGAAGAGTAAATCTCATTGCCAAATGCCAAGGAAACTCTAAGTACAGTTCCCACACAGACTATAAAATCTTGAGGAACATGTAGAAAGTTCCAGTTGCAAATGGAATTTTAATACGAATTGTTTCGTGAAGTTGAAGTTTTCTGGCAATAATTTAGAAATGGAATTGAGAAGAGTGCCTTGTCGCGCTAGGGGGTGTAAGGGAGGTTCCTCGTCACATATGCGGGTGAAATAAGGAAGAGGGCGGCAAGTGTAAATGACATCATTATAACTGCAAAGTGCTCTCTCGCGTCGCCACGGTAACGCGTCTACGTCGCTAATGGCATACATGACAAGGGGGGCGATCGATTTTTTAAATTTACTCAAAGAATAAACAGCGTCGTCGTTGGAACAGACCGGGCTAACTTAGATCTTCGCTCGTTTCGTTCTAACGAGCAGAATATCTTACCAGGCATAGAAGTAGGAATCCGAGGAATGACCGGACCTCTTTAGCCACTTCAACAGGAATTTGTACTAATATTTGTGTTAGTGGGGGGAAAATGTGTGTATGGAAATTGCCTTGGAAGTGTGTTTATAATTTTCGACTTTTTGCGTTAGAATTATTCTATTTCTTCGGAGAAAATTAAAGGCAACAGCCGATTAACATAGAGAAATATGCCCTTGAGCAAGTCGAGCTGATAAATATTTTTAAGTTCTCTTGTACGATAGTAAATAGTATACGGAATATCTGTCAGCCAGCTCCGGAGTACCTTAGGGTTCAGTTTAGGTCCCTTATGCTTTGTTGATTTCGGATATTTGTCATAAAATAAATTCCTCAAAATTACATTTGCTGACGACATGAATAATTTCGGTGAAATTGTATGACTGGTGGTCGAGAGGTGAGCGCACTTGCCTCTCACCCGAAAGTTCCGGGTTCGATCCCCGGTCGTGGCAGTGGAAAATACTGTGAGAGGGATTTTTCCACTATACACGGATATTGGGTGTGTGTCCCTTGTCTCTAAATGTGTAGCCCCCTCCCACACAAGGCTCTTCTAGAGTCTTCCGGGATAAAGGGGGTCGTAATTACCTGTGGTGTTATTTATATAAAAAAAAAAAAATAAGAGATTCATCGGACTGTCATCTTCTGCAGAATGATTTAGTAGCTCTAAATAACTGGTGTGAGAGTAATATGTTATCTCTAAATATTAGGAAGTGTAAAATAATGGCGTATCACCGTAAAACAAATATTATCACTTGATTATGCTATTAATTCCATCCTCTTAACTCGGGTATATAAAACTACTGGCCGAGGTGTCACTTTTAGTACAAAACTAGCCTTCAACACTCATATTGAAAATATTAAGAAACACGCTTTAAAAGTGGTGGGCTTTGTTATACGCGGCAGCAGAGAATTTACCTCGAATGATGCTATTTGCACGCTGACTTCACACTTGTTAGAAGTAAGTTAGAATATTGCAGTACTGCCTGGAACCGTCACAATGCAAAATATGTTGATGCTATTGAAGTTGTTTAAAGAAAATTTCTAAAATATCTATTCTTCAAGAAACAAAATTTTTGTCCTGTAAGAAGCTATAACTATCAACTTTTACTAGATGAATTTAACTTTTCTCGCTTTTTAGGCACTACATCGCAAGCTTATTATTCCTGTATAAAATTTTACACAGCTTGTTCGATTCGCCTGAACTACTAGAAGACATTTATTTTGGCGTTCTGAGAAGTATCAAGAAATCAACAAACATTTTATTTCTCAATTCCAAATTTATTCCATCATTTTAATAGTCCGTTAACCACTATACACAGAAGCCATAATAGTATTGCTTTTTAAAATATCCTTATTTTACTATAAAGAACGTAACCAGACTGCAACCAACAGCTACTCTCCGGGCTATGTGCCCCGCCGAGCGCTGAATTACAAGTTACAAGCCTGGCGCGTTAAGTGTAATAATTGCATATTACCATCAAAACGCTAATGCTTCGATTGCAACAAACACCAGCCTACTTAAAGGAGCTCTCGTGTCAGTCGTCACACACTACTTGCAGACTGCAGCTCGAGCTGTTGGCTCTCATCAATGCAAGGTAGGCATGTGACGACCGACACGAGGATCACTTGGACATTTAGTACATTTCGGTATCTTTGGGATAGCGACATGTAAAATATTCAGCAGGCTCCATCTAGCGGTCCAGTGTCTGTTGCAATCGAAAAATAAATAGAGTGACTGGGCTTAGCATAATTCAAATGTGCTTTTAGAAAGCGGAATATTAAAACATAATATTTTTAGTCGCAAACTCCGCTATAAAATCCTTATTTTAATATATTTATCTGCTTTATTATAAAATAGTTTTTACTTCAGTTTTAGCTACTTATGCTTGTACTATATACTTGCACTACGTGTGTCTATGATATAAGTTTCATATTTAATAATAATAATTCACATATCTGTTACGTAATTTTATGCGGTGATTTCAATATTGATTTCTTATGTAAAGAGAAAAATACCTTGGACATCAAGGATCTTATCAATTCTTATTTTATGTATTTGAGGAACCCACCCTAACTATAAATGAAAAAGGTACAGCAATAGACTATATACTTATAAAGTTAAAGAACCAATTTCTACAAAAAGACATCCTACATACAGGGTTATCGGATTACTGTGATCAAATGGTTATTATTGATGTGAATGTCCCATATAATAAAAACATTTACAAGTTCAGATCATTTTCTAAAAACAATATTTCAAAATTTAAAGAGGCTCTAAATATGGAGACGTGGTAAAATGTTTATAACAACCAAACAGTGAAACATAAATACTCAGCTTTCCATAATATATTGCACAATCACTACGGTCTATGTTTTAAATGTGTTAGTAAAAATGTTGACTCTAAAAATGATAATAACTGGATAATGAAGGTATGAAAGTAGCATCAGTGCATTTAAAAGAACTATTTGTGTTACAAAAAAATTGTATAATTCCCAACCGAATATTATAAAAATTATAAAAGAATTTGCCAAAGACCCATGATACGTCTCAAAGTAACATAACTCAAATTCCAGATTTACCTAATAATGAGAATTCAGTATACTTACAACCGATCACAATTTCAGAAATTGTTGAGACTATAAATAATTTAAAAGATTCAAATTCATTAGGCCCTGATGGTATTTCCACTAAAATAATAAAACTCTGTGCCCATCAGATAGCTGAACCACTAACTCATATCATTAACAAATGCTTTAAGCAGGGCACCTACCCTAGCTTATTAAAATAACCCAAAGTTAAAAAGGTGATTGCAAAAAAATTTGTAATTATCGACCGATAGCAATGTTATCAGTATTCTCCAAGATATTCGAAAAGTTATTATCTAAACGCATAAAAGCATTCCTAGAATCTTGCAACATTTTATCTCCAAATCAGCATGGTTTTAGGTCAATAACAACATTATTAAGCATTTTGGACTTCATATATATAAACCTAGATCTCTCTAAGGCTTTTGACCTTGGGGATCATGACATTCTTTTGAAAAATATACGAGGTTTATGTAATAAACTCTTGAGATCATACTTAAACAACAGGAAACAATATGTAGATTTTCTCGGTGTTAAATCTGAGCAGCTGCCGGTCGAAGTAGGCGTACCACAGGGTAGTGTTTTGGGACCACTGTTGTTTATTCTTTACACAAATTACTTAAATAACTATTTGTCAACATTCTATGGTGCTTTTGCTTTAAGCCTTAAGAACTGGCATCACTACTTTATATCCTTTAGACTCTAAGAGTCCCTCTATCTAGTACGAATAGATCCCCTCATTTAAGATGTTTTTCATTATATCGGTATCATCCTCATTTGTAAAGTACGGTTATGCAAAAGGTGAATAGCTTACATAGTAAATTTTGTAGATATTTATATTATATCGAATTTAGTTTGTACTCTGGTTGTGACGTTTCATTTTATAAAATGCTTAGTTCATTTGGATCTCATCAGAATGGAAATGAGATGGAAAATAGCCAGGTTACTTATTCTACAAAATAATACAGAGCTTTAACTAATGATCAAAGGACACATGATTTTTTAGTTTATCTTTTAGGCTTGTCTTATTTTAGCCATGTCAGAGCCTTCCATACTTGGGATATTTTAATTCGTATGTATCTAAAGCTGCGTTTTTAATTATCTTAATTGGCTTTGAAACTGAACACGCCCAACGGAACCAATAAGGCAACGGTTTGTCTACGCTGAATATTTAGCGCCGTACAGTCTGCTCGTAGGCATATCCTAAAACTCAATTATTTATTTTAATCTGTAATGTCATATCATTGACGTAGTACTAGTGGTTTGATGGCTATTGCATAATAATCAGTACTTTAGAATTACAAGAGGTAATAGAAAGAGAAATCCGCAATATTACTGTTGATCAGTTACAGAATGTATTCCTGGTACAAAAATTACACAGGCACAAACTACGTAGATTTATAACAAGTGTATAAACATTTGTATAACATATATACAATGCTTTTATAGCTTAGACATTTCTATAATATGGCGATATAGCACTAAATATTAAAGGCTCTTAAAGCAAAATTTTACGGTAATATAGTTTAGTACGTACTTCATGAGTCGTCCAACGTTTCTAAACTAATTTCATCTTCAGACACATTCCTAAAATTTCATCGAATATCAAGGAAAGTTTTAAATTGAGTAACTTTGGATAAAGCAAAACCCTATGCTATTTGAACACAAAATTCTATTACGTTATGATATTTGTCATAACGCAACGTTCTTTAAAAATATATAATTTTCCATATTTGTAAATATTTTTGTTTGAAATACGAAATAAATTACAGTTTCTTATCGCCGTGTTTCCTTTTGCATTCTTACTTTTTTATATCCAAATCTATCTTGTCACGAACACCGCTGGAGGTGAATCGGGGTGCCAAAGACTAAAACAAAATATACTTGTGTCCCCGCAGGGCGCTAAGGACCTGTCTCGAGAACTGTTTATTTCTTTATTAATTAAATCTTGTAATTTCAGGTAAAGCCAAGTGGGAACATCAAAGGGAGTGTAAGTGTCGTCTTTCTCAATTTCGGGGTGGCAATTTAAATATTTTTTCGAGAGTTTTAGGTCGCCTTAATTTGAGTATTAACATAATTGGATAATTTAACTTTTTAAATTTTGCACCAATTATAGAATGCGAGGGGCTGTTATTTGGTTTTAATTAATATCGTGCCTTGGGTAATTATTTTATTAAAAACAACCCATTCAGAAAGTCATATTAAATTACTTACTTTTATGTAATTAATTGTTAGGTTAAACTTTCAAATGGTTAATTTTATAAAAGAATATGCATATTCAAAAACTGGGATGTTTATTTATTGGCTACTTGGGATTAGAAAAATGTAAATGAAAACCTTCCCTGCATTAAGGTAATCATTAATATATTTACGCTGTGTTACCTCCTTTCTCTTATTATTTATTTTTGAGAAAGAATTGAGGCAACATATGCGGACGACTAGCTGGTTTAAGTCGGAGCAGAGAGCCATGGGTCCAGAGCATTCGTAAGAGTGGAGAAACTTACCCTTTCTGACATGTACAGCATAAGCGACAGATTTCTGTTTATTTCGAGAAAAGGAGACAAAGAAAAATTGATGTTAAATTGGGCACCATCTATAGTAAAATAAGCAAAATAGTCTCTTTTTCTCGAATAACCAGTCTGCTATAGATCAGACTGAAATTGTTGGTAAGATAAATAAAAAGATAGTTTAAAATGAATGTTAAAATATATTACATGAAAAATAGACAAATCGGTTTGAAAGATAAATTGAAATTTAAGAAATATATATATATATTGACATGTAATGTTTTCTATACCTATATAAAATATAAAAGACTTAGTTAAAAAAGAAAAAAAAAATTAATATAACAAATTAAGTGCAAGGCACAAATATTAATTGTTTAACATAAAATATCATAAAACAACAAAAAAATATCAAAAAGAAGTATTTATCTCATTTATTTATTAACATTTACCTTTAATAAATTTTAAAAAACAATAATCAGTAGCTGTGACAGCTCAGAAAACACTCTCTCTTAAAAATAACTTTAATTTTCAATAAATAACAAGACTAGTTGCAAACTTCAATTTAGACAATATGCTGCCAAACCATTCAAGACAAAGAGGTAAATACTCTGAAAAAGAAAAAATAACAAGAATTTTGATTAGAATAAATTAGTATGTAGGATTTGTTAAATAGATTTAGTTTAGTTAAGAAAGGCTAAGGAAGGACTGTGTACAATAACCGATAATAGAAGGCAAGCAGTTTTTTTTTAGAAAACTTTACAGTGTTAAAACAAAGTGTCATAAAAATCTTCAGCGGGGTAGTGAATAAGCTTAGAATTTTACTGCTGTAAGCAACATAATATCCAGTTGGTCATAAAAAGCAGGGAGAGGGGTGTGAAAATGCATCTCCTTGGCAACCTGAAAATAAACGAGGAGAATAATAAAAAAAAAGAAAAGAAGGGACGTCAGATTTTGAAGGATAAAACTAAAAAAAGATAAAACAGGGAAGAAATATCGAGAGAATTAAGAGAGATTGTATGTGGAATCAAAGAATAAGACGAGCAGGTTTCAAAAATCGCATATTGATGGACCAAATGAGAGGTTTGATGCAGTAACAACTATTTTTAATGGACATCAGGTGCGTTTTTTTTTAAACATTTTAACCCGCCAAACATTTGTGCCATATAATTTAGTGAAAATACTGACAATTTTTAGTTATAAGAATTTTTGTATTGTTGTGTTGTTGACAAATTGGTGTTATAGATTATAGGAATTAGCTGAAAAGAGGGTAATAGGATATTTTAAGATAGTGATGTCAATTTTGAGACATCAAAGTCAAATTAGTTGAAATATGAAAATAATTCATTTGGAAATATTAATTTTATTCAGAGCAAAAATATTACAAGTTACAAACGAATTACAGCAACTCACCATGAACCCTGAGAGAGAGAGAGAGTCTATTGAGCTCAGCAAAATAAAGAGGCAAGTATTAATTATTGAAGATATCAAATAATATTGAACTTTGAGTAGTAGAAAAAAAAACATATTAATATATATATATATAAAAAACAAATTTATACCAGTATCCTAGAAGGATTATGGTTGAGGTGACTGGTTCTGGGACAGCAATCCAGGCCCACAATTGTCTCTTGTTGCAGTTGTTGCAAGAATGAATCCTAAAGTTTCCTTGGCAATTTACGTCTCTCTATGAAATGGGGTGAAAGTTGTAGGAAAATTAACCAACTATGTGGTTTAATGTAAAGATAACGAAATTTTATCTATGAAAGATAAACTGTGCAAAAACTATGCAGGAATGTAGAAGCAGTATCTCAGAATTTAAGTATCTAAGAATATAAACATCGAAGCATGTGCATGTAAATATCTAAGCATGAATGCATGTACAAAATTTAAGCAAGTTAGCTGTACAAATATAAGCAAGTTAGCTACACGAAAATAATTAAGCTAGCTGTGCAAAATATATTAAAGCTGACTGTACAAAAGCTGATTTCATAAAAACTACAAATTGCCAAAAAAAATGAAAAGGAAAGAGAAAAATATTTTTAAAACCATGTGGTACATATAGTATTTTAACTACTTATTAAATTAAAAAGAATTGACTGAATCCAAATTTATTTTAAAAATAATTGAAATTATATCAAAGGCAAAATTTGAAGATTAATTAAATTTTTTTAAATGAGTAATGAAATTAATTTACCTGTATATTAAACACTTTGTAACTGGGATATAAAAATTGTAATATCAATTACTGAAGTCCACAGTTAGAAATTATATTCGTTTGAATCAGTACAAAGGCTGCAAGCAAATGACTTCCTGGTGAGTTTTACTGATAAGGTAAACTTTTTTGTTCTGTTTACTGGAAAACAACGCTACCAAAAAAACTAACCTGACAAATTTAATTCCCTAATTAAATTGAAAGCCATAAAATATAAAAATTGTACAAGTATGGCCATCTGTCAGTGGTTGTGTTAAGCGCACCAACTTGCCTTGTAGATTCCCGTACTCACAACTAAAATAGTGGCATATAATCGATAAAGGGAATCTATAATAAATTTTTATTCCATACCAGAGCCTTTGCTTCACAATTCGTAATACAATACATAACCACAAATATGAACAGATGTAAATAAATAGTAAAACGTATTGACTATGGTGTGAACTTAGTAAATATATTACATCTTATTGGATATACTAATATAGTAACGAGAAAAGGTAAGGAAAATCATCAAATGTACCCACATAGTAAACAAAAATATAAAAATTGAAAAATATATATTTGATGTAAATAAATGTATTGTAGACAATTGTCTCCTGGGATAATAATGCTGTATTACAATGGAAATGAGATACATAATAGTTTAGAGTATGACAGTTCTTAAGATATAAAACATAAGTACATAAAACAGTGTGAAATGGTTTAGCAGTTATACAAGTAAGATTCTGTTAGTTGAAAACAGTTTCACTTACAAGAACTGAATCCTGCTAAATATCCACAAAACACTAGTTTTTAAATAAAACTGTTAAATGGACATAGGCCATGTAACAGCTGTCTCAACTAAATGTACTCACTTCAAGAAAAACTATAATACCAACATATTGACTTCATCGGAAGTTAAAATTAAGAGTATGGCAAATGAAACTGAACTAAAATTTTAGGTAACAAATTATTTTATTTATTTTTGTTTAGACCTGTCCAGACATATATCTAATTCTACAGCAGGTATTTTACAAGTATTTAAAAAAAAATCTAAAAATTTATTACAACTCAATGACTAAATGACTAAACTGAAATAAGATTGAGACTAAATAAAATAAACATGGAAATTTCGATCATGTTGTTCTGGGGTCTAGCATTCAAATTCTTGAAAAGAGTCTGTAAAAAAGAAATACACAAATTTTACATCTCTTGATAGCGATTTATTAGCAGTTGACTGAAATACGCATTTAACTGTGGATGATATCGAACATTGCTGGAATATTTTTAAACAGAATTTCTTTAACGCTGTCAATATAAATTTACATTACAAAACTCTTATAACAGTTCCATCAAAAGCTTGGATTAATGAGGATATCATGACAATGATTAGGTATAAAAGAGCACTATGGCAAAGATTTAGGCGCAGCAGAAGTGATGAGGACTTCCACACTCACCGACTGTTTTCAAGTCATCTGTCGATGCGCATATTACGTGCCAGGAATGGCAGTTAGCAATGATCCCAAGAGACTGTACAAGTATGTTCGCTGTTAACTAGACTCGACAATCGCTATGCCTCAGCTTAGAAGGATGGATGGATCCATTTCTAGTAATCACAGCGAAGTAGCTAATTTGTTTGCTAACACTTTCCCTCAAATTCATACAGTGGAATCTCCTGATGCTTTGCCCAACATTCATCATCTTCGTCGAGTCCCCGCTGATCTGACAAATATTCATTTTCGAGAAGAGCAAATTGTTGAGAAATTGAGAATTCGAGCACTAGACTCATCGGATGCACCTGGCATTGATGAAATATCTACCATATTGCTTAAAGCTTGCGTTAATTCCATCTGCAAACCACTCAGTACACTAATGAAACTGTCCTTCGCTTCTGGGGCATTGCCTTCTGAGTGGAAACAAGAATGTGTTAAGGCCATTTTTAAGAAATGGGATACGTTCAGCTCTGATAATTTTCGTCCAATTAGTCTTACTTCCTTTGTTGTCAAGATGATGGAATCAATCATCATGGACAGTATGAAACATTTTCTCCTTGCCTAAAAGCACGGGTTCATCCTGGGTCGCTCAGTTTATACTAACTTATGTTGTGTATGGGACTGGTCTCTCAGGTTAGATTATGGTGAATGCGTTGACATCGTGTACCTAGATTTCCTCAAAGCCTTTGATAAAATGTCTAAAAACAGTTTGCTACAAAAACTGTTTGGCATACGTGGGAGTTTGCACAGGTGGATTCACGATTTCCTTAAAGATCGAATGTTTTTTTGTTAAAGTTAGTACTGTAGTGAGTGACAACAGAAATGTGCTCAGTGGGGTCCCCCAGGGATCTGTCTTAGGACCCCTGCTGTTTATCGCATATATATATATCCGATTTGTGGCATTGTATCAAATCCCGGTGTTCCTTCTATGCAGATGACAAAATAATTTACTGCAACCAACTAGCAGATCAAGTACAGTTGCAAGGAGATCTAGATCTCATTCAGAAGTGGAGTGAATTATGGTTACTTCCGTAAAATATCGATAAGTGCAGTATTCCATTTAGGAATACACAATCCACGCTTGGGGTACAATATTAACGGCAAACAGCTGGTTTCATCCGACTCTCACGACGATCTGGGAGTCATCATTACACACAATCTTTCTTGGTCCAACCATATTCGACTACAGCCTAGTACCTACCTACCTACTAAGTCGCAATGTGGAAAATCCCCATCTGGGTAATCTTCAAAACTTTTGAACGCAAGATATTTAAGAAAACATTTTGAAGTTTTTTGGTTTTAGATTTATGTATGATTCTCATAACCTAAACTGTACACTATTGGAGCGCATTCAATCAAACAGTATTCCGAAATAAGTACATTAAATTTACCGAGATATTTTATTGGAAATTGTCTACGATACATAATAGCCATAGCTGTACAAGGTGATTTTGCAAAACAGCACTTTTTTGCGTTAGTAATAGATGTGGTAATTGTCAGGCCATCAATATATAGTAACATTTTACAATATAGGCCAATGACAATATTGTTTATAAAGATGTTAAATGTCAAAAGCACAAACGGTATTTGTGGACCAACATGCATGGTATACCGCACATTTATATAGTGTTCATTCATATAGTCCAAATCCACACGTAGAGAAATTCCGTAACCCAATCTATGGAAGGCTTTAGAAAAAAAACTGTATATTACTGCATGGGTCTATAATTTGTCATCAGCCTATTGTCTACTTTTTTTTTTAGTTTTATTCTTTAAATATCTATATTAAAATGTCCAACTATAACTTTCGGTCATTTATTTATATTTTTGGAGGTATTTTTTTTTGTAATATATAATTAAAATGGTTACCAACAATATATATGCTATAATTATTGCAAAAAAGTGATTCACTAATGAAATCGAACAAAGCATAATGAGTACGAATGAAATTTTAATGGACTCATAATTGTTAAAGTTTATTATTAGTTAATACTGAATGGAACTGTTGATAATGATTGGTAAAACCTCGGTTAACGAACCAATAGAAAAATTCTACACCGATTATCCTTTAAGTATTGCGGCTAATAATTTATTACGCGGCCATAATTGACGCACCTAACACGATTTTGTTATGTTTAAGGCTCTATAATTACTAGAAAATTAGTATCGATAATTGCTCCGCTACAATGTTTTTAATGCGTTAATGTCTCTTCTAGGCAATATATCCGGGATACGCCGGTTGAGTTTCAAAGCGAAGGCATGTCGCCTTTTCTTATGATTATTCTTAATCGCCACATTGCTATCAACTGAATTAAACGCTGTTACCTTATATGCAAGTGGTGGTATTTCTAGAAGTACTAATTAATCAGAACATTTATACTTAATTAGCATGTTTTCTTGTGATTACTAATATTATATTATCATGGGTTTCGTTAAGTTTAAAAAGTGAATAGAATAATTAATAAAGTGACGTTCTCTTATTTTACAATTAAAAACTTAACATACAAAGTGAATCAAGAAAACATAATGTATGCCTTATTCTTGGCAAATAAGAAACAGTATATCGGATGTCAACGGAATCATTAAACACGCCATAGCTTCCAGACTTTTCAAGATATGCAACAAATGGCCTGCCCGCTCACCAGATCTAATCTTTTAGATTTTTTGTGTGAGGTTATGCGAAAGAACGAGTTCTATGTGCACCCCCTCAAACAATTGAAATTTTACAAAATCGTATCCGCGAAGTTTTTTAAGTACAACTCCTGCTATGTTGCGAAATGTTATGCGAAACACCATTGACCGAACCAGAAAATGTCAAGAAGAAGAGGGGATGCACTTTGAACATTTACTACCTTTTAATTAACCTTTTAATATGTTTTTTATTAAAATAAATCATTTCCGAGAGAACACTTGTTATTTGCAGCGCGGTTCTGTTGATAAAATGAATGTTTTGAATCTAGTTTTATTCAATTTCACGTTATACTTACTTGGTAAGAGTATTTTCTCGATATTTTAATCATTATTCACCAAAGAACTTGTGTATTTGCGTTTATATCAAACCGATTTTCGATTTGAAAGTATCAATACATTTTTTGTAAAAATTAGTAATTACTGTGTGTACAAAATATGGTCGTAGCTACTAAACCAATTCGAAAAATCTCACGTTTATGTTTTTCTCCAATCAATCGTTTTGGTCCATTTGATTGACTTACTTACTGTATTATAGATGCAAAAATAAAAATGGCCCTGGAAAATCAATCAATCGATAGCAGCCAGTTTACACGATTATTCCCGAGCGGTACCATCGGTATGTAAAATATGAACCCAAAAAATAAACATATTTTAGATTGTTACGATATTTTTCATTATAAGCAATAGGGTTTGAGAACCCGTCATCTCCCATCATAACATAAAAATACCATTCTAAAACTCTATTGCGAAAATAATTCATCGCTACCCAGGCGTGTGGGTACAATTAACCCTTAAATTAAAATTAATAATTTCCAGACGGCACGAGATTGGAAATTACTGATTTCGTAAAAAATACTATTTATCTATACTAAAACTCCACTGTAGAAATAATGACCCGCAACTCAGGTAGAAGGGGATAGGCCGCCCTTAAATATACAGAAAATTAATAATTCCCAAACCGCATTAGATTGGAAGTGACTAACAACGTAGAAGAATATTGTTGGTATATATTAAAATTGGGCTGAGAAAATATTTACTGGCAACCCAAACACAAGGGTATAAACCGCCTTTACATACAAGAAAAATTAATAATTCCCATCTGTATAAAAATACTTCTGAAGCTGCATATTATTTATCCTAATTTTATTAAATCATGAATGTCCACTGCCAATGGAGAAGTACGCACAAATTCGGTAATAAACTGCAGCTTCGGTGGTATTTTCTTACAGACTTATAGATTGAAAATTTAATTGCAAGATACTCACACATGATCTCTTTCCTTCATCCCTTCGCAGCGCCGTAAAATCTTTGACAATAAAGACAATTGAAAAAAATTGTGTGAAAATTATTCGTTATAAAACTAGAAAAAGCTATAGAAAAAAGTTATAGCACCTAAAAGATAATTTTGTAACCAATTTCTCTATCTTCCTTGGTTAAGTCATCTATAGTTGTAGAGAATTCGATTCTCAACAAAAACATTTTTACGATTTTTTCGCATGCGCAGGTACGGAGATATGCAAAAACTGTTTGTACCCCTATTTTCAAGATGGTGGCCAAATGGGGTAGCCGCCGACCCCAAAAACTCAATTTTAGTCTTAGAGCCCTCGTGCGTAGCAAATGAAAAAAATCGTGTCCTAGCCTAAATGTTACCCTAAATGTAGCAAAATATTACCCTAAATGTAACGTTTCAATGGGCTAGATTAATAATATATTAAATAGACAAAGAGCTACTGAATTTTTCAATGGGCGTCTAGGAACTCTCTTTAACTTTTATGGTGGATAGTCTTGTTTAAGGAGACAACCCGGGTTCTGCGGTGGGGGCATGTTCATATGAGGGTTATTTTTCACAAACCAATATATTTTGTGTCTAAGAACCACCTTCATAAAACACCAAAACATTTGAACACTACACAAGAATACACTACTCGACGCGTGTTTCGCTAACAATGTCAACATCATCGGGAGACAAATAAGACTGGTTTTAAGTTTTGAACATCGAACGTTTGTAGGATATAAAATTAAAGAATTACTTTATCATGGTATACAGGAGGCTACACATTTAGATACAAAGGGACACACATCCAATATCCGTATATAGTGGAAAAATCCCTCTCACAGCATTTTTTACTGCCACGACCGGGGATCGAACCCGGAACATTTGGGCGAGAGGCAAGTGCGCTCACCTCTCAACCACCAGCCATAAATGAAGCCATATTTCATTATTGTAACTGGTCGAAGTAATTTTCAAATATCTCTGAAGATATAAATAAACACCCCAGAATTTAGACAACCCCCAATTCCAGAAGCCAGGGGCTTGTGCGGAAGGGGGTTAAACATTGAAAAAACACGGACATACAACCATTTCCTCCGACAGTGCCGGTGCCGGAACCAGGATTCGAACCCGGTGGTGCGATGTCCGTGTGATTAATCGCGATTGCCACCTCGCGCCTTAACCCACTCGGCTATCGACCAGACAGATATAAACCATGTGATAATAGAATATTGAGTGAATGATATCGAGAAAAGTAAAAAATGAGTTGAGCAATAGTTATGCTCCTAAAAGAGAAAACTGCAAAGCTATAATGACCTCAGAGGTATCCTATGATGACAACGACTATGATCAACGAACCTTTCCAATGTAATGAAATACAATGACACTGGAATTAACGAGCCTACTGAAACTTTAAATGCATTTGCCGACTACTTTATCAAATCTTAGGACAACTCGCTTGAAAATTCGTTAGATATTGAATCTAGTGCCAGCAATAACTTCGAATTTCATGTGTCGCGTTTCTCTAAGACTGATGTTCATACGGCCTCAAGGAAAATTAAAAACAAGATGGCCACGGGTCCTGACGGCGTACCTGCTTTCTTACTAAGAGATTGTACTTGCATATTTGCTTGTCCATTAACCAAAATTTTTAACCTAATTACGTCTAGTGGAGGTACAATAACAGTAGTACAGTACAGTAAATTTTTGTTGTTGTTGCTGAAATAGGCTTAAAATGTCATGAAACGTCGAGATTTTAAATTTAAGCAAAAAAAATTGCCTGCCTGTCGGTCTGTAACTTTTTTTTTGTGCGCTCGTTTACTTTGGAACCTTCTATGATATAGACTTGAAATTTGGTACACTTATGTATTGTAATAAGATCCGGAACTAGATTATATTTTGATCTAATCCCGTTGAAGGGTTCGGGGGGTAAATGGGGTAAATAAGGGTAAATAGGCAAAGCAAGCAGATAAGATTCCATAAAATTGCAATTTAGGGCATGTACTAAATTTAAGGTCTCAAAATTCTTTTTGGCATGAGCCACCCCTCACTATCACCCCCAATACCACCCCCACACTATTATGAAAACGAGTGAAAAAAATTAAAATTTGATTTAGTGTGTACACAAGAACGAAACGTCTAAAAAAATTTTTTTGGCGTTAGCGATTTTGGGATTTAGTGTGTATACGAAAACCAAGGACCTCTAAAATTTATTTTGGCATCAGCCACCTCCTCTACCCCCCCATTGCCACCCCCACGCTATTATTCATCGATTAATTAGGTTAGTTTTTCTCATAACTTTGTCTTTCTGGCAAATTTTTGTAATTTGTAATTTTGTTATACACTCTGTAGTAAATAATACTTAGGACGTTGTTAAGATTCCGCTTTTTCTTTTTTAAAATAAATACTGGTTTATTTGAATTTAAAATCGCTTACTTTTGGGTGGAAATTTTAGCTCTTATGCATAAATTTAATGAATCATGTAGGATTTTTTATAGTAGTCTTAAAAATTTGCATTTTATAATAATTGCATGTTTCATGTCTTAGAGTTTTATTGTATAAGAAATATGTATTCTCCCTAGGCCACAATTTTTTCCACGTTTCACCACTAAATAACGGGTACTTATTACAGAATTCTAAAATAATCATCCGTTATACATATGGCGTTTTGAGAATTTAATTTAAAGTAATACTTTAGCTCACGAGTTTCTCCTTGATTAATATTATTGCATTTCGGCCCCTAGCAAAAGATCAAAGTGTAATGTATGTATGTCTAATTTTATTTCTACAGTGTTATTTAAAGAGCCCACAGAGTGAGGGTTATTTATATGGTTATAGTTGTTCATCACGAAACCTTAAACAGTATTGACGTTTTCTTGAATACTCTTCCTGTGTTAATAATTAGCACTTGCTAGGGTATGCAGTTTGGACATGTGTTACTAATGGTATGTGTTTTTGAGGAAATATTGTTTAGGATTGCTGTTTTACTTGGATTAATAGCTCACCAAAGGTAGAATCTGTGCTTTTCAAGGCACCGAGAAAATGTCTGAAAATGTTGAAATGATAATATTAATAATATTCATTTTCTAGAAATGCATAATATAATATAATTTTATTGATAAACTAATAACATTAATAAATAAAGATACAAAAACATATATAAAAAAAAAGTAGTAAAAGGAAGAGTGGGTCATTAGAGGTATACATATATTAACAAAAGAGACAATGTGCATAAAAAGTTGAAAAATTATCCAAACAACTATGATCTAAAACAAGAACACACCACACAAAGGAATAAATTATCACAAATAATAAAGAAAAAACCGTATATGTACCTTTTTCCTCCTACAGTTCCTCTCTACCACTCTACTAATCTCTAGAAATAAAAGGTGATTAGCAAAATACGTTTTCAGTCATCCCAATTGCATAATAAACACCTAGGATTAATTATCGACTGTCACTGTTGGGATAGACAAATAAATCACGTCACCAAAAAGCTATAAATACATATTCGTCTTTTTAAATTTCTAAAGCAAGTATTGGATATTAAACTTTTAAAGATAATATATATATGACCCTTGTAGAGCCATATATCAGGTATGGTATAATAAGTTGGGGAGGTGTAATGACTGTACACTTAAACAAATTAGAATTAACACAAAAAAGAATAATTAAAATAATATACAACAAAGAATCTAATTAAACTACTGATTCTTTATACAAAGACAAATCAATATTGGATCTACGTCAACTATTTTCTTTTAGCCTGCCCATTATACAATACTCTGAAAGTAAATAAATTGTACAACATGATTATAATACTAGACATAAAGGCAATCTAATATCTGCTAAACAAATATACAAATAAACTGGGCAACTATCCCATATATTATATATATTTAAGAACATGTTAAAAAATTCATATTAGAAACACCCAGAATTTAAATACATAAAGTATTAGACTTAAAGAACTCTTAAAAGGAAGCTGAAATAATGTGGTACTTACGAAAACTAGTGATATTGGTATATTATGTCCGATCAACCGTCGATGTAATTTAAATTTGTAGTTACTAATAAAAAAATAAATTATGCTTATTTATTAACAGTTCAATAATAAAATTACCAAACTGTATCTGTTTGAACTTTTATGGTACTCCCTTCTTCCTTCTGTGGCTTATTTTCATGTTTGTTTGTATTTTGTATTGGTATTTTTATGGCAAATAATCATATTATTATTATTATAACATTAGCCTGCAGGGAGTTATGTATTACAAGGGCCGAAATTTTGTTTTTTTATATATCTTGTACCCTGTTTGAGCTAGACAAATTTTTTTAAAAAATTATTAGCTCTCACAATTATCTATAATGTAATTTACATGAACTTATTTTTTCGAGCTATCGAGTAAAAAGAAAAATTTAAGGATTAGAGATATTTTCCTTCTTTGTTCTTCGTTTGGGGTGACTCCTAGGGTGGAAATATCTATATAAAAGTTGTAGAATATGAAGAAACCTAGAAAGTACTTTTTTTCCCTTAAATATATCATTTCAAAAATAGTACCGCGTTTCGAAAGTCGCACTGTACCGAATAAATGCATTGGAATCCTTATTCACATGATTTGGTCTTGTATGTGTATGAAATAAATTGAAGCAGAGCAATGGTGGCAAGCTTCGGATCAGTTGGTTGAGGTTCATGTTCTGGTTGGCGCTGCCCTCATTTTTTCAGATCCAAATCATTTTCCAGCCAAGACTGTATTTGACGTATTGTTTCAAAGCTACAGTGGTTGGTGGTATTAATGAATGTTTTATCTTATGTCTGGCTTTATTTCTCTTTATAGTCATTTCAAACAGTCGGTAACTTGGAGATTGCAGATCCAATTCAATTCAATATGACTTTATTTTCAATAGGGACCATTTAAATTATCATTATTTTAAATATTAATGGGCATTGGCTTTGAGCATTAAAATAAATATTTCCTTAATTAATAATAAAATCAAGCATTTCATAAAATTATTTTCCAATGCAATAATTTACCGGAAAACATTTTATAAATTGTTACACTAATAAATACTAACTTACATCTCAAAAATATATCGATATCGAATGAAAAGAAATGTCCTTACATTTAAATATAATTAATCTTCAATAATTAAACTAACATTATGTCAGTTACATGAAAGAAATAATGCATATTAAGAAGAAGTAAATAACACTATTTTAAATAAAATTACATTAAAGTTATTACTTTCATAATATTTTAATTTCACTCACCTTAATACATTCGATGTGTTCTGAGAAGATCTATAGTCCATAGTCCTCTGTTGGGGCTATGTCGTGGAAAAGTGTGACAAGTCTCTGAGGGAGGTGTACCTTCCAGAATTAGAGATGCGGTGCATAAATTTGTGCTTAAACACTTAGTTTTCTCATTGTCCTGGCCGACGTGCGGCACCAAACCGGCGCCGCGTATGTGATGGATGGCCTGACCATCATTGTGTACAATAATTTTTTATATTGTCAGTTAAGTCTGCTATCCCTGACCATGAGTGGCCTTGGCACGGGCCATATACGCCTGTTCGCTGCTTGAGCGTTATGCGAATGCGTTTACATGGTCCTAGGCCCTATCGTCGGCGTACTTGGCTAGTTTCGTATTCGAAAACTCTGGTAAGTCGGAGACGTACAGGTTGTACAACTTTGGCGACAGGCACGGTCCTTATGGGACTCCCGCGCGAATGACCCACCGCGTCGAGAGCTTATTATTCACTCGAACCTGCAAGGATCTGCTCGTCAAGAACGACTGAATGAGTTTGATGAAATAACTCGGAAAGTTGTAGTCGTGCATTTTGTATAGTAATCCGGGGATCCAGACGGTGTCGAACGCCTTCTCAATATCGAGGAGCACCATGGCGGTGTTCTTCCCGAGGTTGTATTGTACTTTGACGTCGTTAATCTAACGACTTGTTGTACCGTGCCCCGTCATTTCTGAAGTCAAACTGGGTCTCATCGTCGATGTGGAGCTAGCTTCTCCTGAATAGCTTCTAGTCTGGTCAGGACGGACTTCTCCATCAATATATCATTCTGCATCTAAAATGGTCAATAAATATTATTATTATTATTATTAATGCATGCATGTAATAATTTCATAAAAATATTGTCTGTGGGCAACACTTCTACTTTCTTTATATCGTAACCAAGCTTTTCTATCAATTTTTCTTAACTCAGAGGCTTGTTAAATTTGAACCTAAGTCTTTTTAGAGGAGCATGGTGATTTAAAAGATTTAACAGATTTACGTCGAGGAAGTAAATTTTCTCGAAAGTTACTTTTATATAGTATTCCATATCAATTGATATGCACAATTTCTATTCATTTTGGACGGTACAATGGTTAGAGAGTTGCTGCAGATATCAAATACTATCTAAGATTTATTCGAAAGTAGGCACATGTATAAATAGAATCTGGCTTCGGCAAATTAAAAAAGTTTTGCAGTGTTTGATTGGAGTTGCCACAAAGTTATGCAGAAAATTTTAACTCATTCATTTATTACTTACAAGACACAGTACATTAGTTCTAAATGCATCCGAATGGTTTTTCTTTATTAACCGGTCTCTATAAAAGGTTACAAATTTAAACCGAGTGTATATTAAAAATATAAAATATGAGTTATATCTGCAAGCCCATTAGCAATAATAACCATCGCTCCCTTTCATTCTGCCGTACATTTGAAAAGCAAAGATTTATTCAATTGCGCTTTGTGTTTTTACAAAGATACAAACCATTTACAGTAATTACAATGCATGTGTAGGATTCCGAAATAAGCAGGCACAGGTAATTACAGTCGGGTTTTTATTGATTCCTGATCGATGCGTGATTGATCTATGACTCTACGAGTTGGCATTCAGTCATAGATCACGCTCTCAGCCATCATATCTTGGACGAGAGCAGTTCTGTGCTCTCTGTGTGAGCTTCATTTCAGATGGGCTGTCTGCATTAACAGTTTATGTGTTCGAGGATTTGACCCCGCTTCGATGTTGTTCACGAGGTACACGTAAACTGCACTCAGTGCATGTGAAATATTGACGGATTATTCATATTTATAATTGATATCGTCTAGGTAGTTATTCTCATCAAGATGTAATAGACTTTCAAGAAATGCAAATCCATTTCTATTTGCCCGATAAAATCCAATTAACACTTATACCCAGAATTGCTCCAATTTGGCTTAATAAATATAAATGTTTATAAATGTTTTAATCTCCTTCCAGATCACTTGAATGACCGTCTTAAGCCTAGACTTGTTTGAGTAAAGGAGACGGAACCCTACAGTATATAGTGAAATCCGAACCACTTCTTGGGGGGCAATTTACAACTGAAAATTTTGCCCTGCCCATGTAAGATGTCTGTAAATTAAAAAGAGTGAAATGAATTTTTGATACAGAAAAATGATCACAAAATTTTATGAAAGCATTGCCAAGCACCAGTCGATGAAGAATTACTCTGTTATTTGCAAAATGTACGAGGCTTACTAAGATAGATGAGATGAGTTTTTTGTGCAGTAATTAATAACAAATATTATTTTGTGGCTTTGGTCGTAATTTGGCTCTTCGATGACGTATCCAACACCGAGTCCTTTCCGAATATCTACAGTGTATTGCGTTGTGATCGGAATTTTACTAACATAGGATTACTTTCCAAAGGATGAGGTGCATTATTAGTTGTTAAGAAGGAGTTTTTCGCTGAACCTACTTAACTTATTTTATCTCTTGGATACTATTCCACTAGTAGGAATAATTAGTTGTGTTTAATTAACAATCCTCATCTTATTCGCAAATGTTGTGTACATGAATTGTTTTTCAATATGTTGGAACAAATTCAAATAGTGATATACCAGTGTTAAGTCATCTCAATATTAGAAATTTCAAAAACAGTACCTATCCTTGATTGAAAACGCCGACAAATGCAATTATTTATAGAATTTGGCAATATGATCTAGTTTAATAAAGTTGAAAATATAAATGGGAGATTTTAAGACTTAGTAGTAACTAATTCGCCAAATCGTGCAAATACATTAGAAGAATGGAATGAAACCCCAAAGTGGTCATGTGAATATACGCTGCCATCATATGGAGCCTATATGAACCTAAATTTATAATTACTTAAAAAATAATTAAAGGACAAACCAAAGAAGCTTACAAAAATTATATAGGCACTTTAACTATGGATCCTAAACAATTCTGGTCGTCTTTAAATAATAAACAGGGCGCTACTGGAATGCCCGGAGAGTGACTGAGTGAGTGGGTGAGGGAGTGTGTGAGTGAGTGAGTGAGTGAGTGAATGAATGAATAAATAAATAAATATATCATACCTAGTAAACTGATTACAGCACGTTCAACAAAACAGTTTTAAGTCTAGACACACCTTGCAACATCAAAGATGTCTCAAAATTCAAGCATGAAACCACTTTTATTTATTATATTTATAAATTTAGTCGACATATTAAATTGCGAGAAACTTTTTTTTGAATGATTTAAAGATGTTTAGTAAAATAAAGAACATCGAGAACTGTTTAACTTTACAACAGCAAATAAAGAAATAGAGTTTTGGTGCACGTCTAATAAATTAGATATGAACGTATCCACATATGCGGTTCTATAGAATTTTGTATGCCTTAAATGACACGAAGTTGTCAAGAGTCCAATCAACAAAGGACTTAGCAGTAGTATTGGATTCTAAATTTGAATTTGTAGAACATATTAACTCATCCAAAAATTACTAGACTTAATAATGAGAAAGTGCAAAGAATTTTCTAATGTAAATGCACTTAATAGTTGTATTTGGCTTTCGTACAATCAAAACATGGGTATGGTGTGATAATTTGGAACCCAGCTTATAATGTTCACCTACAAGCACTAGAGATAATTCAAAAGTGCATGGAGCATTTAGTCTTCAGAATGGGCGAACTACCCAGAGTAGGGATATCCAAATGATTTGTTATTGACAAGATTACATATTACATCTTTAGAAAATAGCAGGGCCCACGTCAAATTAGCATTTTTGTACAAATTATTTAATAATTTGGTTGACTGCCCAAAGCTATTACCAAAAATTAGTTTAGATCGAGAGGTTAGGATAACGTTAAATGTTCCATTTTATTGTCCTACCAGTTGCAGTCATCTGAAAACATCACCTATTTATTTTATGATGGAAAGTTCAATCAGGACCATTACTACTGATTGAAATTTTCGAGTAACCATCGGCAAATCAAAATGTTTTTATGTAAATTTTCATTGATAATTTAGACATGTACGTTGTTATTACTTTCAATAGACCAATTATTGCCTTAATAGATTTCGTTTCTAATGTGAAACGGTGGTGGTAGGATGAAGAATTTGGCGATAATTTAATATTGTATTGCTTCGAGTCATAATCATTATTTTTCAACCATGTTTTTCAAATTAGTTTATTAAGAAACTTGCTTATAGAAACATTAATTTATCCTCATTAATATACAAAGGCTTTATTACAGTGATTTACATTGAAATATAAATTATGACCTGTAAATGAAGACACATATTTCATATTTAAAATGAGTTCAACTGAGCACAGTTGGAGAATTTTTATTATAAAACCATAAATACAACGTTTAACTAAAACATATTTGCTTAGTACGTCAATTAAAAAATTCCTCATGTTATTAGCTATAAAACCGTATTGACTTCCATTAGAGGTATAAAAAGAATGAAGCACGGTAATTTATGAATTGCTGAGGTACGTAAACTTGATTACGTGTGGCTCATGTCATATCAACAGGCCCGGCCCGACGTTGTAGCATCAGAATGGCCGATTTGTACAATAATATTGAAATGGCTTACAAATACACTCAAGAATATCATGACAAGTATTTATGAAAAAGTTCAATTTCAAACATCTAATAATGACAACTTGGTTGTTGCTACATACGTCGAGTATAGCAACTTTTTGGTAACCATTTTAGTGTAGGCAGTAGGTCGGATTTCGGAGACTTTAAACGAAGAACTCCATTCCCTAGTTAAATCTTTGAACAGTTTGTAAGTGATACAGATGCATTTTTTTATTTAATATGTTCCATACTTTTGCATGGGAAACTCCAAATTCGTTGATCATTATTCTCCTAGTGTTTTTTGAAATATTTTCTGGTACCAGGTTAATTGCTGCCGACGAAGAAATCTTTCCAGTTATCCTTAAACATGTACACACAGAACTAAAGGTTTGATGATTTAGTATTCGTCTATTTGGTTACCTACATATTTTGCAGCAGCTCTTGTATTACTTTGCATAAGCAAATGAATGACAATGTATTTTAACATAGATTTAAGATACTATAATAGGAAGTAGTGCATATACTAATATTGAATAGATAGATAGATAGATAGAGTTTACTAGCAACTTCTGCTATACAAAGACAGTATAATATAACAAAACTTAATGTTCATTTACTAACTACAACGCAGATATACTAACTTAATGTAGGTATATACATAAAAGATATTTATAGAATTACAAACATAAGGAATATATACAATAAATTTGATACCATCAACAGTTTACACTCAGTATCAGTTACGTTTTACATTATGGTTTAAATAAAGTAGACAACAACCGACCTTAATTTTTTTAATTGATTTTCTTTATTTAACACACTTCCTGAAATAATCAATTGAATAAATTTTGCATTTTACTAAGATCGGGTGACAATGCAGTATACCTTCATTACTTTTGCAAACAAAAAAAAGAAGAGTTTATTTTGGTCAAAATTTTTTTCAAAATGGCCGATAAAATTCATTTTTTGTTAATTGTGTTTTAAACAAATGCAAAAGAAATGGTCAAAGTAGGTTTAAAAAATTTTTTACAGCTTCAATAGCTGGGTTCGAGACCAAGTTTGAAAAAAAATTACCCGTTTTGGACTTAATGGCATAAAATGGCGGCCAATTCAAATTTTAAATAACAAATTCAATTGAGCACACTGGGTTTATAGGCCAGTCGCCTTGTACTTTTACCTTCGAAAAATTCACATATTACACATATTGTCTCACTTTTCTCGGACAATATTTTTAAAGTTCTTTCCATAGCTTGGCATCTTCTTTATTCGTAATTGGATTTTATAAAAGTCCCCTGTACTTTTCCCTACCATGCTTGTAACAAAGTTTCTTTTTGTTTCATATTCTTTTCATTCCTCTTTATTGGTTAAAACAACTTACTAGTAGAATTTATTTCTCATGTTAATGTTTTTCCCCATATCAATCAATGTGATATATGGATCCTAAAGGTGCTCGTTTTTTTTCTAGTACTTATCTCATAATCCATTCATTTTCATAACCATCATTGTATATTTTTACTTCTCTGATTGGTGCAATATCATTAACTACATTTACTATATCTGTAACTAATTTGTCTGACGTTATATTTACATTGTGTTTTAATAATTTTTTCTTAAAATTCTTTTGTATTATAACCATTTATCATTCTATTTTTTTCGTATAACATATTTGTTTAATGTGCGCAAATCAATAATACTTTTGACATTTATAAGCCTATTATAATTAAAATGCTTTGTCCTATAATAATTTTATTGTAAAAATTAAAACAGGAGTTTATAAATGTTTGTTATTAATTACGTAGTTCTATTATTGTAATTGTTATATTGTTATTTTCGTAAATTATACTTATTATTCTAATTGTATTTAATTAAATTTAATATTCTAAAATATTACCTGTATCAAATATAACAGAATTTTTTAAATAAAAATTTAAGTTGCCTCAAAAATTATTGTATTATATTATAATTTTATTGAAACCATAAGGCCACCTTACAATACATCCGACTAAGACCGCAACGGCTGAGACGGAGATAAACTCAAGTACTTTCAGTCTCATAACCTTTAATTAACGTTTTTTGTATTTTTAAAAAGTAATAAGATTGTAATCGGGAATCCATGGTACGAGTATGATAATTGCAATAATATAAAACGTGTACAATGATTTATATAAAATCCATACCAGCAACAATTACAAATGAATAGAATAGTTCCTCGTTGAACCGTAAAATACAAGCCAAATTGATAATACAACATAATAACAATATAATAATAATTAAGTTTGATGAACTCCCAGGATATTGGAGTGGTACAGCTCATTGCTTTGTTTCTGCAGTTGGTCGGAACGTTGATCATGGGCGCCTGGCAGGGTCACATATAATGTGTAATGGTAAATAAAAATATAGCTTTTTATGGTTTTAAATGCTAATAAAAAAAATTAAACTTCCTTTTCTGTAAAAAGTCATGACAAAAAGTAAAAAATAAAAAAATACTAATGTACGAATGCAAGAAAAGCAAGGAGTGTGCACTTTGCATGATTGTATGAAAGTGGTGGAATCGTTGTATAAATAGTGCCTTCAGTCATGCGTACATAAAGATGATACATATACTTACTTATATACAAAGTGCGCACGCCTTGCTTTTCTTGCATTCGTATATTAGTTTTATTCTTTACTTTTTAGTATTTTTTACAGAAAAGCAAGTTTTAAAAAAATAACTTTTCTTATTTTCTACTTTCTAGTCATACCTTTTGCGGGTTACCCCCCCCCCCCCCCTCCCCAGATATCGCTCAATAAAAATTCATCTCTTAAAGATTTGTTTTTGATTTCTCGCTACTTCGCTTTCTCGCTCTTTCGTTTTGCAGATTTTTCAATATTTTATATTTTCAAAAATAACGGTGGAATACTGCATTGTCATCCGATCTTAGTAACTGTGGAAAATTTCATCAATTCATTTATGTCAGGAAGTGTGTTAAATAAGCGATGCAAGATTTGAACAGAGACATTGTGCATAACGTTGTGAGTTAAAGAAAAGCAAGTGAAAAAAATAAAATATTTGAGAAAATTGTGGATCTATTGTATTTGTAAAGTTTATTTTAACATTTTAGCAATATCCACCCATATCTAGGTGACAACGAACAAATATGTAAGTCGTATGTTTATTGACTTACAAATGATTTTGAGACTGTTAACCATCAGTTACTGCTTAAAGAGTGGGCACATATTGGTTTTATGGTAATACATACAATCTGATCTAACCTGAAAGTTATTTAACTAGTGGGTGTAATAATTTGTAAGATTGACAGTAATCCAAAAACTGTGGAATACGGTGTACTGCAAGGAACTGTACCCTACTTATACAACTTGCACATAAATGTCTGCCAAGCGAAGGAGAGATACTTAGTTTTGCCGACGATATTGTCATGACATATAAAGTTAAGATTTGGGAAACAGTGAAAAGGAACGTTGAAAATCATTTCAAACATATAAAGCAATGGTTCCAATGATAAACTATAAAAATTCCACGTGCATTTATATGACTGTGTACAAAAATAATCTGCCAAATATTGGTCATTTAAACATAAGTAGTGATTAAAATAATACTATGCATATCAACGAAACCGAATGTGTTATATATTTGGGTAAAATGATAAATCTATATCTAAAGTGGGACCTACAAATTAATAGTACAATTAATTAGAAAATAAGATGAGAAGAGGTAAACAATGGCCACCTAAAATATTTGTAAATAATGCAGAAGTTAATAAAAATATCATATAGTCTACCAGCGATTTGTTCAAAGAAAATTGATATTAAATCATTACTTTCCCAAAATAGTCTCATCAAGGTTCCCAAAACTGAACATATAATTAAATGAACCATGATGAACAAAATTTTAACAAATGGTATGAACCAAGAGGAACAAAAAATGAACATTTCGTACGGCCAATTCTAAATTTCTTTTAATCAACATAGATATCTTTGGTGGTAGATCGATGCTTACAAAGGACCCCTCACAGAAACATGTGATTTGGAGTCCCGATGAAAATGGTTGAAATTGAGATATGTTGTAGATCTTCCTCTTCAAAAGTTCAAATGGGACCAAGGCTCGAGAACCATTTATTTTGGAGTTACTGCGAGAGCAATAGTCGAAAATTCGATTCGATTCCTGATGAAAAGTTCAAATGGAACCAAGGTTGAAAATTCGAATACATGAGATTTGGGATTTCGGTGAAAATTGTCGAAATTAAGATATGCTGTAAAACAGACCTTCCTGATAAAATGTCCAAATGCGACCAGGGCTCGAGAACTTTTTATTTTGGAGTTACAGCAAGGATAAAGGTCGAAAATTTGTATATTCGTGATAAATTTTCGACCATTGCCCTCGCAGTGACTTCAAAATAAAAGGTCCTCGAGCCATGGTCCCATTTGAACTTTTGATCAGGAAGATCTAAATTACAACATATCTCAATTTCAACCATTTCCACCGGGATCCCAAATCTCATGTTTCTGTGCGGGGTTCTTTGACTTGCATAACTCGATTTGTAGCGGGGACACTAGATGGCGATGTCAAGTTGAGGTTATATAAACCGTTTGTCTATAGCCTTGTATCTTGTGCACTTGTACATAAAATTTATAAATTACATTAGCTATGAATTTAACAATTTACTGTGCTGATGATTCCAAGTTGTTTCCAGCCATTAATAACTTGAACAACTGCCTTAATTTACAAGAAAATTGCCATAAATCAATACGTGATCGTGAGAGAAACTCCAATCGAATTTATTTACGTTTTAAAAGATATTCACCTGTCTAGATGTAGTTAATTTAAAGCTGTCAAGGGCTCTCAAAGACAACCCCAAGGTCGTCTTTGAGTTGGCAGTAAGTTAACCTTTTGCGATCAGATAAATGACATGGTTGTGAAATCTACCAGTTGGTTCCAAATTTATTCAAAGCCCTTATGAGCCATGTGACCAAACTGCGCCTGCGGTAGATTTCAAAATCGGCAATAATAATGAAGTCAATTATGTCAGTACTGATACGGAAATTCAATAGTTTAGTTAATTTTAATGAAGACCTGGCTGGTCTAGTGAAGCGTTCACCTTGGTATTTAGTAAATCACTTTCTGAAGGCGAATTTCCGAACCTGTGGAAAATGCTCATTCATAAAAATGACGACAAAAATTTAAGTATTAAATTTTGTTATAATTTTTTTCTTACCTGTTTCACATAATAAAAACCCAAGTTCATCTACCGATAATTTTTAAACGTACGCTAATGAACGTAGCGGAGGGGAACGACAGACACTTGGATTTGAGATGGTTGTGTCATTACCTGCGGTAATTCGATTGGTAATTTGCGGTCTGGCTGACAATGACCGTACTACCACGCGTCGGAAACAAATCTGTAATTGTACATCAAACTTTAATCACACTGCCCAACATTCTTGAGATGGTATTCTTTATTTTTTCAGCTTCGATCAAGGACGTACGGAGTGTGATTTAAGATAGTATATACCCACTTCATTGGAGCTTAAAATACTAGTAGTATAATATTTAAAAATTATATCAGCTTCCTTTTTTCTGTTGGAATCTGCATTGTCATGTAGTATTAAAATGACAACAAAGTAGTAACAATAAGTATAATAGTTAAGAGAGCCTCTCGCCAAAGAGAACTTAAATAATTTTCCATAAGTTCTCCATGAGTTTCTACTGGAAATCTAAATTTAAATTTATAAAATATTTTATTGAATATACATACAGGGTGGGCCATTAAAAGTGGAACTATGCCTATTTTGGGACACTTAGACTAGTTTCTTGAAAAAACGCTTAAGGTCGATTCATGATTTTTGGGGGACATCTTTTGATGTCAAACTTGACATTGACACATCAACCCCCTAGCCCCAGCAACCCCTGACTCGAGAATTTATATAGGGAAAGGTGGTCGAGCGATCCCTCATTTGAAGCGTCTTACATGCGACAGCATGGTCGAAATTAGTTTTTCAAATTTTTTTCGTCCCCATAAAAACCACCCTCTAGATTAACTAAGGTGGGGGTGTTGTTTGGAAATAGTCCTGAAACGCGTCACCTTTTATCTTTTGAACGGCAAATTTTGATGTCAAATTTGACTTTGTGAGGTCAGCCCCCTAGCCCCAACAACCCCCAACAAAAACAAAAATTACGGTAAGGTGGTCGAGTGACCCCTCATTTTAGAGATCTTTTGATTCTCTATGCGAGTGCATGATTGTTTTTAGGTTTGCAATACATTTTTATTTACCTTAGGTAAAACGATTAAAATTTTTCAAATTTATCAATTTGTCTTCGGGATTATTTAATTTCAAATTATGAACTCGTTCTTCATTTGTCGTTAAAAGAAAACTGAATTGTTCAATCTGCCCCTACAAAAATAGGAAAAGTGTAGAAAAAATATTGAAGCATCAAAGTTTAATATCAGAAGAAATTTTTATTAGTTTAACAAATGTTCAAATAGTTTTTTTTAAGAAGCCTCCTGTAGTACACATGTTTTCTTAAGAGTTGGTCGGAGTGTATTAGTCATCCATGCTTCCAATTTTAATTGTAAATGACTTCACGTTAATAAAATGACGCAGCTGAATGTATGGTGTGCTTGGAAGGCGAGAGGTAGAGATGTAGTAGAATATGACATTGGACAAATTTATTATACCTAATCTTTAAATTTCTCTGTGCATTTGAGGACATTAGGGCTAATTTTATTTTAGTTCTACAAAAGGGAAAATGTTTATTTTAATGATACCTATGCGGGACGATAAAAATTATTTTTGCAAATCGATAATAGCCGAAAAAAAATTATTTTTTTATATATACTTTTTTTCTAACATCGTCCCACATTGTAACATGTTTTTAATGTCTTTTAGTGAAAGCAGTTTTTTAAAATAATGATTTATATGAGAGTAATTTGCACCGTCTTTCCGGCTTATATCCAGAGCGCTCTTAAGAAGTAGGTTTCGTTCTGTTATCGGAATGTGCAGATAATGTTTTATTCTACCTTTTATAACATAATTTTTTATTCTATTTTTTATTAGAATCTTATACCACCTAACGTATCTCATTTGTTTTCAGTTTAAGCTGGTTTGTGTATTGTCATTGTCAGTGTGATTCAAAATAAACATTGGTTGCGCAAAAATGGTTTACTCTATTGCTGAGAGAGTCGAAATGATCGCTTTGTTCTTCAATAATGGTGAGAGCGGCAAACGTGCGGCAGATTTATTTAATCAAGTGCATCGCGATAAACACGTAGAAAGAAAATACCTGTTGAAATTGGTCACGAAGTTTTAAGAGCAGGTTCAGTAGTCAATAAAAAACTAGTCCCTCAACGTGAACTCCCGGTGACAAATGAGGCTACTGTGGTTGGACTTTTGGACAAGTGGCTGTAGACCCAACTCTACATACGAGGAACCAACATCCCTGGAACCACTATTCGACGAATCCTGAAGCAGCATAAACTTCATCCGTACAAAATTCATTTAGTACATGAGCTGAATGAGGATGATTTCGATCGACGACAGCAGTTTTGCGAAGTTATGAAGGGGAGAATTGCGGATGCGAATTTTCTTTTCAATATTTGTTTTCTTGCTAGTGTACATTTTTCTTAAACTCTACTGTAAATCACTATAACTTAATAATAAGAATTTTCCACGAAGTGCATACCCAACATCCACTAAAACTAAATGTTTGGGCCGGTATTTTTGGAGACCGCATGATTGGTCTCATTTATTCAGTTTCGAGCTGTTGGCTCTCGTCAGTGCAAGGTAGGCATGTGACGACCGATACGAGGATCACTTGATCATTTAGTACATCTCGGTATTTTTGGGATAGCGACATGTAAAATAGTTAGAAGGCGCCATCTAGCGGTCCAGTGTCTGTTGCAATCGAAAAATAAATAGCCTGACTGGGCTTAGCATACTTCAAATGTACTTCTAGAGGGCAGAATATTATAACTGCAGTCTGCAAGTGGTGTGTGGCGACTGGCACGAGAGCTCCTTTAAGTAGGATCAGTCTTTCGGCTGGTGTTTGTTGCAATCGAAGCATTAGCGTTTTGATGGTAATATGCAATTATTACACTTAACGCAACAGGCTTGTAACTTGTAATTCAGTGCTCGGCGGGGCACATAGCCCGGAGAATAGCTGTTGGTTGCAGTCTGGTTACGTTCCTTATAGTAAAATAAGGATGTTATAGAGGAGTTTGCTAAAGTCGAGGCAAGAATTCAAGCGATGCACGTCACGAGTGATCTCATTAAAGAAATTTTAATACTAATATAATTTTTAATCATTAATTACGTTAAAAAGATTAATACTTGAGACACAGTTATTAAGCTTTTTTCAGAAACAGGTACAGTTTAATGGGGCTTCATGATTCTTAGCAGTATTGTCTTATTTATAGAATCGATCTGTGACGTGCATCGCTTGAATTCTTAACTCGACTATACTAAAAATATTATGTTTTAAATATTAAGATGTGTGAAAATTTTAATTCAGATTGGACAATCTTAAATCTAGTTTGACTGGATTAATATTATGGCAAGATTTAACAAGAAACGTATTTTTGATTAACAAAATAATAAATATTCTGAAGCTCGCATTAGAGCTCCTGCTGAATAGCATTAAATTGTTAGCTAAAGAATTTACAAGCAAAAAGTAGCTACCTAATGAAATGAAATTGATTCAGAAAACATTTCTTTCCACAAAACATGAAGTCCAATTTAATTTATTAACTTTATTTGCACTTTCTCCAGTTTCGTAATTTTTCTAGCTCTCGTTCTATCTCTCGTTAAATAAAAATATTAAATTTTCCCTCCTAATGCGATATTCACATTAACTTAATTGAAATGAATCGTATAAAAACCGATAAAAATCCATTTGTATGATTTATTTGAGCATAAAACATTTATCAACAATGCTTATTAAGGAAAGTTTAGTACACAAATTGGTTGTTTATAATGAAATTAAAAACTTGAAATCATATATAATTCATGTAATCACCCAACAGTATTTGTCAATCACAAAGTACACGTTTTATGCTTCAGTTCAGCTCTAATCGTTCAATAATAATAAAGTCATAATGAACGGACGAAGAAATTTGATAAAATATAAAGACAAGGAACATCAATGACTTCGACATAGAGGTATGTTAATGAAAATAATATACAAGAGTATATTTTTCCTAAATCGCTTATTAACTATTTATATTTCTGTACCAAGTTTTGATGTGGGATACATATATATTATTATGTTTTTTGTTGTTAAACTGTTGACGATAATATTATTTCTAATTTTAACGACTGATGACCTATCACCTTATTAGTCCTGAAGAAGACAATAAAGCTTGTCGAAACGTCGACTTCAAACACGATATAAGATTTGCTCTTTTTATTGTATCCAATTACCGAGGAAATACTTACCTAACAAGCTGTTAAATTTTTGCATGGTAGGTGCATGTTGTATTACTAAAATATTACATTGACATTCTGAACTATTTAAAGAGAAAGATTCCTATTCGTAACACATTTATAGAATATTTAAATCCTTCAAATAATAATAACACCACAGCTAATTACGAGCCCTTCTATGCCGGAAGGCTCTAGAACTGCCTTGTGTGGAAGGGGGATGTACATTTAGAGACAAGTGATACACACCCAATATCCGTGTATAGTGGAAAAATCCCTCTCACAGTATTTTCCACTGCCACGACCGGGAAGCGAACCCGGGACTTTTTGGTGAGAGGCAAGTGCGCTTACCTCTCGACCATCAGCCATATTAAATGATTATCGATTTTCAAAAAAGGTACAGGATTAATTACCAGACTTTGAGTGCTGTTTTAAAGAGCAATATAGGAAAATGTTTTGAAATATGCGAAGAAATTAGTTCAGAATTTATAGGAGATAAAATAAGACTTTAGTAGCAGCTGTATCAAATTGACAATGCCATAGATGAGCCGTGGTATTGTACTAACAAAAATATGATGGATCTGAAAAACACGCTAAACAAGATATCTGCTGGACTAAAGTTTTGACTATAAAGGATATTGTCTGTAAACCTAAATAAAAGCGACTCTCTCATGACTTTGATTTGTTTGACCATAAGTCATGGCAACGCAAATGCTGAACGCGGTTTCAGAATGAATAAATTCGCCCTTTGTAATAGAACATCACTAAAGGAATGTACAATAATTGCTATTAGAACAATCAACAACTTATTTAAAAGATGTGAGTCATTTTAAAATTTTTCAATATCATTAAGACTTTCACAAATGGTAACCACTTCTAAGCAAAAATATGTGCAATTTTTGAATGGGGAGAAATTATTGGAAGATAAGATATTGAATCAAAGAAGGGAAGAAAAGCAGAGAAAAGAAATTGAACAGAAAAAAGGAAAATTTGAGGAACTAGATGAGATCAAAAACTTGGTTATCACAAAAAGAGTTCAGCTAAGCATTGCTCAAGATATAATTTTAGAAGAGAATGACCTTCTAAACAGTGGTATTTTGGCTTAAACTTTATGAAAATAAGATCTAGCAAAAACCCCAAAAAAATAGCTTTGCATCTGAAAAAAACATTAAAAAAAGGGAACTTGAGAATGTGTACCAATTCAATTCAACCATGCTTTATTGACATTTAAGTAGAAGTAAAAACCGTCCCCAGATCCCGCACCGTGTCCGACCGTGGAACCACCGCGTTGACACAGTGACAGATTGCAGGGTCGGGGGTGTGGGACTGGTTCGGCTAAAAGAAAAAACCAAGGAATCACTACTTCCACATCCAGATTTTGTAGCCAAATCTTATATACACTAAATCCCAATGTAATATCTTATTCCCTTTAATAATAGAGTGGGGCTGATAGAGGGGTACGTCAAAAATTTTTTTGAGACGTTTCGTTTTTGTACACACACTAAATCACATTTTATTTTTTTACTCCCTTTCACAATAGTGTGGGGATGATATTGGGGTTGATAGGAGGGTGGCTGATGTCAAAAAAATTTTGAGACGTTGACTTTTCGTACATGCCCTAAATTGCAATTATATGGACTCTTACTTGCTTTCTTTGCCTTTTTTACCCTTATTTACACCATTTACCCCCGAACCCCCCAACGGAATTAGATCAAAATATAATCGAGTTCCAGATCTCATCATAACATATAAGTGTACCAAATTTCAAGTCAAAATCATAAACGCTTCCAGAGTAAACGTGCGCACAAAAAAGTTACAGACAGACCGACCGACAGACAGGAAATTTTTTCGCTCAAATTTAAAATCTCGACGTTTCATGACATTTTAAGCCTATTTCAACAAAAAAAAATTATTTTTTTGCGTTACTATACTTCCACTGGACTTGGAAGTAATATTAAAACACTAAACTTAAACTCCTCCCATCGCAGACGGAATAAAAGAGGTGATAAAATTGACAAACGTGTTTAAAATAACAAATGTAACAAAACTGAATAAACTACACACTAATTAAAAACTCGCGCACAAAACGCTTTTAAATTCGGTACCTGACGCAAGCACCTCAACTTGAACGAGGTGCCTTCCGCGAGATACGTCAATGCTGAGCTGCGCAGAGGCTGGCCTAAACTTTGATTTTAAAAATTTTGGTGTCAAAAGGTTTTGATTTGGTAAAAGATTTTGCGGTGAGAAATAAATTTAGGGACAAAAAGTACAGAACGAAAAGAAGAATACAACAAACGCGACAAAAAGGATACAAACTGAAAAAAAGAGAGGGACAGGAAAAATATAAAAGGTATGAAGTACCAGTAACGGAGGATAGGGTAAGCGGAAGTTATAGTAGATGAAACTTGGCTACAGAGGTTGCCGGAAAATCGGTAATGTCTGGTACGGTAAGGGGTGTTTTATCCGAAATGGGGCATTATACTGTCTAATTTGTGTTATGTGTCTCGTTAGCGGACTATCGCCCAGCTTAAACGAGTAGAAGTTCGACGATGTAATCCGCTGTCGGGGTTATATCGTCGCAACATGATGTACCTTCCAAAATTTGAAATAAGGCATATATATTTGTGTTCTAGCACTTTTTTCATTGTCGTGGCCGGTATGCTGCATCACTCAGGTGCGGCGTATGTGATGGACCACCAACAATTTTTTATTCTCTCTGTTAAGTCTGCTACCCCTGACCATGAGCGGATACAGGGAGTAGACCGTCCGTATTGTCTCATTAATGTGCGTATCGAACGTCAGTCGTTGGTCCAGTCTAACCCTCAAGTACTTCACACATCTTTTGATTGTAATCTGGCTTCCCCGGATCGAAATTGGAGTGAAGATTCTATTTTTAGTGAAACGACGCGTAAAGAGAGAATTTGTACCAAAGAAGGCAGGAATATGATATGAAAATTTCAGCTTTGAAGAAAAAGAAATATTACAGACGTATCACCTTTTCAGAATTAAAATTTTATGTTTAAAAATGAGTTTATATTTGTTAAATATTTAACATGAAAAATAGCCGGTTATTAATAATAATGCTTTTTTTTAATGTGCAATACAAAGTATTATAACATATTTTCATTTTAAATGAAAAAGTATTAATAAAATATAGTTTTGGTTAATTTTTTAGGCACTAAAATTCATATTTTGTGTCATAAAATGTCATTAAAAAATTGATGTATAGGAATAAGGGACCTGAGACACGTTTATTAGAAACAAAGTTAAGTTTTAGTTCAAATGTGCTTTTATAGGGCGGAATATTAATACATAATATTTTTAGTCGCAAACTCCTCTATAAAATGCTTATTTTTACTATAAGGAACGTAACCAGACTGCAACCAACAGCTACTCTCCGGGCTATGTGCCCCGCCGAGCGTTAAATTACAAGTTGCAAGTCTGGCGCGTTAAGTGTAATAATTGCATATTACCATCAAAACGCTAATGCTTGGATTGCAACAAACACCAGCCGAAAGACTGATCCTACTTAAAGGAGCTTTCTTGCCAGCCGTCACACACCACTTGCAGACTGCAGTTTCGACCTGTTGGCGACATGTAAAACAGTCAGCAGGCGCCATATAGCGGTCCAGTGTCTGTTGCAATCGAAAAATATTTTTCGAATAATAAGAATAGAGAATAATACTGTCGAATTGAAGGCTTTGTGGGCACAATGGGATTCCCTAAGGCTTGAAGATGGACTATTATGAAGAGTATGGGAGAGCCCGAATGGGAAAGAAGTTACCATGCGGTTGCTGATACCTAGGTAGGGAAGTCCACGAGGGAATATCCAGAGAGCACTTTGGCAGAAATAAGACCTTGGCTAGAGTACGGGAATGATTCTACTGGATAAATAGCCGTCAGGATGTAGAGGCTTGGGTGTCGCAGTTGCAAGGTTTTTGCGGGTGTGGCTGCCAAGGGATCGGTGGTGACCGAATGAAGGCTCGATATGACCGCAATGTCAGTTCCGCAGGATTCAAGGTGGGGGCTTGGTTTGGTGTGAAAACGGATTCTCGAAGCTTGACCCACCTTGGGAAGGGCCGTATTCTATCATCACCCGTATTAATGACGTTGTTTATCGGATTCAACAAAAGTAAGGAAGGATTGGCGAAATATGTCGGGGACTCTGAATTGCCTGACCGGGACGTTCAGGCTTAAGGAGGGGGCAGTTGGAGAACATTCTGGAATATTCTACTACATTCGACGGTGGTATATATAGGGACTGAATCGGCGCACTGTATAAGGACTTAATTATTGTAATTATATAAGTGATTAATAAATCAGTGGTTTATGAAGATTCTTGTTACAATTTATTGAATGTACATACAGAGTGTATACAGGAGATTGTAAACACGTAACAATACAGTCATTGAGCATTAAGAAAGAAGTATAACTAATAGGGTTATTTTGTTGAATATATTCTGCTGTGAATTTTTTTTTGCATCTCTACTTTATTAAGAAGGTCATCTATATATCTCCAGCAATGTTTGATGACTTCCATCAATCTAGCCTCTTGAAACTAGTAATATCTCCACCAGAGTCTACCGACATCGTCGTAGGAAACCCGACAAAAACAATGGCCGGGTATATTCAGCCGAATTTGACAAATTCAGATAAGTACTAACTGTTAGAGGGATTTCCTTAAATTGATGTATTTCTACTATATACTACTCTAACCTTTTCCTTTGTATTATTTAAAGAGGAATTTGATCCTATTCATGTTTTCTGGTCTTAACACAACATGCGATAAAAATTTAAGTACATTTGATTAACGACAAATGTTTCGTCCTCGTTTTTTCTTGTTTTGTATAGTATTATTTTGTAATTATCACATACTTTTAACTGTGCTTTATTCTTTTTTGTTTTTGTTTTTTGTTGTCGCGAGACCACGTGAAGTTTAAGTGTGCGCGTGGCTTGATCAAGAAAAGAAGTAGCAAGTATACGAAACTTGATGGCTTCGCTTTTGATGTGCTCCGATTTTGTTCGTTTAAATTCATTTTTGTGCTTTGTCCATTGCGTGCGATTATAGGTCCAGGTTGCAACCGAGAAGTCATCCCGGGGTAACGCAGTACCACAAGGGTAAGCCATTTTTTGCTCCTTAAATTTCACGTGCCACAATATTTTAGTAATTAATAAACCACAATCAAAACATAAATTACAGTCCGCTTAATCTCATACATGTTTTTTGGTCCTTCGAGTCGGATCTCGAATCTGATCTTGGTTTATTACTTTTTGAGTCAGTTATGCCAATTAAAAGTTTAGATCTTGAACGATCAGTTTGACTAACATTAACTATTCTTTATCTGAAGCTTCCTGGATGAATTTGTTGAATTCCTCTTTCATTAGAACCTTAAATTTTCTATCTATATCCTTCAGCTTGCCGTTTTAATAATGATCGAAATTTTGTATATTTGGTTATATCTAAATCATGTTTAATTGCATGGGTTGACTTCAACATTGAATAATAAAGTTGAAGATTTGGTTTTTGAACAAAGCTCTAAGAAGTATGTCATTATAATATTTTCTGAGAAAGAACTCCCTTTTTTATACTTACGAGAGTCCATAAAGCGAATGTATGCATATTCGTATTTTTCTTTTGATTTTTTTTGTAGCAAATTTAATGAGGCAGTCTCCACCAGTTCCTTCATTCATTTATTCATTCTTCATTCATTTATATATATACTTGATAAAATCCTCAAAAAATTGGAAAGACAAAATTTGAAATAAGATTTTCAAATTACGTTTTCTCCTATGATTATCCCTACAGTTAGTAACGAGTCCATTTTGGTTTAGGGGCATTTCCCTATACTTATTCCGCTATACCTTTCTTTCTTTAAATAACCACAATTTTATAATCCTAATTGTGATGTGTGTAAATGTAGATTTTCTAGTTAATATTTTCCTTATAATATCAATTTATTATAGTTTTTCTATAGAAAATAATAGCTAATATAATCTTAATTATGTCATTTATTACGTGAAAGAAAAACAATGATTTCTAAACCGTAAGATTTACTAAAAGTTTGCATAGATCTTTTTGTCGCAAAACGTACATGAATTAAATTATTTCGTTAGAAAAAAACCGAATTAGTTACAGATCTAACACAAAATAAATTGCTACTTTTTTTTGCAAGTACTTGCTAACGATCCTTGAATAATACCTGGTAGCTATTTTTATCCCAATTAAAAAGTACTTGCCAAAAAAACTGAATAATTTTTTTATGAACTTGAACTTGCAGCTTTGAACTTATTTTTGTGGTTTTTCTATTAACTTCAAGGACGCAAACAAACGTTATTTAAATTATTATCTAGCAATCTAGCATAATAGTATGATTAATACGAATTTCTTTTTAAATTATTTTATATTTATGTAACAACCTGACTTTTATTATATTAACAAAAAAGGCTTTATTCGAAATTAATGCTGATTTTTCGCGCCAGGACCGTTGTTAGCCGTCATCTTGTTAAACAAAGCCAGTGAGCTATTATATTTTATACAAATATATTAAAATCTAATACTACTATAATTTTTTAACAATGGTTCTCAAGTGATTATAAAATTGTTTATTAATTAATAAAATGCTGCTCTGGGATTTCATAATATGTAAATGTGAACAAGAACATATTAATATCTCTTTATCCAGCACGGTAGCTCAGCGGCTAGAGCGCGTTATGTGGCTAATTCGCTTTGATGTGATCCTTCTATGTTTTGGGTTCAATCCCCGGCACCAGCACCGACAACGACTTTAGGTAACCGATGTTGTCGGCGTTTTTTCAAATATGTAACCCCCTTAAGGAGAGCTTTTGGCTTTTGTCATATGTGGTGTGGTGTGTTTATACCTCAATATAATATGCAAAATAATGCTATTTTTGACACTATTTCTTGAGTAAATAGAAATAGGACAACTTCTGATATCTGGGACTTACGCTAATCCACTACTCTATGGAAAAACTACATCGCGGAGATGGTTATAAAATTTTTCGGACCTCTTTTAAATGGTCTAGATATTTTGCAGCATTAATATTGATCATTCCCTGTATCTGCCCATTAGATGAAGGAAGAACACCAGCGTTAGTCGTATTTCATAAATCATCAAGTATTTTCAGTATCAAAGGAAGTTGAACCTTATAGTACTTTAATTTTAAATGATGTTCTTTGTGCTCATTTCACTTCCTTCAATTTTCCAAAGAACTCTTTACACAACATTACCTTTCAAGTTAGATGTATATTGGATAATTACTTTTATCTCTGACGAAACTGAAGAAAATTATTTATGGGTACTTGACAACAAATTGAACGGTATATTTGTACTATACCAGTTCATGCAGTCACGACTAGAAATGATTTCTAGACTAGATATACTGACGCGTATCCAACCCCACATTTACCCATGAAAGCGAATGGTTTTCAAGATACGGGGTGTTTTGTAATTCTTGGCCAATTGTTTATATTGTCACATTTTCGGAACGGCCTTACATGTGGGGATAAAATTTGGTACAAATATTACACCCCTTTAGTGCAATCAAAAGCTTATTTGGGAAAAATTCCAGGACCGGACTCGTTTTTATTTAATGTTGCCCTCAGTGCCCCGAACAACATCCTGTATATCATTTATTGGAAACGTTGGTAAACATAAAAAAATACAATGGATCAGTGTGTAAAATAATGTCATAATATTTGATAGTACATTTACGGTTATTCTTTAATAAATTTTCGAAGCTGTCTAATGACCAAATTTTAAATTCTACAATATTTCCAATTATTATGCATGAAAAAAATAGTCGACTCTTGTCGACTCCTGAACTAGTTTTACAAGCAACAGCTAGTTTTGCAATCTTTGGTTATCTTTTTGTTGACTAACTTGAAAGTAAATACATATATGTGTTTTATAACATTTGTTTTATGCTTAACTAATTATCATTATTATTATTACAAAACATAAAAACTGAAGCTCAAAAGCTTGTTAAGCTCATATTATAAAAATTAAATAATATCACAATATTTGAGAAATCATCAAGTATACTTTTAAACGAATTCAGAGACGGAGCAGTGACAATACTATCCGCAACGCATTCCACTTTCCAAACACTCTATTAGACAAAAATGTTTGCTTACTACGTACGTGAAAATTCTCTTTTTTTTACTTCAAGCCGTGATCACGTAGACGGGGATCCACATTAAGCGTAAAAATATCATCAGGACAGTACAATTCTCTATACAGGGTGTCTTACCGGGAACTGAATCGATTGATATAGAGAAAAGTACACATCAGAAAATTTTGAAAATTTAGATAATAATTACTAATGTCGGTGTGGCCAATCCAACTAAAATAATTACAAGCAGCTGGCACTTCCTAAGCGGAAGTCGATACCAACTTGCTTATTTCAAATGGAACACCCTATATATTTTACGGTTTTCGAAAAGAGCATAAAATTCTGAGTCGATAATATGTAGCATATCCTATACCTAAACCTAGCCGTTTCAGAGATATTTGACATTTTATAAAAAATTTGATAGGTGCAACGGTTTGCAAAAAGAGTTTAACAATATACTTTATCTATAAGTTCCCCTCAGGTGTATCTCTATAATTATTCCCAGGTATTTAATAAAATCAGCCTCCTCAATTACAATTTTACTATAATTCTCTGACTTTACATTTAGTAGACCAAGATTAGGTTTGTTTTGGTAGGATGTAAATAAGGTATATTTAGTTTTGTCTTTATTTAAGTGAATATGTTGTAGTCGAACCATTGTTTAATCAATTTAAAATCATCTGTTTCAGCCTTCCGGTTGCATACATAATTACAGTATCGCCAGAAAAACTCAAGATCTTCCACTTAGATGGCAAGTGCAGGAAGTCGTTTACATAAATGTTGAATAGTAACGGACCCAGGCCGTACCCTGGGTAACTCCGTATTCAACCTCTCTTGATTCACTTATAGTTCCATCAATTTTTACGTGCTGCCTTCGATTCGTTAAGTTTAAATGCACTACCTCTAGTGCCAATATTTTTTAGTTTTTCTAATAATAATAGCTCATGACTAACTGAATCGAACGCTTCCTTCAAATTGTTAATAAATAAGGTATTGCATCTTCTGCTGACTTATTTCTAAACCCGAATTGCATATTGGATAAATTTTGTTTGTCAGGGAAACTATTGAACCTTATTTTAATATTTTTTTCAAAAACCTTTGCGACTGTAGAATCAAGGATATGGGTCTATAGTTTATTACTTTTGTCTTATCGCCGGTTTTGAAGATGGGTGTTATTCATCCTATTTTAAATGCATTTGGATATTCTCCTTTTTTTATTAACATATTAGTCAAGTGAGCAAAGGTTCCGATATTACACCTTTACCAGGCGCTTTCCCTGATTTTAATTGCATAATAGTTTCTTTAATTTCAAATGCGTTGGTCAGAGATAAGTACATTGAGTTGATATTATTTTCTACATTTAAATTTGTTGTCTTTTTTCCAGCTAAATTCCTGCCTACACTAGTACAGTGCTTCGCAATGTTGTTTACAATTTTAACTTTACCAGTTATTATTTTACCATCTTCTAGTTCAATTTTATTTATGCAGTTTGATTTTCTATTTTCATTACATATATTTTTTACCGACGCCCATCATTTTTTTGATGAATTTTTATTTTGGTATATTTGGTTTCTAGAGTAATCGATTTTGGTGTTTTTACTTCCACGTCCAGTGGAAGTACAGTAACGCAATTTTTTTGTTTTGTTGAAATAGGTAGTCCATAAAATTGTAATTTAGGGCATGTACGCAAAATTAAGGTCTCAAAAATTTTTTTTGGCATCAGCCAACCACCCCTCCCCAATATCACACCCAATACCACCCCCACACTATTATGAAAGAGGGAAAAAAAATTAAAATGTGATTTAGTGTGTATACAAGAACGAAACGTCTAAGAAATTTTTTTTGCGTTAGCTACCCCCCTCTACCACCCCCATTGGCAACCTCACCCTGTTATTAAAGGGAGGAAAAATTTAAATTTGGATTTGAACCAAGGGCCTCTAAAACTTATATTGGTATTAGTTACCCCCTCTACCGCCCCCACCCTACTGTTTAAGAGAATAAAAAATTAAATTGGGATTTAGTGTGTATACGAGAACAAAGGACTTCTAATTTTTTTTTACATTAGCCACCCCCTCTATCACCCCCACTCTATTATTAAAAGTAATAAAATATTACATTGGGATTTAGTGTGCATAAGACTGGGATACACAAATTCTGGATGTGGAAGTAGTGATTCCTTGGGCAGCGGTTTTTATAATTAAATTTAATTTATTACTATACCTTTTGTGGACATTGTCTAGTTCTTTATTATCCGGATTTGCTTTGTACTTTTTATAAAGGATGTTTCCTGTTTCCACTGATAGCTGTAGTAATCCACGCGCCTTTTTTTTATTTCCGTTTTTTATTTTAACTGTTTTTGTGCATTTTCCTATACTATTTTTAAGTTGTTATAAATATGTCAGTGGATACATTCTATTCAGCAGTTCGGTAAAAATTCTGCCAATTTATGTGTTTTAAATTAATTTTTTTTTTGTAATCGCGATATATTTTTAAAATATGAGTTATATTTACTGATTTTCGGCATTTCTCCAATTTCATTATGTCCGTTTAAATTTGGGACGCCCTGAATATCTTTTTGATCATGTTTCATTCGTGTAGAATAATATCAGCAACACGAAGTAGTTTTATCTGAAAAGAAGAATGTCAACCGGTTGGAAATAGCTTGTTATGAATATAAAAGCATGCGTACGGGATGCTTCTTATCATCATTTCAACATTTTTCCAATTTTTAAGACTTAACCCTGCTACTATTGGAGATAGAACAAAAATTTCCAAGACCCAAAAAATTATAATAATTTATTATAGCACCAACTTTAAGGACTTCAGTTTTTAGCATCAGTATTTGGATGTTAATAAGCGTTTTATCTCGTATTTGCTGGAGCATTCTGCTCTTTAAAACCGATAATATTTTATTTTTGATCTTTTCTTCTTCCCTCACTTTAATTCATAAGCTACACTACCCTAAGAACCCGCTTCTTTACCATTTCCCTGATTATGTTTTCTAATATTTGAATATTGCTGCTCGCTACATACAACCCACGCCACTGGGGGTGGTACGGGTCATTATTTATTCATTGTAATTATTTATGTCAAAATTTAGAAATAATAACACGCGGCAGCACAAAACGTGTGAGTGAACAGCTGCCGCAGCGATTCCCTTACTACCAGATCAACTCTATTAAAGGACAAGATAATTCAAAACATGTCTATCATTGTCACAATGCTCTGTTCTGACACAAATATACAATAATTGTTTTCCTTCCATTATTTTTCTACTAACGACAATTGCATGTCATTTCAATAAATTGATAAACATTTGGCTCCTTTTTGTTTGTATTCGTTTACTCCGCGCGCAATTCGTTATTAATTTGATGGTCTATTTCGAAAATTCAGATGAGTATGTCTAACCTGGAACAACGATGTCACCTCATTAACCCAATAATAAGAATTCCAATTTAGTGTTCATTTTGTTGGAGCTAGATTAACAAAACAAAACAAATTAATCCGCTTAGAAAAAAGATCATTAACAGGGATGAAACAGCATTTCATCTAGTTTGTTCATTTACTTCTATGTAGAAGGTAACAGGAAATTAAACCTTATTGTGAAAGAACTAGATTTGCAAAACTTAAAGTACAAGCATAAATATAGTCATGCCCAGTTCAGAGGTAAATAACTAAGAAGAAAGCCCCTTGGTTCACCGAAAATGTGAAGTTTATGTGTAAACTGAGAGGCAGAGCACTGACAAGATTTAAAGTCTTAAAATTCTGTTCATTGGGATTACTACAAAAATCTGCTATCACTAATGAAAAAAAGGCTTATTTAAATTGTGCTTTGCAACAGAACAAGAAAAATGGTTGAAAATCCTTTCGTGATTTAAATATTTATAATCGCCAAGTTTCTAGAAACCTTTGGCTTTAGGGAGTGTTGACGATGTAAATAAATATTTCGTTTCCTCTAATCAAGTTACAGACAACGCTGATGAACCCACTGATTCATTCCTTAGAAATAATGTAAAGCCCAAAGTAATACATTTTCATTTTTCTACGGTTACTGATAAGGGAATTTATAAAACGTTCCTTTCGGTAACATCTAAAGCATGCGGATCTGATTACGTCTCTTTAACCATGCTTTTATATCGCTGTCCAACCGCTTTACCATTTATAACTCATTTGATAAATTATTGCATTGAAACTAGTGCCTTCCTTTCTAAATGGAAAATAGCATACATACTGCCTTTTCCAAAATAAGTAAACCTAGTAACCTTGGAGACCTCAGGCCAATTAGTTTTTTACCTGTGATATCTAAACTCCTATAAAAAATACTAAATGCACAAATAAAAAATCACTTAAAAGGGTATGATCTATTGCTTCAAAACCAATCAGGATTGGTGAAGGTTATTGGCGATGTTTTATTGGAGTGCGATAAAGATAACTTAACCATATTGGTCTTGCTTGATTACTCCAAGGCCTTCGATAGAATTAATCATGAGACTCTATTATCGGTGCTTTATTACCTACTTGGGATTTGATAGAAACGCAATTCTACTCATTAAAAAGTATTTTTTAAATAGGCAACACGTACTCAAATTTGGTTACAATATTTCAAATCCATTAAACATGTTTTCCAGAGTTCCAGAGTTTACAGTATTGTCCTAGTCACTTCTATGCAGATTATACTCAAATTTATTACTCGTTTGGAAAAAAAAACTACTGTCTTGAAGCATGCGTACGAGTAAATCAGGATTTACGGGCACTAGTATCTATGTCGGAAAAATGTTGACTAACTATTATTAATCGTACCAAATGGGCGCAGAGCATCATGCGGTTTGTATACTGATAGTATTCGTATTAATATCAGGATCAGGATCAGGACTTGCAACTTTGCAACATTTCTTGGCCTCTTTATAGATTCTAAGTTGAAGTATTCGGAGCATGTTACACATATTGTTAAAAATGCATTCAGCGAACTAATATTAATATATAGCAGTAGACATTTGTTCATTAAAAACTAAATAATACTAAGCGAGTCATTGGTCTTGTCACATCGAATTATGCAGATGTGGTGTATGGGCCTCTACTAAATTACTATTACAAGTTTGCAATGGATACAGAACACCTGTATACGATTTTTATATGGCTTAAAAAATATGACCATAATTATGTACGGTTTCGAAATATTGTGATTTTAGATTCATAGTTTTTTTTCTGTAAATATATGTTTTGTAAATATTAAAAACCTACAGTTAAGAAACCTAAGGATATGCCTCGGAACACTGGACGGAACCCACGGAAACGGCGCATACAAAGAAATATGGACTATGCATTTAGAATATGGAACGTAAGAACACTAAATAAAACAAGAAGCTCAAACAGCACTGCTTGACGAACTAAAAAGGTACAGAATAATGGTGACAGCAATACAAGAAACGAAATGGCTAGGGAAAGGAGTCAAAGATATTAAGACACATACCATACTATTTAGTGGAAAGGAAAAGGGAAATAAAGAATGCGGGGTAACATTCATAGTTGACAAAAAGACAGAACAGCATCATGGACTTTCAGCTAATCAATGAGCGAATGTATACAATGTGTATGCGCACGCGGTTCTTTAACTTGTCGTTAATAAATGCTCACTGCCCCACGGAAGAACAAGGAGAAGAAACCGAAGAGAACTTTTACCAGCATCTGGAGGAAGTCTACGATAATTCACTCAAAAACGACACAAAAATGGTCCTTGGAGACATGAATGCCAAAATAGGAAAAGAGATACAATTTATGGGAACAATAGGACAACACTCACTACATGATGAGATCAACACAAATGGAGAATTTCTAACAAATTTTGCCACAAGTAAAAACATCATACCCAACATACTTCCCTCACAAAAACATACGCAAAATAACATGGATATAACCAGACGGAAACACAGCAAACCAAAATCACATCATAATAGACAAAAGAGCTGCTAGCAGCATCTTGGATGTCAAAACAAGAAGGGGAGCATACTGCGGTTACCACCACCTTCTAGTACAAATGGAATTTAGGTGTAAGGAGGAAAAACAGAAAAACTAGATGTTGACAGGATGAAGTTTCCAGATGTCGAAAGAGAAATAAATACAAAACTATTGTATAAGAACGATTAAACAATTGAAACTGTTGGAACAACATGAAAACAATAATCAAGGAAGCAACAGAAATAACAATAGGCAACAGAAAGCAGAAGAAGACAGCTGTTTGGTTTGGTGACGAATGTAAACAGACGATAGAGGAGAGAAACAAAACTCATAAAAATTATATGGCAAGAAGAACTAGAGAAAGAAGAAATGAGTTCAATGAAGCAAGAAATAAACCAGGCAAAGTATGTAGAAATAGCAAAAGAAGGTATGAAAATGATATGATAGAAAAAATGGAAAAGACTTCAGAGAAAACAATTAGAGAGGAGCTTATATGTTTCTGAAAAACATGAGAGGGGTATAAACCACGAACAAGTCTATGCAGGAATAGAGAAAACCAAATAATTAATGACCAACGAGAAGTGAAGAATATATGGAAAATCTATTTCCAAACCCTACTAGGGACCCAAACAGAAAATGAAGTGAGACAACATATACCGACAAGAAGACCAAGAAAACCTTGCAGAAAGGATGGAACCCCCAACGATAGAAGAAATAAGGGAAGCAATTAAGGCTCAAAAAAAAATAATAAAGCACCAGGTATTGATGAAATTCCTTCACCTAGCATTATACATACATAAAGTAGTAACAAAGGTATGGGTAGAAAAGTAATCCCTAATGAATGGAAGGAAAGTGTAATCTGCCCCATATATAAAAAGGGAGATAAATTAAAATGCGAAAACTATCGTGGAATATCTCTTCCCTGCACAGCCTATAAGATACTAACATACATAATTAACCAGCGCATCCCACCCCTAGCAGAAGAAGCCATTGGCGACTACCAAACAGGTTTCAGACGCGGCAGGTCCACCACAGATCAGATATTCATGGTTAAACAAATCTTGGCGATAGCATGGGAATACGACATCGATGTACACAATGTTTTTGTAGATTTGAAACAGGCATATGATTCGATAGACCGAAACATACTATACCAAATACTATGTGAACTAGCAATACCACGTTTATACGATTAATAAAAATGACAATGGAGGATACTACAGCTACCGTACGGGTCTAGAATCAAATGACAGATACATTTGAAATATCAAAAGGATTGAAAAAAGGGGACGGACAGCCACCTAGCTTATTCAACCTAGAATTAGAATATGTAATAAGAAAGATGGACGTCGGCAGAGAAAACCTACTAACTAATAAAAGTATATAGCTAGCGGCATACGCGGATGATATTAGTAGTATGTGTAGAAGAGCAGAAACAGCAAAATGAAAGGGCACGCCAGGAATATCGGCCTGGAAATAAACAAAACAAAAACAAAACTACTAACCCAAAAACTAGGAGACAGGGCCAGGCACATTGCAGTAAATAACGTCATAGAGTCAGTCGAGCAGTTCGCATACCTGGGGGTGGAACTAAGCGCGGATGGAACGGAAGATAAAGAGATACTCAGAAGAAAAACACTCGCTAATAAAGCCTACTTTGCACTATCTCACATATTAAGATCAAGAAATGTACATCTTAATAATAAACTTGGAATCAAGAAACAATTATAAGACCCATTGTATGTTACGGAAGTGAAGCATGGATAATGACAGAAAAGATAAAAAATAACCTGAACATCTTTGAAAGGTACTGAGAAGAATACTAGGACCAATTAAAGGCAATAACGATATATGGAGATCTCGATACAATAATGAACTGTACCATCTTTTCAGAGGAGCCCCCCTCACAATAGGCTACCAAAGAGAACTCTCGACTCTAGGGTGCATGGGAAAAGACCTGTAGAAAGACCCCAAAAGCGGTGGGCAGATGAAATTTCTGAAGACGCGCGTGATCTATTAAAAAGGATATTGATGAGAGCGACAGAGGACAGAGTGGAATGGAGGCAGAAAGGAAAGGAGCCCAAGGCCCGACTGGCTGTAGTGCCATAAGAAGAAGAGGAAATATTAAATATCTTTATTTTTTGTGTTCCAGTATAAGTAGGTGAACTATCTGTATTATGTAAGACCTTAAAATATTTTATTGTTACGTTTCCTTTTTATGTAGTCGTATATTTATGCACGTGACACATATTGCACCATAATTGTGTAATTACTGGCATGTTTTCATTCTTTGTTTCTGATCTTCATGGTTGAGTGGAAGAATGGAAGTTCCAAAATCTGCCTTTTGGCGCAGTAGTACTTATAATTTCTTTTATGTTTTGTATAGTAATCTCTTGATGCCAACAAAAACCTATTACCATTATTATTATTATTAGATACGCGATATGGTTTGCGTACACGCGCAGACCTCATCGTAGATATTTAGAAATTTATCCAAATAGGAGGCAGTCGCGTTTTAAGTTATTTCATAATATTTACAGCAGATGGGAGGAAACTGGTTCATTTCGCCCTAAACGAGATATCATGGGACACCCAGAAAATATCACTGTGGAACAGGAGGAGGAAATTTTGGCTCATGTTGCAAAAAACCTTGAAATATGTACGAGACGTATGGTTGCTGCTACTGGAGTAAGTAAGTCATCGACTTCAAGGATTTTGCATAGAGAAATCTTTATCTGTACCATTTTACGCATGTTCTGGAGGCAGATCTTTCAGCCATGTTAGAGTTTGCTCGTTTCTTTCGTGCCCAGCAAAACAGGTATAAAGTATTGTTTACGGACGAACGCACCTTTATAAGTAGAGGTGTAAACAAACATGTGTGGGACATTGAAAATTCGTACTTAGGAGCCGAACGCCACTTTCAAAATGAATTTAAAATAAACATTTGGTGCGAAATTTTTCCTAATTTAAACGGTGCCTTATCCTGAAATTACCGTTAAATTATTCACAAAAGTAGGTAATTGCACCCAGGCACACTCTTGAAATATTTAGATCAGCAACTCAGTCATTCAATTTAACAGCGCATTACGGTCTAGTATTATTAATATGTACATTCTAGTACATATGAATTTTAAGTTCGTCTCTGTACTTTTTCATTCGCAGATTGACTTGATGACACCATGCCGCATGGTCCAACGGCGATAATAATGAGGTCGTAAAGTTTTTATTTCGTAAATCTGAGCTTCACTATATATTTCCAATTTAATTTAAGTTTATAATAAGCAATGGTTTGAATCAGATTACCATATCACTTTATGTATTTATCAGCAATAACACCTATATATTGTAAAAATAATCAAGTGATCCATCAAGTATTTGTAGAAGGGACCAAATTTTAACAGTGTAGTTGTGGAATGTTAGCTGGTGTCTAATTGCTATTAATCAATGGTTAAGCCCGTCTCATAGCACGACCGATCAAATTATAACTCTGCGGTAAAATGCTGTTGGCTAAAACAACTATAACCTCGGTAAACAGTGCGTTTACACTTCCATAATTATTTATGGCCGGCCGGTACGGGACAACAAAGTTGCTGGGGGAGACTGGGAAATTTTAAGTGTTATTCATGTGTTGTACGCTGAAATTGCTACCATTATCCATAGTATATACCGTACATCGCTGTATATTCTATTGGGAGTAATGAGTTTGAACTAACTAGAAAACTGAAATTCGTACATTTTTACGAATGTCAATATATCTAGATTTTAATTCCCATTTTAGTAAACAATGCCTATAAATATGTGTAACTGTGTCTTGACTTCGCGTCGCCGCTTTGAAATTCTTATTACTATCTACCCTATCCACCAAGTCACTGTTTATAATGGTGTGATGTCAACAATAGCGGGTATAAATCATGGAGTACCTCAAGGGTCCGTCCTCGGACCCCTGTTATTCTTGATCTACAATAACGACTTACCGCAATATGTCTCAAATTCCAAATTCGTATTGTATGCGGATGATGAAACTAAAGTAAATTCTAAAGAGAACCAGAAGGAGTTAGAGAGTATTATGCTCCGAACACAGTCGACTGCTTGCTAGTGGTTCCAAGCCAATATTTTATGCTTAAACGATACCTAAACAGCTAAGATAGTAGAAACTGTGTTGGGATCAACATGTGGATTATGTTTCGAAAAAACTGGCAAGATGTGTATATATGATAAACAATTTAATAGGGGAAGTATTCCTAACTGTCATAAAAACAGCTTATTTTTCGCTATTCCAAGGCACATTTTCTGTTTAGTAATAAGATATCCTTGGGATATCTACGACTAGAAAAATGTAGAAATGAAGTCAACTACTTTGGCCCCTTTTTCTTCAACAAATTCCCACTACACATTAGCTCTTTACCATGTAACCAGTTTTGTAACCAGATTAAAAAGTTACTAATTAACGGAGCTCTCTATAATTTTCAAGATTTTTTATTGACTGAATATTCAACCGAACTTATGTAAAATTGTATATTGATTTTAAAACATTTTAATGTTATATTTTAAGTGTTTTAGCTGTTATTTTAATTTGTTTGTCATATTTATTTTTATAAACTGAATATTGCTAATCATTAATATTCCATATTATTACAACTAATCTGTAATATGACTAATTTGACTTGTGTAAAACTGCTGTAGTTCTTAACATCAATAAATTCTATTTCTATAATCTTACAAGATACGAAGCAAGGGCATTTGCCTTTTATTAGCAATAATGTGGTTTTTCAAATAAAATATTAACCTGTTTCTAAAAAAATAAGTAATAAGTAAAAGTTACTTGTGTTAATTTGTTAAGTTTCTATAAAATAAAAAAAAGAAACAAGCTGATTTTTTTGTCTTAAATTATTACATTACATTACATTATTATATTCGTTATACTTAGTAAAGATATGAATGCCGATGACACCCAAGTATACAATAGCTTACATATTAGAAATTCATTAGTAACTCAAAATAACATAAATAGCGACTTAAGTAAAATTAAACAAATATCTCAAGAGCACAACTTAAAATTGAATACTAACGCAAACTAATATTATTCGGACCTCTCTCACTTTAAGTATTGTGATGTAGCATATAGTAATTTCATCGATACCATAGTAAAACGAAGAATGCAAATAGCACAAAACTCCTGTTGTCGTTTCATATTCAGCTTAAGAAGATATGATCACATATCACATTCTTTTTCTGGTTTAAACTGGTTGAATATGCAATTTCATAGGAAACTATACTTTTTGGTCTTCACTCATCACGTAATATCAATATCGGCACCATCTTATCTTTTCCGTTTAGACTCAGTGCTAGGTCTGCACTACATAATAGCACTATTTATTCACTTTGAACACTTGTATCATATCCAGAGACACTCAACTGCTGCTTTTCAAAGCTGTTTTACTTATTGTTCTTCTAAACGTTACAACATCCTCCTCTCTAGGTTAATATCACTATCTGATATCTTCCTTTATAACAAACTTAAGAGGAGCAATAACGCACGAATTTTAACTTATTCTGACGCTGTTTTGCTTTTCTTTTAAATTTTTGCCAGATTTGGCGTTCATTTACATTTCAGACACTGGTATGATTACTTTACATTATTGTTACTTAACTAATAATGATGATCATAGCAAATTAATCATTATTTTTCAATAATAAATTTATGTATCGTCCATTTTTTCTTTTTTAATCATATACAGGGTGGTTTATGTAAACATGCGGAAAATAAAATGGTATACAAGTCTGTTATGTGTGAAAGTCTCTAAAATTTTAAAGCGATCCGAGGTAATTTATTATATTTTTTGCATTAAAACCTGCAAAGATACGCTTCTGAACGGGTGAGTTATGCTATCTCGACGCGTTCACACACGTGTCGCTTGTTTGTTTAGCAGGTAATATCAGCTGTCTTAGTTGTCTAAGGTTAGTGCGCCATACGTTCACTGTTTAGTTCAGTGACTCTTCGACTTCTGTTTAGAGCATTTCCCATTTTTGTTAAATTTTAAACTGTATTCGCAAATATCGATTATGCCAGAGTTCACATCGCAAGAGTACTGCGACATGATATTAACCAATGGTGCAATGAATGAGTCTTGCAAGGGCTGTACGAAAATACGGGAGAAAATTTCCCCATAGGTGCAAACCTGAGAGAAAAAATGTAAGTGCAGTGCAACGAGTTCGTGACACAGGGTTTTGTTTACCAGGCGACAGAGAACGTGTAGTAAATCGGCCTGTTGAAGTAGACGAAGAAGTTCTAGAATTACTAGAACAAGACCCTTCAATAAGTACTCTATACGCGAGAATCGTTTTTACCCAGACCGCATAAGAAAGGAAGTGATTTCGTTGCGCCGTATTACGTCAGATTGGTTAGTCATAGGCGGTGCACTTCTACAAAAAAAATAAGGTAATTTTTTTCCTATTTTTTTTATTTCTTAATCTTTTTAACTCCTTTTGGTGAAGACAACCCACTGAATAATTTTCCGCATGTTTAGGTAAATCACCCTGTATAATCATATCTTTGTAATTTAGAAAGTTTGTACTTGATTGATAAATAAATATATTTAGGTACTTTTTCTTGGTTTGTTTAATTAAAATTTAGTGTACAAATATACTTGTATGTACATTTTATATGTATGAATATTTATTGGCATCTACCATTAATTTTGAGGGGGTTAAGTGGCAGAATAGCCTATCATGAGCTTCGCCCATGAAGCATTTTATTATTTCTTTGTTACAATAAAGACGTTTATTATTATTATATGCATCGTATTAAACCAAAATTTCGTCCCAAATTTAAAGTCAAAATATTGTTGATATGAGTTGTTTCCTTTAATTTGTTTAGAAAGTAAAACAATTATTAACAGAAATTATAGTAGAAAAATGTGGAAGTCAAAATATTTGTTCAAAAGTCTTATAACAACTTATAAAGTTGTAAAACCGACTCCCAATTATGCAAGTAGATCAAGAACAATTTCTGATTTTTGCAGTAACATATTTTTTGAAATATTGATTCTTCCACTGTTTCCTAACAAATCCTTACCCCACTCTGGATCTCCGTTATGAAACGACCAACTTGTTACTTGATTCTAATCGAACCAGATTTCTTCTCTTCTGCTTTTACTTGCCTCTTCGAGAGTTAATGATTCACGAGGTGTGATATTGTCTTCTATGAAACTGTACATTCTTTATATATCAGCTAATATCCGATTTAATTGATGAAACCATGACGGTATTGTTTGAAGGCGTCCCAGTTGAGGTCAATTTTTTTTTTTTAAGAGAATGAAGTTTATAAAAACTTATGAATTATGGTATCATTTTTAATAGGACATACTGTGTTAATATTTTAACGTCGGAGTTTGAAACAACTATATTAGTAAAAGAGAAAATGCTGCCTGTATGATTTGCTTATAAATAAATACATAAACACCACAGAAATTGGACAACCCCAAATTCCAGAAGCCAGGGATTGTGCGGAAGGGGGTTACACATTGAAAAAACGCGGACAAACGACCATTTCCTCCAACAGTACCAGTGCCGGAGCCAGGATTCGAACCCGGTGGTGCGATGCCCGTGTGATTAATCGCGATTGCCACCTCGCGCCTTAACCCACTCGGCTATAAGAATTATGTTAAGAAGGTATGAATACAAATTAGAAATATCAGGAGGAAAGAATGCAATTTTACAACTTTCTAAAATAAATTTAAAAAAAAACACAAAGATCAAACAATTCTGACTGTATGACTGGTGGTCGAGAGGTGAGCGCACTTATTTCTCACCCAAAAGTTCCGGGTTCGATCCCCGGTTGTGGCAGTGGAAAATACTATGAGAAGGATTTTCTACTATACACGGATGGCTTTCTAATGCTGACAGAGGACTTACTTGCTTCATCTATCAAAATTTTAACCATGGAGTACTTACTTCTTTTCCTCATTAAACCAGCCTGATCACATAGGGAAACTGCGTATATATTTCTAAATCTATTAGAGACAGATTTTTACAGGAAATTAATGCACTTTAATTTTTTATAGAATGCTGCCTTCGCTAAACCTCAAAGAAGAAATATACCTTTAAAGTCCTTCCTTCCCCTCCTCTTCCAAATCCGACGTCCAAAACTTTGGGACAATTTAAGAATAGTTTCAGCTTGTTCTATTGAATGTTGTGGTTCGAGCGATTTTTTGTCTAATTTTATTCAACCATAGTGGTATAGTTTGAGAGGAATTAGAATGTATCGAGTAGAATATTTTCTTGTTTATAGTTTTCCGCAGGATTTCAACCTCTTTCATTTTAATTCAACTAATTCTTTCGATGAGTGCACTTGTACGGAGAAGCCTGTAAATCCAGCTAGAAAAACAGTCGAAAATGCTTTAATTTCAGAGGTTATAGAGGTTTAGATGTTCATGAACTGTTGGAGTTGGATGGTTAGTTTTTTTTAATTCGTGGGAATTGAAATTCAGCTTTAAACTACCTTTACGGTCATCAAATGCAATAATACTTCAAAAAAATTAGAAAATAAAAAGATCTTTTCTTCAAACGCCATGAAAACATGACTTGTATGGCAGGTTTTTTTTAGTTAAACTGTCATTTCCCTAACACTCCTTGTGATCGACTTACTTCGTCTATTATTGCCGGTAACGAGCTCTGAGCGGCAGTAAAATTATTCGAAGAAAATAAATAGTATATTGTTTTATTAGGAGTAAAAGTGATACTTTTGTGATGAGCATGTAGGTTTGCTAGGCAACTTGAAAGCTGTTAAATCTGTCCAAGTATAAAAATGCTGACTCGTGCCGGCTGAAGAGAAAATTTTTACGACCTGAAGGACCTTAGGTACAGGCTTTCTACTCCTACCGCCGTGTAGCCCGTACCCAACATCGAATCAAAACAGCTTCCAAATTTTATTTATGCATCTCATATGGCTCGTAAACTATGATGTCAAAGCCTCAGCTTTTAAATTTTCGCACACCCCAGCACCATCATCGGGGAACGTCAAGAGTACACCTCAACGAAATCATCGGGGACAGACAGCCGAGATAACAACCAATCAAAACAGATTAGAGATTTTTGCCATCAGAAGTTATAAACAAAAAACTATGATGTCATACCATCTTGCCGATCAGAAGGACGGACATATATCACGTGATAGGCAAACAGCCCTCTGACGTCATAGTCCCAATCGACATTTTCCTTTCCTCATCAACCAATCAGAAGTGGGTTCGCTCCGTTCACTTTTGGCCATAATATTATGCGGCCTATACTTAGCTATCCCAATAGCCGTATATGTAAGAGAGCCATGTCCGTAAACGGAACCGCCAACTTGACCAGTATGAGGAGTCATAATGAGACTCCTCACACCCATAAATTAATCCATGAGGGGTTACCCCTCTACCACCAGAGGTAACATTGGGAACGTACGTAAAACTGGCTTAGCCCTGCAAAGGGGGAATAACCATGTTGAGCGACATGTACAATTTCTAACAGAAGTAGAATTGTTTCATTTTAACAGAATCACTTTTATTTTCTCTCATTTAGAACAATTTTCATTTTCATTTTTATTTATTTTAGAATCACATTTATTTTTTCAAGAATCACATTTAATTTTACTTTGAACAGATAAACTCATTTATTTTGTAAATATGTACATAGATTTATTAAAACAGGTTTTTTACGTTTTCCTGTAATACCATACCAGAATTTTGTAAATATTATTTAATTTTATTGTAGAACGTAAACTTTCATTTTTCTTAACCTCTTGGAATATAATTCTTAATTTGCTTAATCTTTATTAGGAGGGCAACGATAGTACTCTAAAAATTGAAATCATTGGTATAACACTTCATATGGCATTAGATTCGCCGTCCTAACTGGATTCGTTTTTCTTAAATTTGTATTCAGTCGGGATTACTGCACTTAGTGCATTCTGTAAAAAATGAAGTAAATGAAATAAATCATATACCTTTTGACATGTAAGCCACAGCTAAAGAAAATAAAGAATTTTTAATGGTTAATGGTCCGTAAACGGAAGATCGCAGGATCGAATCCTAGACCGCGCTTAAAACATCATCTATAAGAACTTAGAAGCATTAGGAGTTTCCGGATTGAGCGCTAGATGGCGCCAGAGTGGTGGGGTCTCGGAAAATTGAATTTCCCGCTAGTTCGTGAAGTTAGCTACAGACCTGCACACGTGCGGCTAATTTCAGTCGGCTCTTTACATGAATGGCCTTGGAAATAACATAGGATTTTGGCACTTATAGCATAACTATTTGCCACAAAAATGTCACTTTTACTCCATATAAAACAATATACTAGCATGCAAAAACGACATAAACTAGAAGTTTCTTAGAAGGACGTATTAAAATTAAATAATTTCTTTTCATTGGCCCCCTTTCACAAATAATTTTAATGCAAAGGGCACTAGAAGTGAATGATTCTATTTTGGTGGCGATTTTGCACATTTTCATAAAATATTTCTAAAGTTCTACAGCGAGTTAGAAACCACAAACTGCGTGCCTTGTTTTAGACATACAAATGAAAAAATACAGTCCTCATTATTTTCTTATAAAAGTATCTGATAACTGGAGTGACAAAAAATTAAGTATTATTTTATAATTCCCTTCAGATTGATTAAGAAAATAGGATGTCATCTGACAATAAATATCTTTAATATGCAACAGTAATTTACATATTAATACCTAACACTTTACTGGACGTGCATTTCCCTAATTTCGTTCAAAGATTTAGTGCAAATAAAAAATGCAACAAAAATTTTACGAGCTAATTAGGAACGCCGATGTAGCAGTCGGTACGGTGTCATCAAACAATCCGACGTACATTAAAAACCGATAAAGGTAAGTGATTCAATTTGCCGGCGGGATAGTGCAGATATTAACGGTATTTTAATGAGGTCGTAAAGGTTTTATTGCCTTTTCGAGTACACCGTAAATCTGAGCCCGACTATAACATTATCTGAAATCGACTAAAGTTAAACTTATTCTAATAATTGTATTTAAGATTAGATTAATTTTAGTCTAATCATGTTTCGAAGATATGAATTTCACCACTCATCTTGGCTTCTTCGATGGGGATTATGTTAAGATGAAGAAAAACAGTGACTAGAATGCTGTTAATAATTAGATTAATTTATATAGTATGCAAAAGCTGATAAAGTGCAGTAGTTTCGATGTTTATTACGCGCGATTTTTATATATCCATCTTCCCCCCAGTTTGACCCCATTGAGTTTTTAATCAACCAGTAATCGTGTCCGTTCTCTCTACCATATCCTACTACCAGCACAGCATGATTTGCGTTTTCACAACATTCCTTTTCGTACCAAACACCGCTCTTGTAAAACCTCCATTTGCTGGTTGCACAAATCGCTATGATAACCGGCCCAAAATTAGAAACCGCTGATTTAATTTTATTCTCATCTGGGTCAATGTGCACTATATTAGTAAATGTAACGTTGACATTTCTAGAATTGTCGTATCTACATTTTACATGTTTCGCTTCATAAGGATAATCCTCTTCGCTGTTGATACCATGATGTTGTACATAGTAGAATGTTAGAGGTGCCCAGCCGCCTATACAAGTGTAATTAGAGATGCAGTCAACCATATTTTGTTCACTAAGTGGGAGTAATTTTCTGTGGGTTCTGAAGTAATACCCTTCCAAGACACCGACCTACAACAAAATTTAATTTAATATCCCTGTTAACAACTCTATAAAATACGGATATCAAGAAAACTTATAAAAGAACTATTACCGGTTATTTTGAATGAAATTTTGAATTGTAGTTATGCATTATTCTTTTTAAAAACGTCATAAAGCAGAATAATTATGGATCTTACGTTAAAAGAAAAACAAAATCATCTTCTATGCAATAATAAATGTAGGTATGTATTTTTTAAATTAAATTGATGAATATTATAGTTATTAATGGAATAATTATTAAGTACAAATAATAATAGAAGCGAAATAATTTTGATAAACAAGAGTATTTTTTTCAAAACATAAATTAACTGCTCAAAATGGCGCCCCTCCAACATGAACACATTTTTGTAACCATCGTCTCAAATTGCCATACAAGCTCCGTAGAACTAGCGGGGAGTGACGAATTTCTTCAGCAGTATTAAACATGTTTTTCCTTAAAACGTCTTCATTTAGAGATGGTGTAGAGTAAACGACATTTTTCATGTACGACCAGAAGTAAAAATCTAATGGATTCAAATCTGTCAAATTGTAACTTGTTCTCCTCTTCCAATCCAACGATTTCTAAAAGTTTGCGAAAGCCATTCCCAAACTTGTACGGAATAAAGGGGATCCGCTCCGTCTTGTATATACTACATTTCTTGGCGTAAGTGAACGGGTAAGTCATAGAAAAGCAGAAACAAGTCATTCTGTAAAAAACGTAAGTACGACACGCCCTTCAATCTTTGAGGTTCTGTAAGGTTCAAGCAAATAATCGCCTATAATTCCAGATCCAATATTAATAGAAAAGCTGTACTAAAATCGACTAGCTGATGAGTAATATACACTAGTCAGTGAACAATATTTTTTTTGTGAATCCAAATGATTTCCTTAAAATAGTTGTTCAAAAAGTCTCCCTTGCTGGAAAATCACACGGAAGCAATTCTTGAACCCTTAGCAGATGGTAACGGTACAGTCCTTGACTTTTTAAAATCGTCCATATTCTTCATCTACTTACATTAAAATGAAGAGCAGCCCGTCTAATACTCATTTCAGGATCCTCACCAAAATATTCTAAAATCAGTTCTTCTAAGGCAGGTGCCACTTCTACTTGGCGACCAGTATCTTGACTCCTTTTTTCAAAAGTACCTCTTTCTCTTAACCGTATATGGCTATTGGTAAAAGTCCGCCACATTAGGATTAACACGGAAAAAATGAATGGATTTTAAAAATATTTTTAGAAATATATTAGCGGCTGCCCATTCCACCCTTTGGTGGAGGACTCAAGGCGATAAAAAAGATGTCTTTCAATAAGTGTAGTAGATATGCTATATATTTTGTTTTTTTGAATTTTATTTTTTGAGTAAAAAAATGAAAACGGTTTTACGCCTTTAAAGGGGCTGTGACGTCTTTTTCTCGTTCAGTAACGAGAAATAGCTGTCACTTTGACACTCGAGCTTTCTTATTCGGTTACTCGGGCGCCAGTTCAAGTTTAAAGCGATTGAACAGTACTAGCTAAAAGTCCTAAACCTAAAAGATTTTCTACCAGTATATAACATTGTAGCAATATATTATGCTCTAGTTGAATCACATATAAATTATGGAATTCTTGGCTGAGATGCGGTGGAGTGAATAAATATATTTAAATCAATTAGGAATAACACAGAAAAGACTTTTGAAAGTAATGTTTAAAAATGATCTCACTTTCCCATTTGACAAATATTTAATGAAACCAAAATATTTGACCTGAGACAACTATTCTACTATGCAATAGGTTTAAATCAGTTTAAAAAGAAAAGTAGGAAATTTAAATATTACTTCTCACCCCTACATGACACAATAAAAATCAGAAAAACATAAGACTGATTTTATGAAAAAAACTCTAGGCCAAGGAAATTATAAATACCGGTGAAAAAATCATTTATATGTCAAAAATTTACCTTTATTAAGTGTATAGGATGTTCCCAAGTTTAGTCTACTACAGGGAAAAGAGGACATGTTATCAATTAAAACCATTTTCTTTTAGTGGATGAAAATACCAATAACTCTTACCGCGCTAAAAATCCAGCAAGCTCCACAACCTCCTTGATCTTTCACCGGTGTAACAGCTCCTTTTTCCCTCCAGTCCAAAGAGTCATATTCTTTGTCACCTTGTTCATCTGCACTTATCGTATTGGCATTTGGTCGTACAGTATCGTTGTATACTTTTGGCATGCGGAGAAATAATTTGTAAAAGTTCAAAAATTCTTCCGCTGTTAAATCGCCAAATTTATTGATCTCTGTTTCGTATGTTACTAAACCTCTTTTGTAATTTCTGTTGTGTTGATTTATTTCTGCAAAATTTTTCCTAAAAATTCTGAAACGTTTTCGCTCCTCGGCTAGATTTCCGTACAATTTATTGTTTTGTAACTAGAAAATAATGATATTTGTTAGCAAGTGGTAGGACATTACATTTATTTCTTTTAATTATAGTTCAGGTTACACCATTAACTGATTGTAATACCGCACAATCATATCACATATACATTATACAACTTAGCCAGCAGAAGATGGTCTCCAAATGAAACATCAGAGAAATAATATATGAACTACGAAAATATTCAGCAAAACCATTCACCAACTTTTTGTCATTTATATGTTTATATTTGTAATGCATAACTGTCGGTAAACTGTTATTAATTTTCTTACTGTTGACAAACTGCCAAAACTTGATTGGGGTTGATTTTAATATAATTTACAATGTCACGAAGATATAAGTAGAGGTAGAAGTAGAAGCAGAAGTAGAAGTACAAGTAGAATTTATTTGATACATTCACAATCAAAAATTGTTTTGTACGAGTCATAATAAGTTAAAATATAAATAATACACAAATATGAATATGTTTAAATACACAAAATAAATAAAGTTTAATACACAAATATAAATACAAGAATAAATAAATAAAATACATAAATTGCACAAATTAAACTATCGTTATGTGCACGCCTACGCCATTGCATCATAAAAAATACTAGAAGGACTGGAAAGATCTCGAATGAAAGACTGGAACATTCTAGAATAATCGAGTACATTCGACGCGAGCAAAGCGCACTGAGGACAGTTATGTATGAGATTAGCAAGTGATATGATGAGATAAAGAACAGTAACAAGTTATGAATTATAGTAGAGGTACTAGGGATTAGTGTGTACTAATATGAATAAGGACTAGTTATTGTAATTAAGTGATTAACAAATCAGTGGTGTGCGAAGATTCTTGTTGTCATTTATTGAACCTACGTACAGGGTGTTTACTGGAGATTGTAAACACGTAACACTATTACACAAAACTAGCAGCTAAATTTAAACAGAACAGAAAAATTAAAATTGGTGGGTGGTTTCAAAAAATTCATTTTCCGAGTATTCTCGTTTTGCCAATGTTCAGAAAAATATTCTTCATATTCAACATCACCTGCCTTGACAATTTAGATACTTCAAATACAAGAGAATCTTGAAAGTTTTTTTAATCATACCATGCTTTATAATTACCAATCCCAGCGAATAAAGTTAAAGAATATAATTCGTTTTAGTTCGAAATATCGAGAATGCTGATTTTTCTAAAATATTATTTTTAAATAATGTTATAGTAGGTGTACCTTAAATTTATACCATTCCTCCTGTATACATCCAAATGCACCATTTATAACTATAACAATTAAAGTGATATCACAGAAGTTCATTTTTTGATACCTAAAACCAAAAGTTGTATATTAGCAACGAAAGTAGCTTAAAATAATTTATAACAAATTGTTAGTACATACATGATTTCTCGTCAAGAATCATGAATCTAATCTAAATGAGCTTATCTAAAATAACTATTCTCTTGTCAAAACTAATTTTGATTTGCTATATTTTTAAAAATTGCTGTGTAATATTTAAAATAAGTTTATTAATATGGACTTATTTTTAGACATCAAGAAAAACTGAAACTGATAGATAAGACATAATGGAAATATTTTAAACAAACATACGAACAAAAATACGTAAAAAATTACCTACCTTGCAAAATTAATCACCGGTACTTGTTACTAGACTTGTCGAACATACAGTGACTCCTTTTACGAAGTATTTATGTCATTCATTATTTACACAAAAATATAATGAAGGGTTAAAGGTTATATTTGCTTATATCTTTACTAAAAAGTTGGGTCGACCAGAAATCGACAATATAAATATATAGTGTATATTTAAAATTACTACTAATTACAGCGATTATATAAACAAAAACAATCTTAAGAAGAGCAGTGGCGTATTTTGATGATATTATATTATTATGTCTTGCCTAATTTATTATTTTACTGCGATAATAATTACAATTGGGCGTGATTTATAAGTACAAAGAAATTAATCGGATGTTGCACAATTTATTTCAACCTAGCGACTCCCTAAATTATGTGTCTATATTTTTATATTTTGTAAATAAGTATACAAATTAAACTAGAAAAACGTTCAAAAATTTCTTCTTTTAGTAAAGTCTAAAGAAAAAAATTAAACCTTGGATAACAAAAAGTCTAGTATTGGCAATAAGGAAAAGAGATAAAATAAAAGAAGACGCAAATGAAAATAAAAACAACCCTATCCTAATAAATAAGTATAAGCAATATCGAAAACTAACAAAAAATTTACTAAAAAAAGTAAAAAAAGATCTTAATAGAAATAATATAAATAAAGTCTGAAAAATAGTAAATAAAAGTCTTAACGAGCAACGGACTAGCAAAAAAATATTATAAATCAAAATAATGTCGAAGTAGTAAATGATAAGGAAATTAGAGAAAATTTTAATAATTTCTTTATGGATTGGAGAAAACATGGCAAGGAAAATCCAAGTTAATAAATTGTTCGTGAGAAATTTCTTGGAAATAATTCAACTGCCATAAACTATGGTCAGCTTTATTCAAACACCCCGTATTTTAGAAAATTTCATATCCTCTTCTAGCTTATTCTGTAACGAGTATGTGTAGCAAGTGTGATCAAAATCAATTTAATCGTTTCGCGGGGTCAAAGATTTCTAACGACAAAGATGATACTGGCAACGATAATCACAACAACAATAATGACATAGAGACCCACATTTTTTTTAAACATGCTTTTAAGTTTCTCGGGTTTGGAAAAGCAAACGATAAGTTAAAATCTCCAATCTACCTTTTATAAGATTCAGGTTTCTTTTCACTAGTAAATAATAGTAATTGAAAAAAAACAAGATATATCTCGCACTACAGGTATAAACCAAAGTTATAATTACTAATATTAATGGCTTTAGAAGGAGTACAGTCATGTTGACTTCAAGAAGCACATCACACAGCAACATCTGGTGAGGATTATTTATGCTTTTACGATTCATTTTATACATCGAAGGAGAAAGAGCAGAAACTTGACATTTTCCAGCCAGATCAAAGTTAATATAAATGAAAGTAATGACTAGGACATTTTTATTAAATAAATAAATACTTAAATACATAAATAAAGGTAAAGAAATTAACCAATCGACTAATTACCTAAATAACATACTCTGAATCTGATGTTATACCACAATAATTGCGGTGCTTATTACGTGCAATTTTTAAATATCCATTTTCACCCCAGTCTGGCCCCATTGAGTTTTTCAACAGCCAATAATCCTGCCCATTTTCTTTCCCATACCCCACCAATAGCATAGAATGATTCAGGCTTTCACAACACACTTTTTCGTACCACACACCATTCTTATAAAACATCCATTTGCTGTGGGCGCAAATCGATATTATAACCGGCCCAAAATTAGTAACGGCCCTTTTCAGTTCATCCTCGGTGTCACCAACGCTGACTACACGATTAAATGAAATTTTCAGTTTATTAGCGTTGTCCTTTCTACTTTTTCCATGTTTTTTCTCGTACGGATAATCCTCTTCTGTATGAATACCTTCATCTTTTATGTAGTACATTGCAACACTAGGCCATCCACCATGACAGGTATCTCCTGGCATGTTGTCAATCACACTTTGTGCACTAAATGGAACTAGTTTCTTGTGGGTTTTGAAATAATGTGCTTCCAAAAGGCCAACCTAGAATAATACGTAAAGTTTGTGACATCATCTTATATATTAAAAAAAGAATGTTTGAATTGTCTGGCAAGTGCATATAGGTGTTGTTAATATAAGTAAAGTAAACTAAAGAACGAATAATAGAAGATTAGGCAGTTGATGTGAGGAATTGGAAAATTGTTTATTTGGTGCCTTAATTATGATTTAGTAATTAATAAAAATTGATTCTCATGTTAGGTTAAAATTGATCGTTAAAAGTGTAAAAACTATATAGCAGCAAAAAACGATTTATTTTATTCAGGAGAGAAACTAAAGGATACCATACACTATAATCTACAAGTAAAGAGAACAAGAAAAATGTACTGGGATTGCGGCAAATGTAAAGTTAAAACGAAATGAGATAATCATTCATTGTGCAGACAGCTGCATACAATATTTTCACATCGAATGCACAAAGTAATGGAAAATAATGGAAAATAATCAAAACTTGAAATGGTTTTGATACTTGTATTACATGTCTTCATGCAGGTAGAGAAATGAAAACTGAAATACAAGATTTTAAAAAGGAAATTAAAACAGAACTACATGAACTTAGGAAGAGCATAGCTAATTCAGATACATATCATGAAAATTTAAAAACTGAAAACAAAAAAAGTTATGCTGAAGTAACGGGAAAAGTTATAGTAATACAACCAAAATCGAAACAGGAAAGTGTAAAAACAAATGAGGCTACTCGGAAAACTTAAATCCAGTAACACTCGAAGTAGGAATAACCCAGGTGAAACATACGAAAGCAAAATGTAACAGCAAAGAGGAGATGTAAAAAATAAAGGAAAAGAAACTAAAAAGGAACTATCATATTAAAACACCACAACAAAAAAATCCTCAAATTAAAATTCTTGGTATCCAGGATGAAATAATCAAAGAGGAGCTAAAAGACGGTATCACAATGCAAAATGGATTTTTCAAACGTGATGACTCATTTATAGAAGTGAAAGTTACTAGAAAAATGAAAGCTCGATACATGGGCATAATTGAATGTGACCCGTTCTCATTCCAGTAAGCAATCACACAGGGAAAATTGAGTGTTGGATGGGCAATCTGCAATATTTCATATTAGATGAAATTATTTTGGCCCTATCGTATAACCATTTTACAACACCCCATTTAACATTTATTCATTGATTTGAGTTAAAATTTAGATATCTATTAGTATGTGTTGGTTTTCTATAAACGCTTGTTTCAATTGTATTATTTGTCATTTTAATTAAAACATCTAAAAACGGTAGTTCATTCCTACTTTCTACTTTTAATGTGAATTTAATAGATGGTTCCTTACTATTTATATTTTCTAAAAAACTATCTAGTAAATCAATACCATGAGTTCAAATTGCAAAGATGCCTTCATCATATCTCCACCAGACAACCGGTTTATTTATACAATTTTGAAATGTGTGTTCTCAAAGTTCCCCATTAATATATTGCTTAAAATTGGTGATAATGGAGACCCCATAGCCATACCAAAATCCTGCTGACAGAACTCATTTTCCAATTGAAAATAGGTTGTCCTTATCCACATTGTTAATAGTTCCATTAAGCTATTTACACTTAATTTAGTTCTAGTTTCCAAATTATTATCATTCAGCAACCTATCTTTAACTATTTTCAAAGTTTCATCTACCGGAACATTGGTAAATAGACTAACTACATCAAAACTAACTATCAGGTGTGATTCATGAATATCGTTATCATAAATATTTTCTATAAAATGTTTACTATTTTTAATATATGAATCGGTATTTCCAGATAATGGATCAATAATTTTAAGTAAAATACAGAAAGACTTACAGCGCTATAAATCCAACAGGATCCACATGTTCCTTGATCCTTCACTGAAGTAACGGCTCCCTTTTCTCTCCAGTCCAAAAAATTTGATTGTTTATCAGTTTCATCTCCTCCAATTGGTATTATGGTATCAGTATCATTGTATACTTTTGGCATGAGAAACAATAATCTATACACACGTTCAAATTCCTCTGGAGTTAAGTCACCAAATTTATTCATCCCTTTTTCATATGTCACCACACCCTTTCTGTATTTTTTGTTGTGTCTATCAATTTCCTTCAAGTTAGTTCTAAATATTCTGAATCTTCTTTGGTCTTCTGCTATGGATCGGTATGATTTCTTGTTTTCTAACTGAAAAATAATACATAGATCAAAACCCTCCCTGATATTTTATATTTAGTGATGTATATCAATGTTACTCTACACAAAATACTCAAAATAATTAACATAATAATGATAGAGGAACTTAAAATGGCAATTAAATCTAGCACAGAAATCTAGCACAGGCTTAAAATCAAACTGACGAACCGAGTCATCAAGAATTCAATTTGATAGATCTTTCTTTAAATTGTATCTTGAAATTCAATATGATTGCTGCTTAGAATAATGGAAATAAATATTTTAAATATTTCATCATATTTTAATTTTTTGTATTTTGAGAATATTACAACTAGCTTTTATTTTGTTGTATTACCTTAAATTCTTCCCATTTCTTCTTTACTGACCCATATACATTAGTTACTATAAGTGTTATAAAAACTATACTCCATATTTCCATTTTTGCACCTTAAACAAAAAGTTATTATAATTTCACAGTTCGCAAGAATGAATTACGAAATTTTGAATTTTTTTATAAAAAATGATGGATACTGCAATTAATTACTTACCTTTTGTTTTAATATTATGATTTATGCTGCTACTCAATGTAACGAACGTATAGTGCCAATTTATATGATAATTCTTATTCAATGAAACATAAAGGTCATAGGTTTTAATTATATCTATACCAAAAATGTAGTTAAAAATAAATTTTCTTGATAAAAACGTCATTTATTTATAAAATTAGTAACGTTTATAAGATAAAAATAATACCAAATAATAATGTTAAATTTTCGAGTGTCCTCAGAATTAAATAAAATTTGTTATTAATAATTAGTAATCACTTTCTCAAAATTATAAATATTTTTCAAATTCATTTCATATTAACCAAACGCGCTCATCATTAATGAATCACAAACATATACGTCTGCAAAATCTCTGTAACTTAAAAAACAATATAACTATATAAGTAACAGTTACATTGTATTTAATTATTGGTAATATGGAATGTAAAGTTGTTCGTGATTTAATTCCTTTGGTAGAGGAGGATGTGTTTCACCCTTCCTTACGTATAGAAATGTCAATTTCTAAGGATGTTTTGTAAATTTCTCAAATTGTTCTAATATGAAAAAATTCAACTTTCGTAAAGCTCATTATCCTGATTTATATAATTCTTTATTGGAAACTGACTGGTCTTTTTTACAGTCGGTTAATGATATTAAACTAGCTTGTTCAATTTTCTACGAAAAATTAATATCAATCTTTGATAACTATGTACCCATTTATAAAAATAAAAAAGGTAAATCGCCATCATGGTACACATTAGATATTATTAATAATATTAAGTTAAAAAACTACTATCATAAAAAATTTAAAACAACAAAAGATGCAGTCTAACTAGAAAATTTTAAAAGATTTGAGGTCTGGTCTGGTTGAAAGCCGAGTGGGTTAAGGCGCAAGGTGGCAATCTCGATTAATCACACAGACATCGCACCACCGGGTTCGAATCCTGGCTCCGACACTAGCACTGTTGGAGGAAATGGTTGTATGTCCGCGTTTTTTCAATGCGTAACCCCCTTCAGCACAAGCCTTGGCTTCTGGAATTGGGGGTTGTCTAATTTCTGTGGTGTTTATTTATTTATTTATATTAGTAAAATTGGAAATTAATGTTACATATAGATCATACTTAGTTTCTGTTGAAGATAAATTGAAAACCGATCTTAAATTTTTCTGGTTTTACATCCAATCAATAGAAAAGCCGTACCAGAATACCAGGCAAATTAGTCAACGAGATGATATATTTGATACACCTCAATTGATAGTGGATGGGTTTAGTAATTACTTTAGTAGTATTTATTCACATTCTACCAATCGTGATTTTTTTAAATCTAGAAATTATTTACCAATTTTTAATGTTAGCAGATTTACTGAAAATGATGTTTTGAATGCCATTGGAAAATTAAAAAATAAAATGACATCAATGCACGACCAAGTTCCAATAAATAAAATAAATTTAAATCTATGTGAAGTCATAAAAGACCTCGGCGTTATTTCTGACACCAAACTCACATTTAACGATCACAATAGTTAATATATATCATCCTGATTATGCATGTTGGCCTTTATTATCAAAAACTGTCTGAATTTTCATAATATGCAAGCACTATAAGTTGAATTACAAGTTACAAGCCTGGCGCGTTAAGTGTAATAATTGCATATTACCATTAAAACGTTAATGCTTCGATTGCAACAAACACCAGCCGAAAGACTGAGCCTACTTAAGGGAGCACTCAAGGCTTGTAACTTGTAATTCAGCGCTCGGCGGGGCAGATAGCCCGGAGAGTAGCTGTTGGTTGCAGTCTGATTACGTTCCTTATAGTAAAATAAGGATTCTATAGAGGAGTTTGCGACTAAAAATATTATGTTTTAATACTCCACCCTCTAAAAGCACATTTGAACTATGCTAAGCCCAGCCAGGCGATTTATTTTTCGATTGCAACAGACACTGGGCCGCTAGATGGCGCCTGCTGACTATTTTACATGTCTCTATCCCAAAGATACCGAAATGTATTAAATAGTCAAGTGATCGTCGTGTCAGTCGTCACATGCCTACCTTGCACTGACGAGAGCCAACAGCTCGAAACTGCAGTCTGCAAGTGGTGTGTGACGACTGGCACGAGAAGTAGGATCAGTCTTTCGGCTGGTGTTTGTTGCAATCGAAGCATTAGCGTTTTGATGGTAATATGCAATTATTACACTTAACGCGCCAGGCTTATAACTTGTAATTCAGCGCTAGGCGGGGCACATAGCCCGGAGAGTAGCTGTTGGTTGCAGTCTGGTTATGTTCCTTATAGTAAAATAAGGATTTTATAGAGGAGTTTGCGACTAAAAATATTGTTTTAATGTTTCGAAGTCTGTTCATTTCAATTAATGCGTCATTGTTGCACGGTCGCTTGTCTGTTAATTTTCCACTGTCTAGTTCTTCATTAAAGAAACCTTCTAGTGACTTGACCCTACTTAAAACCACATATGCTTTGCCAGCAGCAAAGAGCTTTGAGCCTAAATAGACAACGGCATGGTCGACAGTACTACCCAGCATTTTGTGTACTGTGCAAGCCCAGCATAATATAATTGGCCACATTCTTCGTTCAGCAGTGCCGTGACTATATTTTGCCGGACCGTTGAACAGTTCACTCGTCAGCAGCCAACCTTGAGTGCAGCAGTCATGTCATGGTTGCACTTAGAATGGGCTATGATAACTGAATCCGTATACAAAATTTCATATCTGTGCTGTTAACCGTTGAGGAGATCAAGGGGGTTGAAAAGAAAATGTAATTCGCCATCTTGGAGCGGCGACCATATTGAATTTAGTGTGATGTCACTCACTTTATTGTTTTCTACTCTTCAAGCCCTTTCATTTGATACCCATATTATTTTGATACCTACATTAAGGAGGTTGGCAGAAAATATAATCCACCATCTTGTGACCGCGGCCATTTTAAATTGACGTCACTTATTTTTATCGTTTCCTACTCTTCAAGCTCTTTCATTTGATATTTATATTAACAGGGTTGACAAAATATGCATCATCCGCCATCTTGTGGCGGCGGCCCTTTTGAAAATATTACAATATTGAGTATTGCATATTGTATTGTTGCCAGAACTAAAGGGATATGCAAGGTTTCAGCAAAATCGGTTAGGAGGAACCGGTTCTAATTCAGCTAGCAAAATTTGACCTAAACAAATTAACACACATTGCAAGTTAAAGCTTGTAATTAGGTTAAAAAAAGAACGAAGTTTAAATTATTTAGGCTTTCTACATGTGTTTATTGATGTCCAAATGTTACGTAATAAAATCTTGAGCGCCCGAAACTCCTCCAGCAGCAACGTGAGAGGTGGGAGGAAAAAATTTTTTGAGAATGACTGAAAATTTATAGCAACTGACACACTACTCGTTTAACTCTAAACTACTTCACTAGAACTAGATAAAAAGTAATTTCGATTAATTTTAATTTTTAAAATTGATGCAATTACCGGATTATCTTTGCATGTATATCCTTGCCATTAATAAATTTATAATTAACGTGCGAAGATTACTCACATCTCTAATTTTCTCTAAAAATAAAACATTTTTCTCGATTTTCCTTATATAGTTCATAGCCACGTTGTGAAGTTTTACAACAAAAATTGTAAACATGCTGCTTGTACCAGATGAGGTGTTCTCATTAAGCAAACCCATATGTCTGTTAATTTATTAACAAATCTCTCGTGATAAATAATTCAGTAAGTGTATTAATTAACACTATATAAGGATATAAATACCATACGTTTAATTATACATGCAATAGTGTACAATTATAACATTTTTAAATGAATGAAAAATCGTTACTTTTATTATCATAGACGTGCCAAGATGGTGATTAATTTATAAATCGACAGTAAATGTAAATTAATTAAATAAATTACGTTGTTCTAGTGAATCGAGTGTAATATACTCAAAGAAATTATTAAAAGGATATCAGAAGTCCTTGTTACTTCGTGAGTTGAATGCACACATTCAAAGGTCACAAAAAACAACAATTTTCCTGGAATGGTGCAGGCAGATGTGTGGAAAAAATTGGAGGCCAAATTACAAAATGACCCTTCGATTATATACTAGGGTAGTAAGACACATGATAAATTATGAATCAGTGACATGGCGGACTATGACTGCAATGAATCTGGAGCAATGAGGCTGCTAAATGGCGTATATAAATTTGCTGGGTTGTAAATCCTCCTAAATTTTTCTACACATACCTATTTATCCAGAGAGAAGCTCTGTTAGTTTATTTCATTCATTTCATTCATTTCATCCATGTCATCCATTTCACCAATTTCATCAATTTCATCCATTTCATCCATTCATCCATTTCATTTGTCATTCATTTTATTAGTAAGCATATTACCCACATTATTAATATTGTTTAAAGACTATAATTCCTGTTTTTAAAGAATATATTGTGGTGTGCTTCAGCAAGGTCTTCGACTGCGTTTCGCATGACACGCTGTTGGAGAAACTGTCTTTTTATGGGATTAGGGGGATACCTCTATTGCTTCTTGAATCATACCACCAAAATTGTAAACAATGTGTGAATTTTAATAATAGTGTGTCTGATTTTGAATTAATTAAATATGGTGTACCCCAGGGTTCGGTCTTGAGCCCAATATTATTCATATTATATATTAATGACCTATATTATCATCTGGCAAATAGGCTAACACCTGTTATGGAAAAGTTACTTCCTGAAACACAGAGTGGCTTTAGACCAAACCGAGGCACATCGGATTTAATCTTCACACTTAAACAGCTTCAAGAAAAAGCACTCGAACATCAAGGAGAAATTCACATGGCCTTCATTGATTTAACCAAGGCGTTTGACTCGGTGGACAGGGAAGTGCTCTGGAAAATTATGTTCCGCTTAGGTATCCCTAGAGAATTTGTGGAAGTATGTCGCAGTCTACATACAAACAACAACGCCCAGGTTATGTATAATAATGAGGCAACCGAACCTTTCCAAATCCTCACTGGAGTTAGGCAGGGATGTGTCCTGGCACCCCTACTCTTTAATTTGTTTACCACTGCTCTAACAATTATTGTTGACAACAAACTGACAGTCAGAGGAATAGGTCTCAGATACCGTTTTGATGGCGGTCTCTTTAACATAGGGCGCTTTAGAGCTTTCACGAAGACACGCACACGATTCATTTGTGATCTCCAGTATGCGGATGACTGTGCACTTTTAGCCTCTACGCCGGAAGAGCTTCAAGAACTTTTAGATGTGTATGCCCAGAGCTATGATTCCTTGGGACTTAAAATCAACATTGGAAAGACTAAGATTATGTCAACTCCTCATCAAGTGAACCAAATAGACATTACACTTAACGGAAATTCTCTTGAAGTGGTGGATCAGTTCAATTACTTAGGCAACGTTGTTAATGACAAAGCAAACATGGACAGCGAGATTCGCAATAGAATTAACGCTGCATCTAGAGCACTCTGGGGACTTAGAGAGAGAGTATTTGACAACCACGACCTTGCTTTGTCAACGAAAATTGCTGTCTACAGAGCAGTTGTCATTCCAACACTGCTATATGGATGTGAAAGCTGGGTCACTTACCGTCGTCATGTGAAAGAATTAGAACGTTTTCAGCAAAGACACCTCAGAAGTATGATGAAAATCCGTTGGTTCCATCACATATCAAACGTGGAAGTACTCAGGAGAGCAAACAGCCTTCCAATTGAGGTGCTTATTTCAAGAGCACGCCTAAGATGGGCAGGTCACGTTCATCGTATGCATGATAACCGCCTTCCTAAATGTACACTTTATGGTGAATTGCTAAGCGGTAGAAGAAGGCGTGGCGGTCAACGAAAGAGGTTCAAAGACGCTCTCCATGAAAATCTAAAATCCTGCGGTATTGCAGACGAGCAATGGGAACAACTTGCAGCGGACAGAACCGAATGGCGAGGGGTTGTGGCCAGCTATCAAGGAAATGTTGCTGCAAGAAGGCCGAATCCAAGACCTAACCAGGTCTATGTTTGTCCTGACTGCGGTCGACATGTGCTCTCCCGAATTGGCCTCTATAGCCATAGTCGTGTGCACCGTAGATGAATGGGAATTACAATAGACTACACCTTTTACTTGTTTTTTATTGTACACAATTTATCGACAGTAACATTTTTATACTCGAACTCGAGTAATGGCTAATAATAATATTATCATCTACTTCCTGAAAAATGTGTAATCTTTGTTGATGATACAACTTTAATATGTTCCGAGAAGAATCAAGAAAACAGCTCAAATAGCAAAAAATATCGAATTCAAGGCCGAATCGTGGCTCCCCACCAACAATTTAAAATTAAATAAGGGAAAGACCCAAAGAGTTACTTTCTCCAGCAGCACACCGCATGTGGAGGGTTGTGTGCAACTACTTGGCGTGACTCTGGATAGCTCTCTAAAAACCACGTACTGTTTCATAATAAGAAATAAGTGAAATCACCTCCACCCTCACAATACTGCTAATGTATACTTCAAGCTAATTTTCTATGTTGCTTCCCCGCACCTCCTTACCATCCATCATGTTTATCTTTTTGACTATATACTTCATGACGAGCAACATAACCTTTGCTTAAACCAGACTGGAAGACAATAACAGACAGCATTTTACTGTTATCCTAGTTCTCCTGCACCTTCTGGCCACCTGACCACCTTTACTTTCTGATATAGATTAAAAATTTATGAAAAGCTAATTTTTACCCAAATTTATTTTACTTCAACAGACTAAAATTTCTCCTACTAATGTGTATTGATGATAGAGAATAAAATATAACAAAAATCGGAAGATATTGAAAGTACCAGGCATTATTGCGCTAAACTGTACATGTACTACACTATATATATTCCTGTAGGCGAAGGAAACGCTTTGGCATTGTTTGTACGTGAAAAAAATGAGTAGTACTAATTTTTTCTATTATATATGGAATGTTTTTTGTGCTGCTGCTTTTCTTACATAATTCAATGGGTATCCCAGCCAGCAAAGGACTACGGTAGTACTACTAGAAGTAAAGACAAAATAGAAATTAAAGTAAAGTAATCAGTTATTTACCTACGTTTGAAAAATAAAGTTTTTTTCCAACAAGTCCCCTGCTAGATTCCAACTGTGGAATCCAGCTTCAGATTTTTTGTTGTATTGTTATGAAACCAATGTTGAAACATTAACTGTGCATGATTCCAACAATTTATAACCTGCAATATTTTGCTTTTGGCCATCATTATGTATTAAAAAAATGTATTTCAAAATAAATCATGTTTAAAATAATCTCTACACGATTTTAGATATTTCTGATCAGTAATATCTTATTCCCTACCATCAATCAGTATATATTAATAGGAAAAATAGAAAAAACTTAGTCTGTTAAAATGAATAAGGGTAAAAATTAGCTCAACACGATTTCATAAATTTTCAATCTATATCAGAAGAAAGTAAAGGTGATCAGAAGATGCAGGGAACTACGATAACGGTAAAGTGCTTTTTATTATTGTCCTCCAGTCTGGTTTAAGCAAAGGTTATGTTGCTCATCGTGAAGTATATAGTCAAAAAGATAAACATAACGGATGGTCAGAGGGTGCGGGGAAGCCGCATAGAAAATTATTTTGAAGTATACATTGGCAGTGTTGTCGGGAGTGGGTTTTTATTTACACTAAATTCGATTTAGAAAGGGCAAAGCAATAAAAAAATGTCCCATGAAGCTCAACTTCTGTGGAGACCCTCTTTCAGCCCCTGAAACAAAAAACCTATGGATCAGATTAAGAGTAATTTTCAGGATTCCATTACATCAAAATAAAGATTATCACAAAAGTTCAACCTAGTCGGAATTTTTATTTATTTACTTATTTATTAATCACCACTCTACAGGATGTTCCCAATTACAGAGTTGTATACACATACGCCTAGATAATTATACAACGACCATTTCTTATCACATTGCCATCAGTCGTGGCTGAAACTAAAATTCAAGAGTGGTACAGCGACTAGACGTGTTGTCTCTCACACAACGTCGTCTAGTCCACTGCTACCAACCCGCTGACACATGAAAACCTCCACTAAACATCTATAACCTGGCCAGGATTCGAACCCAGGGCTCCATGGTAGCAGACCTAACACGTAAGTATTGAACCGGTTAAGAAGTCAAAGTCTAATTTTACTGGTGTATTAGTTTCTGGCAGAAAGAATTTTTTCTTAGTTCTTAGGCACAAGTAAGCAAGTTATATTGTGCTTAAACCATTGGCTGCCCATCGGTGCACCGATACAATATAATAAAGATAGCGTTAATAATATACTATTTCTGTTTTCACTTAAGCAAGCATCGGCCATCTGAGATTGTCGATAAGGAAAACAAGATAAAGACGGCGATCTTAATAAAAGAAAAAAATGTGCGATGCAGCCAACATCACTATGAATTATCTGGAATTGTTCCCTTCGGTAATTAACCATTAATTATGCATTTAATAAATTCTTGGGCTTACCAATAATTACTGAGATAATTTTACTTCAGTAACCTGATAATATTGCACATAAAATCGTGACAAAGCCTCAAGTAACAAATTAATGAAATTATGAATTATGAAAATGATCGCCGCCGTCAATATAGTCAGCCAGACGATTAATGGCTCTTCTTCACCAGCCAACGTATTAATTATTTATAAGGATAATCACACCTACACTGTTACGATTAAAGGCTATCCTGATTGCACTTTGTTCCAGAGCAAGTATATGGACCGTTAAACAGTGGAAAGGGGTATTTACCTGACGAGATAGCTCAATAAAATTACTATCTTCTTGTAAGCTGGTGGTTAACTTTACAAGAAAATGTTTGTTTTTAAAAAAATAGTGGTCACTTTATTTCTTTTTTCAAAAATTGTCCCGGATTGCCAGCTTTATTCTTGAAATGTGTTCACGACATATCAAGAAATACAGGCAAAAATTTTGAAATAAGTCGACTGCAGCTTTACTTAAAAAAGATACAAAAGTTTATTGTTTTTTTGTGAGTCATATATATCACCTTTATGATCTCCTTTTGGATTGTAGATTGAAAATTTAGAAATATTTTTACAGTTTTTTTGTAAAATTCAGTTTTAATGTATGCAGTATTTACACAAGTCGCATTGTCTAATAAAAATGTCTTAAGTGTTGCCTTAAAACTATTACAGTCCCGATTTCTAACTTCTGTCGGTAACATATTATAAAATTTGATAGCGTAATTCCTAGTTCCATATCGAGTTTTACAAAGTCGTAAGGAGTCAAGATTAATATTTTCATTGCTTCTAGTGGAATAGGTATGCATTTGTGAGTGTAAGGTGTAGAGATTAATATTAGTTTTCAAATGAAGGAGATATTGAAATATATAAATGCAAGGCAGTGTTAGTGCTTTTAGTTTTTTGCTCTCCTTTATATACCGAAGACAGATGCACTGTGAGTAGAGTGGCTCCAAAATAAGATAGCATAAGAAATCCTGGAATGTATAAGTATATAATAGGCTGTAATTAAAGTTTGTGATACCTGATTTGCTAGATTGCTTAACAAGTATATATTGAAGGAAGTATTCTTGCAAATGAAGTTTTATGTGGTTTTCCCAAGTTAATTTATTATCCAAGTAAACTACTAGGAACTTTGCACAATCAACTGTATCATTTTGCATGTTAGCATTGATTTGGTGAAGTGAAAATACCATATTCTCAGATAGATGCATTTAAGGTCAAATTATTAACCAAAAAACACTCTTGAACTAACGACTGTGTTGAGACGCGTTTTTCTCCAAATCAAACGGCGATGTGGAGAAAAAGGGCCACTCTTTGACAGTCGAGCTCAGGAAAAGAGTTTTCGGATTATGCTCAGGCGCCAGTCCAAGTTTAAGTGATAGAACACACTACCCACTAGCTGAGTATACGAGGCTGAGTAGCTCAAGTGGAGAAAGTATACTCCAGTGGGTCAGTTTGTAACGAAGCATTTTTCGTTACGGAAATCTGCATAAAATTTATATTTCATTGTACTCTATATAATTATGTTTCTTATTTTCTGTACCGCCTTAAGCGACTTACTGTATATTATCTGAAAATATTCACTATTTGTATACCGGGATATTTATCTAAAGCGGCAAATATTACATTACAAATTTCAGAATACTTTATTTATATTAACCAACGCCCGTAATAATAATTTACCAGTACTTTTAATAAGTTAATACAGCCGTCCTCACTGTCTTGTATGCAAAACAGTGGACCATGCGCGATTCTAAAGCACGTGGGGTTCGTCACGATACCCTGAGTGGGAATGTGGCTATAAAACTGACCGTAAAGACCTGTAAAATCAAAATTTGTTCCAATTCACGAAGCTACCAGACGTCTACCATCTGCCCAGGGTCCACCGCTGCAATTGTAAAGAGTAAGAAAACTTAGATATATATATGGCCAGAGATGTACTTAATAAAAATTGGCCTTTTCGACGATTTATTGTTACACTCTTTGTAAGAATATTTCAGCTTTGACGTGCGCATTGTGTAGGTTTGCTCTTTGTCGTTCCCCATTATCAGTTTTTTTTTTAATGACATGAAACCAAGTACACCCTGTATAACAAATATGAAGATGATGGAAGTTATGTTGTGAACAAAAAGCGGACAATATTTAGTCGATACTTAAGTTTAACAAACTATGAAGTAGATTTCTTTTTTATTTTTTAAATAATAATTATTGTCATTCGGTTATAAAATCAAGTAGGGTAAAAATAGCTTTCTCAAAATCGTTGAAAAATCGACAATACTAACTTTTATCCTGACTGTCTACATTTAAAACCCCAAGAAGTGGAAGAAAATTATTTAAAATTGAATTTATGGCACCCCTGGTTATTCTATCGTCTATTCTATTTCAGGCTATTTCATTTACCATGGATTCATTAGTTATGCAGGTAGCAATAAAGTAGTTAAATTGCAAAGTTGTTCGACAATAATAATAATTTGTAATCTCGTAATCTCGTTTCTCTGCTCCACTCGTTCTTTTTCTGTTAGTTTTTCTCCTGATTTGTTGTCCGTTCTTAGCACGCACTCACTCCCACACCAATTCTTACCACAATTAACGCTCATACAAATATTTGAAATATTATTATCACCGGTGTAAATGAACCCGAACGTCTGAGGGCTATAATTGGAAGGAGACTATTTATTATGCATTGGCACATCGGGCCAGTCCGTTAATTAGCCCCGGAGGTATTTAAAAATACGAACAAATATGATCAGGCTTATTCTACAAGTATAACGAAACTTTATTTATGGTTCATTCATTATTTGTTTACTGACTAATTGCTGCAAGCTTGGCTGCTCTCAGGTGTTGACCATGGCCACGCTCAGAGACTGAGATTTTAAGACCGATACAAGTTACGGGATGAGTCGCAAAAGTCTAGAGCCTCATACCCATAAGTGCGAAATGTGGAATTTGAATGTAGATTTAATGGGTTCACAGTTTGACATCATTATTTTACCAATACATGTATTGCTCATCTTCAGTGGTGATCCTAAATTTTGTAGAAATTATAATAATAATAATAAAATGTCTTTATTATTTTTATACATTTATTTAACGTCGGCCTATTTCCGCTACTGAGGCCTAACACCGACGCCTGTAGACGAGCTACCCCCAACCAGGAATTTTGCCGAACCTCTTCCCTTAAGAAGAGTAGGGATCTTTTACTTGCCTAACATTTAATAGACAAGGGACCGACGGCTTTACATCCCCTCCGAAGGATGGTATATCTCCTATATAACCCTCGCCTAAGGTTGTATAGCTTCCGCGCATACACTGATATACAAGCCGCTGGAAGATGTGTGAGGCGAGAACGCGGTTTCCGTTGGAATGGTCACCAATCCAAGTACTAACTGCGCCTGTCGTTGCTTTACATCGCATACCGAAGTATGTACATAGTAAAGACGCACCTACGCTCGCCCACATGTCTTTATTTGTAAGTTACATTTCTAATATAAGTATAAGGCGAAATATAACCATGCGCCTACTCTACTTAATTTTAATTTATACGTTATAGCAAATTAATATAAGTACATGATACAAATTAAGAACAAAAGAGGGAGAAAACATAGAGTGATAATCAATTTATATACTTGTATATATCTAACAATTAATACTAAAATAATGACGGAAATTGGAGTATTACAAAAATTACGTTTATTTTCTCAAATAGACAAGATCTGTCTGATGAAAAAAGATAAGAAAAAGTAAATAAATCTAAGGTGTGACATTTTAAATACTACTGAGTTCTCATTATGTATTTTTAATTTTTTTTTCGGAAGCTACTTACTGGTAATGATTTAAGGGTATCTGGAATATCATTATATACATGAGGAGCATTATAGGAGAAAAGTCTCGTAAATAATGTTGAATGACAGCTTATGTGTAATAGTAGAATGCAGGTTGTCTAATGAAGTAGTTTATTCCGGGTCTTGCCGTGGTCGTCGAACTTGACTTGACGTTTCGCTGATCATCTTGTTAGCTTCTTCAGAAGGATTCTAAAGACTGAATTTGTTGTTACACTCCTCGTTATATACCTAGGCGCCGCTTCGCTTCGCTGGTCATTGATCTTCTTCGTTCACCAATGTACCAATTGAGGAAACAGTTAAACTGATTCGCCAACAATTTGTACCTAAAGGATTAAGAGAACATATACCTGATCTGGCCCGATTGTGCCTGTCTACAACATACTTTCTATGGAATGGAGCAGCCATGGGATTACCATTTTCACCTGTGATATCCAACCTATTCATGGAAGCTTTTGAAGAGGAAGCTATTCGCTGCAGTGAGAATAAACTAAAGTGCTGGCTACGCTACGTACACGATACGTTCATCATATGGCCACATGGAGAATTATCTTTATCTGTTTTCTTCGATCGTTTGAATAAACAGCATCCAAGTGTCAAATTTACAATGAAGACCGAGCAAGATGGAGTTTTACCTTTCTTAGATGTATTAGTGAAAAGGTCACACAATGGCAAGCTGGCCCACGGTGTCTACAGAAAGAAAATGAACACCGATCGTTACCTACATGCGACATCTCACCACCCTCACCACTATCCACAACAGAGAGCGTTAGTTAACCTAACCTTGGTCCACAGAGCCAACACAATATGCGACGACGATAACAAACCCGAGGAACTACTACTACAAAGCTTGTTGGACAACAAGCTATAGAGAGGAACGGATACAGTCAAAGCAATATACAACGAAGAGTAAATAACCAGAGGAGAACTACAGAAGAAGAACAGCAACAGCCAACAACGTATGCATGCCTACCCTACGTCGCGGGAGTCATAGATAGGCTAAAGAAGATTTTATTCAAAGAGAAAGTTTCGAACAGTGAAGAAAATACAGCAGATGCTTCCCTCAGCCAAAGACCCTGTCCCCAAACTGTTATCAAAGGTGTTTACCAGTTGAAGTGCACATGTGGTAAGAGCTACATCGGACAACCAGGACGGAATATCCAGTGCAGAATCAAAGAACACCAGATTTGGATACACTGATAGGTCGGCGATAGCAGAACATGTCCATAATAACGAGAACCATAAAATCGACTACGAGGACGTCAATATATTAGACAGGAATACGCGTTATTATCCGCGAATCATTAGGGAATCACTGGAAATTATGAAAAACGTGAACAACTTTAACAGAGAGGATGGGTATCGACTTAGTAACACGTGGAGACTGGTATTGCCAAGTACCAGCACCGTAGTATGTCACGGTCAACTAAACACGACGAATGAGCAGCGAAGCGAACCAAGCACGACCAATGACCAGCGAAGCGAAGCGGCGCCTAGGTATATAACGAGGAGTGTAACACAACAAATTCAGTCTTTAGAATCCTTCTGAAGAAGCTGACAGGATGATCAGCGAAACGTCAAGTCAAGTTCGACGACTACGGCAAGACCCGGAAGAAACCACTTCAGCTTATGTGTAAAACGAAAACTCCTGCTGTGAAAGTTGTACCCGAAACTGAGTTTTTCTCTAAGATATAATGGTAACAAGGTATTCATCAAAGCATATATAAAAATAGGTAGATGAAAATTATAAGTTTTCAACTTTAAGCCAATTTAGTTCCTTTATTTTATGAGATATATGGTCGAACTTTTTAATCCGAATACATATCTACAACAACAATTCATTACTATTTGTAATCGATATTTAGTAGGCTGGCATGGCTGGCTAAGCATGAGTAGTGAACTATGTTACAGTAGTTTAAAACAGATAAGACAAGACTTTTTTATTACAGATAATACATGATTTTGAAATCTTAAATTAGTATCAAATAATAAGCCCAAATTCTTGGCAGAGTTTACAGCCACTAAAGGCATATCTTCAATATTCAAATTTAAATTTTGCCTATACTTGTCAGAGCAGCATCAAAGGAACGCACGATTAGTTTTAAGTTATTTTGGTTAGCATAACTTGATATTGCAGATCTTCATTTCCTCCAGCGAAGGCTTGCATATTCGTATATTCAGAACATTTAAATACATCGGCTGTACATATTAGAAATAGAAGGGGCCCTAAAGCGGAATACTGTGGTACGCCAGAAGTGATATATGTTATGTTAGAATATTCATTCTTTAGAACAAAATGTATTTCCGATTTTCAAGATAGGATGAAAAGAAATTTACCGGTGTGTTGTCAAAACTGTAAGAGCTTAACTTCGCTCTTACCAGTGCATGATCAAGGATGGTTTTGAAAGATCTAATAAGACTAATGCGCATGCTTCGCAGTTGTCCAAAGCATTAATGATGTCGTCAGTTATGTTTAGTAAAACTAAGGTGGTACTGTGCCCCTTTCTGTAGCCAGACTGTAAAGTTGGAACTATATTGTTTATTCGTAAATTTGCGGGTAAATTGCTTTTTCTAGGACTTTTGATACATCTGGTATAATGCTTACTGGTCATAATTTTGGGTCATTTGTTTTTGTCAATAGTTTTACAATCGATAGTTTCCAGTTTACAGGAAAGTAACCTACTTCTAAGCAATAATTAATTAAATGGGTAAGATGCTTATATATTGCGGGTAAACAGGTCTGCAGCATTTGAGCGGTAATTCCATCAGCCCCATACGCATTAGATGTTTATAATTTTAATCGTGTCATCATAAGTTGCAAACGTAAATTGAAGAGATAAAATTTCATCAAATTTGTTTGTGGTAAAATAATTTACAGAGGTAGAACAATTATTTGGCGGACTGTAAATGGAGGCAAAATAGACATTTATTTGGTTTGGATTTTGTAGATTACTTGTAATTTTCATATAATTTTTTTGTTTTATATTTAGAGTATTGTTAGCTTCCATAGCATTCCATAATTATGACAATTTCATTAATTTATTAATTTCAAGAACTGTGCTATTGATATTTTAAAATTCAGATAATACGAGACCTAATCAAGTAATTAATATGGCAATCAATCAAGGAATAGTACATAAGTAATTACAGACCTATAACCCTTACATAAAATTTTGCGAATGTTTCCAAAAAATTTATAATAAAGAAAAGGTTATTTCATTTTATAAAGAACCAAAATTATTTTTTTACATAGACAATATAGATTTAGGGAAAATAATGTGTATCCAAGATGTCATATGTGACTTAACTATCCGAAGATAAGCACGAACTAGTTTAGGGACATAGTCGATTTTCTCAAGGCCTTTGATACTGGATGCCGCTCAAACTTTTCAACTTCTAAAAAATTATTCGGAAAATAGGGCTAATTATGGCTCAATACAAGATATACATAATAATCTCAAAACAGTGAGATATGAAGTCCCGCAGGGAAATGTACTGGGTCTCTGCTATTTTCTGTTTATATTAAACGTTTTGGGAATACACCAAACTTCGCTAATGCCACGGTTATTTTATATAATCGAAAATCTCGACATACAAAAATACTTTTCTAAAATAATAACGTGGTTTAATGATAACACCTTAACAAGGAACTTGGAGGAGATAAAACATGTGTTATTCAGCACAAAGTTGCTGCACGGCTCTTCAGATCTTTTTCTGTAAATGGAAACAACTTGCTATAGGAGTGGGAGTAGACGCCAGATGGATGCGCTGCTGGTCGATGATGTAGTACGGATTTTACCAAAATCCTATTGCTCAAAAATTATATACGGCACCTGAGTTCGGATCTCGGAGTAAACACGTCTGCTGGCGATGAGTCGCTCTGATTGGCTACCAACTTGGGACCAATTCAATTATTTCTTTCAAATACTTACAAGCGGGTGTAGGCGCCAGATGGATGCGCGGCTGATCGATGACCAGTGCAGACTTTGCAAAAATTCTGCTGCTTCGCGATGAAATATAACATCACAGGTACCTGAATTCGGTTCTCGGAGAGGACAGATCTGCTGCCAGTGAGTCGCTCTGGCTGACTGCCAACACGGGATTAATTTAACTATTTCCTTCTAATACCCACAAGTGGGAGAAAATAGAGATACAGATGCGCGATGAATTGACGTGACGTCAAATATTTCGGAATATTTAGCGACTTTAGTAAACATACTTCAATCACCTGGATTTTTGAAGAATAATTTCTTCAGAAATCGGTATAGGATGGAAAACACACATCTAACGCTGGCAGCGGCTACTCGCGAACTGATTATTGAATATTTCAATTATTCCCGTGTACCGAAAGGATGACGTCAAATGAGTGACGTCAGATCGACTTATTATATATATTTTCATTACCTTGCTTTGCTACTTAGAAATATTTCACGGTTGCTTTACGCAGAACGGCGGGCACTTCACGTTTAGCTCGCGGGACAGCTGACTGTCGATTGAAATATTCGTTGGTGTATTTGGTGTATCTACAAATTAACATACATTTTTATAGCTTAAAACGGTACAGTAATAAATATAAAAGAATAATTTACATACAGGGTATAAATAAATACAGATCACGAAAAAACGCTTTGTTACAAAGTCAGTACACTTGTTCCTTCAGACTAATAATTATAGACGAAAGGCGTCCACAACTTGTCGCATGGCTCCATCTGGTGGCGAATTGTTGTATATTTACCTATGACGTACTGATGAGAGCTAACAAGCTCGAAACTAGTCTGCGGCTGGTGATACACAACAGGCCTACACTGTAGTTCTTTCTTTAGGATTAATCTGTCCGCTGGGGGCGTATTTCAATCAGATTGTTGTTTGCGTTTTCCTATTAAAGACGTAATGTCGTTAGTTTTAGGGCATTATTTTCAATCGTTTTGGAAAATAGTGTGTATTTTGTAATAATTTATCCACTTCGCATTGGCCTTGTATTTTGTTTCTTATTTTATCTGTGTTTTTACTTCGGAGTATAACTAATAAAATGAAAATATCTTTTAAAACTGAGAAGACAGTAACGTAGAATATGCTTAGTTGAAGAGTTGAATTGTAGGTTACGCAACAAATTCCTCATAATTTAATCTTTTCAACGGATTTTTGTCGCAATGGTCTCGGCTCTCAGCACCCTAGTCGAAAGCTGATGGTTTCAACTCGATCTGAAATTCTGCCATCTTGTTGGAACAGATCGTCATTATTCGTAATATTACTGGCGACTATTACTTTCATTTTCTTAAAATTCTGTTTACCTCCGTTCTTGTCATTACTATGTAAATATTTATATTATTTGTGTAGAATACATACGATATAGCAATTATAAATTATATAAAACACATATTATTAAGATCAATTAAACAATAATTTTTTGTGTATTCAGTAACAGATTCAACGTGATTTATGAGTCTCTACAACTTATGTCCATTGCTGCCCACAACGTCGCCGTCTGCTTCCTTTGGTTCTCTAAATAACTATTATATTTGGTGTCTAAGGAACTCCCGAATACCTTGTATACGTGCTGATTTTACATAGGAAAATCACAACATGAAATAATTCAACACCGTGCCGTGCCCGTGGTCAGATTTTATAATTTAGGAAGTTTTATCCCGCATAAGCAACACCTCAAGCGGCACATGGACCGACATCGCGTGCCTAACCCCGGTTTATCATCTCTACTTTATAGGTTATCATATATTAGGCAATACCTTATTCATTCCCCTGTTTGCTGCCAACTATCTACCATTTACATCCTAATTATAACCCGATTTAATCATCTTACTTGCAGATGATTACCTTTACGGTGTAAGGTACGAAGCAATATTAATAAACAACCTTAGTTAGACTTTGTAATTAATTGGCCGCGAATATTTTGCTTAATTTTATTGGTGCCTTGGTATTATGCAATAAAATTAGACAGGCATTATTGACGGTTATAGATAGTTATAGTGAAAGAATTTCAGTTAAAGGCCCGGGTATATTTCGCTTTATTTTTTTGAAAAACTCTGTAGATTATCCTAAATAGGTCAATTTCCCTCCATAGTCCAGACACTTTAGGATTCATCTTGTAAAATAATTCTGGTGAACTGATCATCACTTATTAATTTTGATATTATAAATGTTGTGTGAAAAGCCTCAAGGTCACAGGTCGCGAACGAAAATATTTTTGGAATATCTACTGATCTATTGGTTTTACGCTAATTTTGATTATTATGAAAAATATTTATTATGATAATTTGCACAAAGAAGATCCTTCATAGTAATGTGAGGTGTATACGTAGAATATGACTCATCTATGCATAGAAAATTCATATTATACACACACTAACATAGAATAGAATAGAACAGAATAGAATACGTTTATTAATCCAGTTGATCATAAATTATGACATAGGATAAATCAATTAAACACAATAGTAGATAAGCATTTTACATTAAACTATTTACTTAACTTAAACTTAACTATCAAAAGTAGTTAATAGCAAGTAATTGTTATTTGTATTATTCACTAACAAATGTTACAAATAACAGACTTTAATTAGTATAATTTAGAAAATCTTCCACAGAACAAAATGTATTTGCCACAATGAATGATTTTAAAATTCATAGATTTTTTTTTAGATTTACAGTATTTCTAATATTTGCACTTAATTTGTTACATAACACAGATCCCAGAAGTATGGATTGGATTTATATAACTCTAATCTAAGTCTATTGTACTGTAGATCAGAGCCATGACATGAAATGTAGAATAATTGTGAAACATATTTTGTTATTAAATTTATCCACATTTTTCTTAACAAATTTTAGTACTTCTAAAATATACAGGGGCAATGTTAAAATTTTATTCCGGGTAAATGCCATTATGCAAGATTCTCTTATATTCATTCCAAACATGGAATATATGGCTCTTTTTTGTAAAATAAATACTCTGATAGCGGATGATGAATAACCCCAAGAAATAATATCGAATTCGTGATTCAAAACTACAAAAATAGTACGTTTTAAAAGTATCTAAACTGATGACGTGACGCAATCGTTTTAATGCAAAACGAATATTTACATAATTTTTGCTTATAAAATATGTGTTCCAATCTAAGGGTAGGTCTAAATTAATTCCTAAAACATATGTGATGTCATTTGTTGAACTGATTTTTTATTGCTCTTAATTAGTACACTCGATGTATATTTTTTAGTAATAGGATGAAACTGCGTAATAAAAGTCTCATCCTGATTCATTACTAATTTTTTGCTTTTGAGATAATTGGATAACGCAAGAAGATTTGAGTTCAATTTGTGAACAGAATCATTTGTTAATTTATTACTTGCAGTAATAGTAATATCTTCAGCAAAATAACCATAGAATGTCGACAAATTGTTATCTAAGTCAGTTGTGTGTATAAACAACAGTGGCCCCAAAACACTACCCTGCGGTACACCTACTTCGACCGGCAGCTCCTCAGATTTAGCATCGAGAAAATCTACATACTGCTTCCTGTTGTTTAAGTATGATCTCATAATTTTATTACATAAACTTCGTATACCATAACATTAATATTTTTCAAAAGAACGTCATGATCCACAAGGTCAAAAGCCCTAGAGAGATCTATAAATAATGCGATTACTTTATGTCCTTGATCTAAGTTTTTATATATGAAGTCCAAAATGCTTAATAATGATGTCACTGTTGACCGATGCTTTCTAAAACCATGCCGATTTGGAGATAAAATGTTGCCGGATTCTAGGAATGTCTTTATTCGTTTAAATAATAGCTTTTCGAATATCTTGGAGAATACTGATAATATTGCTATCGGTCGATAATTACAAATTTTTTTCGGTAACTTTTTTTATATAGGGGAATAACTTTAGATAATTTTAATAAGCTAGGGTAAGTGCCCCCCTTAAAGCATTAGTTAATGATATGAGTTAGTAGTTTGGCTATCTGATGCGCACAGAATTTTATTATTTTAGTAGAAATATCATCAGGACATAATGAATTTGAATCTTTTAAATTATTTTGTCTGGCCGATAGCCGCGTTGGTTAAGGCACGACGTGGCAATCGCGATTAATCACACGGGTATCACGCCACCGGGTGCAAATCCTGGCTCCAGCACCGTCACTTTGAAGGAAATGGTTGTATGTCCGCATTTTCTCAATGTGTAACCCCCTTCCGCAAAAGCCTCTGGCTTCTGGAATTGGTAGTTGTCTAATTTCTGTGGTGTTTATTTATTTATTATTTATAGTTTCTACAATTTCTGAAATTGTGATCGGTTGTAAGTATATTGAATTCTCATTATTAGGAAAACCTGGAACTTGAGTTATGTTACTTTGAGACGTATTATAGGTCTTTGGTAAATTTATTAGATAAGAATTAAATTTATTCAAGATTTTCGGTTTGTCTATACTTAATTGATCATTGGCTTCTATTTCGACGGGTTCGTTTGAATTTTGATTTAAGTTATTTTTTATAGAGTTATTAATTATTTTCCATATTGTTTTAGATTTATTTGCAAAGTTTTTTATTATGTTGTCGAAATACATCTTTTTGGCTTGCCTTATGACTTGATTGTAAATTCTTTTATAATTTTTGTAATATTCGGTGGGAATTATATCATATTTTTGTAAAGCAAATAGTTCTTTTAAATGTACTGATGCTACTTTAATACCTGAGTTATCCAGTTATTATAATTTTTAGAGTCAACATTTTTATTAACAAATTTAAAACATAGATCGTAGTGATTTTACAATATATTATGGAAAGCTGAGTATTTATATTCCACTGTTTAGTTGTTATGAACATTATACCACGACTCCATATTTAAAATATCTTTATATTTTGAAATATTGTTTTTGGAAAATGATCTGAATTTGTACGTGTTTTTATTTTGTGGACTGTACATAATTTACTAGGCTTTAGAACATATTGATAATATGGCTGATGGGCGAGAGGTAAGCGCATTTTCTTCTCATCCAAAAGTCTCGGGTTCGATTCCCGGTCGTGGCAGTGGAAAACACTGTGAGAGAGATTCTTCCACTATGCACGGATATTGGGTGTGTGCCCTTTGTGTCTAAATGTATAGCCCCCTCCCACACAAGGCCCTTCTAGAGCCTTCCGGGATAAAGAGGGTCGTAATTACCTGTGGTGTTATTTATTTATTATTTATTTATCTTCCGAGGGATGTACCCACTGAACTGGGAGAATATCAATAGGCAAAACCTGAGTTTTTCTGATAAAAAATACGGTGTTGTGACATGCCACAATATTAAACACCTTCCATCTGTATTTATGTCCTCGTGCATAAATTACATTATTCTAAAAAATCTTAAGTACCGACCCAAAAATCATCATTCTGAATTTATGAGATTAAGTTACATTAAATTAAATTACGCAGTTAAAAGAACACTTTGACATAATTTTTTTCGTGACAAATATAAGCAGTAAAACTGCACAAGGAATTATATTTATAAATCATTAACAGGTGTGTTTTTAATGTATCTTACAACTAAAACGTCGGAAATTACTATGCGTCACTTTCTTTTGTGTGGTATTTTTTGATGACCATTGTTTTCTTTATGACACAATTATTTTCGAGGAGTAACGGAAATCGTAGGAATATTTCTATACAACTTTCGATATAAAAAAAGATATAAATGGACGGTTTTAATTTCGTTTTTAGGCGTAGGTGTCAAAGATACATATATAGATATTGAATGGATCATTAAGTCACGAAAACCTGAATCTAATTTGTATTATAAATTTTTACCAGTGTACATTGTACAGCAGTCGTGTACTTGACATACTAGTTTTTACTAATACAAATTTATTTATTTAACTGTTTACATTATTCAATATGTTGATCGACCCAATTATAAAATAGGAAAAATACAAAAAAAGTGTCCACTTAATCAGTAAAACATGACGGAATAAATATTAAATATAAATATACAATTGAAGAGAAAATAAAAATAACCAACATAAAGTCGCGAAGAAATAATTCAAAAATTCAACTTTTCAATTGAATCAGAGCTTTGTTTGCCTCTGAATAGCAAAATGTTTCGCCACTTCAGTATCAATAACTGGACAAGACCTATCTCTAAACTCAATTATAAGAACCAATTTTCTAAAAAAGTAATACAGAAGTTGATGCAAAACCAAGGGCTCCTTCAATTGCGATATCTATATTTTTCTCATATTGAGCATTTCCTAATAATACTTTTAATTTCACTTCACACACCTGATTAGAAAAGAATTTCACGAGGTCAATAATATGATTCACACCAATATGACTTTCATGCAATATCTTTAACACATACTCCCGTAGAGCTTTGGAGACAACCGCTGTATCCCCAGAAAATATCCTATTCTTGAATACGTGAAGTTTATTTCTAGTTTAATAAAATAACTTTCAACTCTCCTTCTTATATTCTTTTTTCCTATTCAACAGTATAAAATTATTCTGCATTATTCAATGTGTCATTGAATTCAGTAGCTTTAGCCTAAGTCTTTGTAATCTAATAAAATGTAACTGACAAGTTTGTTTATTCATGATCCTTAGTTTAGTCTGTGATCAGTTATTACTGCTGTTATAACCATAAATGAAATTATGAAATTTCTGTTTTACATAATAAATACTCAGTATTTCTTTTTCAATAATTCCTTGTATTTTTTTAGTATCATGCAATTTTCTATATACACACACTTCTACTTTATCTTCTTGCATTAAACAAGAACCAATACCATTTAGAGACAAATCTGCATGAATTGGTAGGTTTTTTGTGTAGTCAAAGTTTATTAGGGTTGTATTTTTATTGATTTCCTTTTCAATTGTTTGTCATGTTTATTCATCCATTGAAAAAGAATATTACTTTTTAAATGTTGTAGCATAATTTACCAATCCCGTGATATTTGTAACAGAGAAATTGCTGTCATAAAAAATACGTCTGTAACAGTCGGCCTGCTTTTAGCACAGCTATGTTGAGCCTCTATCACTCAATGTTTACGATAGAAAAAGCATTCTGGAGAGTTTTGTATTACCAGTGACCCTTCTTTTTTCTGGGAGGGGAAACTCCTCATGAGCACCTGTGTGCCGGACTTTAACCGGCTGAAACCTCTCCCCTCTTCAATGTTTCCGGCTAGTTTGGAACTGCTTTCGCGTATCTTCAAATCAGCTGGTCATTCGAGTTTTTTGTTTTGTATTCCTCCATGGGGTCAGCTCCATCTCGTTTTCATCCTCTTCCTTCTTTTTGATAATGTGAGTTGTCGCCTCCTCCGCCTTTCTCCAGTTCTCCTCTGTCTCCAGCATCCTCTCTACCATGACATCCGGGAACGGTAACGGCGCCCCATCGTGTCGCCTCTCTTCCCTCCACCATATGAACACGGCGTGTTCCGCGTTATCGGCCTCCCCATAATACACACGCTTTTCCATGAAACACCCATGTTCGCTCAGGGCTTGGGTGAGATAATACCCCACTTCCCCATGCTTCATCTACGTCTTCATCTATGTCCTTACATTTGTGACAAGGCGCCTGGTCCACCTTTCCTTATCTACGACCTCCTATCACCTTTGCCACATTTCAAATAGCCTCTCCCTGGTTTTTGCCTTGGCAACTCCCTCATAGACTTCCAGCCGCTCTTTGGCCATCAAATTCAGAGGAGGAATCACCGCCACCAGCAGCGCCGCCTCGTACGAGATAGTTCTATATGCGCTGCACGTCCTTATCGCAGCACAACGCTAGATCCAAGTCGTCCTGCCCCTCGTCCTGTCCACTTTCATCATGCTTTACAAAACCGGAGCCGCATACAAGAGGCTAGAATGCACGATATTGCATATCAATCTCCTCGTGTTGTGTGTGTTGGCCATAACTTTTCCTGGTTGTGGTTGCCTTTCCTGCTTTTTCGGCCGTTTTTGTGGTGTGAACGCCAAAGTTCAACTTGGAGTCCAGCCAAACCCTTAGGTACTTTAGATGATCACCTGGGCGTATCTCCACTCTTTCCACTTTAAGTTTCATGATTGGAAGGTTTCTCTTCCTGGTAATAACAAGGACCTCTGTTTTTTCAGCAGCTTGCTCGAGCTGTATCCTTACTATCCATCTCCCAATCTTTCTGATGACCTCATTGTCCGCTTCCGCTATGTGGACTGTCCATCTTCCAGTGACCGTTATGACCAGACCGTCCGTATAACCGATGACTTTCACATCATCTTGCATTGCAGTCGGAAGACATTATCAAACATAATGCTCCATAAGGTCGGCCCAAGCACCGAGCCCTGCGAAACCCCACATGATGTTTTTTCAGGCAATTTCTCACTCCACCTCAATCCCGATCCTCCTGTCTTGGAAGTAGCTCATTGTAATCCTTACGAGGTACAGACTATCCTAATACATTGCATCTTCCCGAGAACCATCGCCCATCTCGCCGTATTAAAGGCATTTAGCGGTCGGTAGGATGACGATTCCTTCGGCGGCTTGCCTCCTTTCTGGACTAGAGAACGACCCTAGCCTTCCTAAATCTGCTCGGGAAATCCCCCCTCTCTATAGCGCGGTTCATTGCCCTTAAGATCTCTCCCGGGACCTAACTATTTCCCTCTCTGGGAATAGAGCGTTTACCACTTCAGGTACCTTTTCCGCCGGCAAGGCCGGAGAAGGAATTTTCATTTGTCGGGTAGCAATCTTATAGCCGTCTCCCCAGACATCCGTATCCAAACTCTCACATAATTCTCTCCACCTCTCCCTCTTTGATCTTTTAATTAGCTCTCTCAGGTTTCTTCATTACCACTCACCTGAAGTAATCTTAAACAGCTTCCATTGCGAGGAAAAAATATTGGAGATGGTGTAGTAGCGATGAACTGATTAGCAGTGCCTTGCCTTATATTGTCCTTTGCACAACAATGCATGTGGTATGTATCTCTAGGCCAGGCAGACTCTGAATTTTTAACATAGGTGTGGCCTTTTTTGAATCAACATTATATATAATTTCTTCCATTCTAGATTTGATGGTTATGGTTAGAACTTGTTAATTGTCCATTTGATATTATCAGGTTCTCCTACCTTGGTGGACAACTCCAGGTCTTCAGTTTTGATTCGTTCCCACATTGGATGTGTGTCTCGTCTATCCTCCAAGAAGGAAGTGTACGTCCATGATGAACTGACTACTTTGCCTTAATATTTCTGTGTAGGTTTCATTCTCTTTTGTCATAAAACCTACTTCATTTGTAATACAGCTATCCCTGACCAGGACTTTTATCTAAGAGAAATACCAAGCACCTGGTCTAATTCTTTCTACTAATTTAATTAAGTATTCATTATTAATCATTTAATGAGCCTGACACATAGACACTCAACTTCCTTAATTAATTTCAAATTTTGAAATATTAATGATATCCTGACCATAATTTAGTAGAATAATTTATTCTTCAAAATAATGCGTGAAATATATTGAAAAACGTCCAAGAGCGTTGGAATATGGCATGAATATAGAGGTAGATTTCACATAATTAAAATTGTTTAAATATAAAACAAGTTGTGAAATTTATGGGCAATAAATTGTTAACAGTATAGTTCAGAGAAATAAAAACAAAACCAATCTAGGAATTAGCATATTTATAACACGTGAATGAAACAAGCGCTATCGTTTCTTTCAATTTCAGTTTACGTCGTCATTACCAACCACACTATTGAAGAACAATTTGAATCACAAAACCTGTGTGTTAATCAATGGTACGTACGTCTTCATTTCACTAAAATTTGAATTTTTTGTTTCTGAAAATAAGTGAGTGAGTCCGCGAAAACACACATTTACTACTGCAGATAAGTGAAATATTTGTAAGAGTTGTGCTATTAGTGATAGAAGCAGGCACCTTTAGAGCACGTATTCTTCATATATGAAAGCATAATGTTGGATATGAGACCTTCTCAAATTTCTCCTATAATAGTGGCCTTGAAAATTTATCTATCTTAGGCTCTCATAACTGCGGATTGCGAATTTCCGCTTGCGGATTTTTTTTAATTCGACATATGCGTTCCAGGAGAACTTAATTTAACTTCTAGTTAAAAGTAAACGAATTGTCTTCCGAACATTTCGCTACACCTGCAAGAAAATTAGACTGTTTAAGAACAAATTTTATAAAAATTCGCACCAAAAAATACACATTCCGCAACTAGCTGAACGAGGCTATACTCATGCAATGCAAGATATGGAAAACCTATTCAGTGAAAGCAGCTCTGATCTTATGGTACTTGACAGCAGAAAAATGGAGTTTAATGGTATGAGTTATATATGTCAGAGAAAGGCATATTATTAAAACTAAACCTATCGTAGATTCTACTAAGCGCAATAACCTCCACCTCTTCATCTATCCTCCTGTTAGTTAAAAGTCTAATAAACAATTACAGTTGACATCACTGAATAATGACGGGTCATCGGTGGCATATACGCCTATCTAACGTGTACTAGCCATTTGATGGACTAAAAAAAATTTTGAGTTTGATAACTAGGAAGAAAAACAAACAATAACAATTATTATTAAAATTTGATATATAAATAACAAGATATTTTACTTTTGATAGATTGAATAAACAACATATTATTGTGCATTTTTATATTAATTTTTATATTTCAGCAGCGACATCATTATTCTCTAAAGTCGAAAATAAAGGTAATAATATATAATAAATTTAAATGCTATTAACTCTATATTCTCCTTGACTTCCTCTGTCTAATTATTTCACTTTATATTATATTATACTATCACTTTATATTATATTATAACTACAAACCTGCTAGACACAACACGAGGTCCCCTCAAGTGTCATAACACATAATGTTATAGAATTGTAATATTAATAATAAATATTATTATTAACTATGTAATTATAAAAAATGTACAACTTGTAAACATGTTACAGTAGTAAATATATAAATAAAAATAAAATAAAAAATTTTACTTTGAATGTAACTAATTTTCTTAATATACAAAAAATGGTCAAAAATTGAAAAAAAAAAAATAAAATGCGACAGTTTGAGCTCTCACACACATTTTCCGATCTTGATGGCAGGGTGCCAAATTTTAGCAACAATTACGGTTTCTTTGCTGAAACTACAATATGGAACTGTGCAAGGTTAATATGCATGAATTTTTATTTGCACAATTGATAAATCATATAGCATCAAAACCGGCACCTCCACCCAAACGGATAATAACCTTTTGACAAATATGTCTTCGTCGAATGCGTGACTAGCACAGAAGTTGAGTTTTATATATTAAAAAAATTAATAAAAAGTATAATAGTCAGTCAAACAAATGAAACAAATTGGAGAGAAAGTATTAATAAGAACGGTAAATAAAAAACGCCTATATCTTCGAAAAATGCGATCTTCACATTTTCTTTTCGGGGTAGTAGATATAGTAGATCTCGTATGTGCGTTAATAATTTAAGACTTCATTCGAAAATAAAAATTTCAGTCGTCTATAAAACACCAAATACTAACAACATGTAAGTGGTGGGTATTTTTAATGGTGTTTTCCGATCAAAACCAAATAGGCCCCACGAAGGGAAGTAACATTCTACAACGATCAGTCTAAAAGGTTACAAATAAGTGTTTACATTTTATAATGATTTATGTTTCTTTTAGACGATTTTTATGCTTCATTTGAAAATTTCATCCAAAAATACGCCTACATGTGCCTATATTTTGGTGGTCTGTTACGTTTGTAAAAACAAAATTGGTTTCAGGTAAGCACATCTCGATAGTACTTTCTTATCATGAATAATACTTTTATTTTTTTTAAACTACTTGGCAAGATGTAAAATAATTAAACTAAACGCAGTTTTCCTTGACAAAGTTTAATCTAACGATAAAGGGCAGTTTCAGCTGTAACGTTCCAAGGGCATTATTAATTGCGAAATAATGTTGTTTGTTTCCGAAATCACTTTACCTGGTAACAGCCAAACGCCGCAGGCGGAGGGCTCTAACCTAAAATAAACGTGCTTGAAGGAGTTGCGATAAAATTATGAGCTATTTGTCAATGCTCGAGGAGCATTCGCCTGGAATTTTTTTGCACTAATTGTTCAATCTAAGGTATTTATTCAGACCCAGTTATTAGCAGCACGATTATTTAAAAAACAATTTGCAAAATTAAATGTAGATGCAGATGACGCATTTTCCTTTATTATACCATGTATTGAAATGTTATTTGCAGAACCAAATCGGGAGTCTGACATAGTAAAAAAATTGAGGCCCTCTTGTTGTTATTTAGTCCTCCCTGGAACATTCCTTGACCTCTTGAGAAATGTGCAAAGGAACGTTTCGATAGAGTCAGTTCACCCTGAACAGTGTCATTTTGGAATATTTTCATATTCGAAAAACAATTGTTTTTTATCCTATCGAGGGAGCTGATTTCGCCAATATTCAACAGATTTCTGCTCTGGATCTACCAGGTCGTATGTCTAAAATTTCAGATTTTGACGTTCAGCTGTGCTCGAGAAAGAAAGCATTGCCCACTGACAGGCTGGCAGACAGACAGACTGCTAGATAAATTGACTGACAGACTGAGATATATCAACATAGACGGCCTTCAAAACGTTCCTTTTTAATCATAATCTAGAATTTGGAGTGTCATGACAATACTTTATCCAGAGAAGTGAAAATGAAAAACGGAGGAGGGATATAATTGTTTTTGTTAAGCTTTTTATTATCAGTATTAAAACGCTTTAGGAGAAAGGGGAAACCTACTTCAAAATAATAAAAAATTATGTTATAAAAATTATCAACCATTTGGCAAGTGTGTGGGTACAACTAATTAAATATTCTTCAGAAGAAGTTATTTATTAAACAAAACTTTAACAAAAAATGGTTACGAATCTTAAGTTTAAATATACGAAGTGAATTGTTTGAGAACAGAGATATAAGTGACCTCTTTTGCCTGCATTTCGGCGGTCTCTCGTATACCTCTCGAGGGATCGGTAAATGTGCGTAATTTCCAAATTACGGTTGGCTATTGTAGTTGGCCATTGCTGTCTCCAGCCTGTTGGAATTTTTGCCTTAAAGGTATAACCTTTGTTAGTTTTACGATTATGGTATTTCCGTGCTTAATTATGGGAAAGTACGCTACAGCGTGTTTTATAAAAAATGTTTGATATATTACCACTCTTATTGCATTAAGAAAAAAAATATTTTTTTTTCAATACCGGTGTAGTAGTGGACTCCATTTGCAAAATCGTTCAAACTGCACAAATCAAATCTCCCACCATCATTCGTAATGAAGGACAGTACTTCTACATATAAACAAAAATATGTTATCAGAATTCTACTAACATAATTTTGATAAGGCTCGAAACATACTAAATTAATATTTTTGGGTCACTAAGTACTCAGGCATATAAAACCTCAATCAGTGCCATCTGATGGTTTCTAATTAATTAACAGGTAACAAATATTTAACAACTTGTTTAGCAGTAACACTAACGTTATTATTCAAATTTTACGAAGAAAGAATAAAACTTTTGTTGTGTATAATTATAGCTGCATACCACGTTTAGTAATTCATTACGGATTTTATTAATTATTTATTCCATTAAGTAGTATCCTCGCCCACACCCAAGTAAATGACAAATGGTAACCGTATAAAACGAAATTTACATTGTTAATAATTTTTAATTAATGGTATTTAAAAATGAACATGCAAAATGTTTTAAGATATATCACTTCTTAACATCGGGCCCGGACTTATGAATCTATAATTAATAATTAATTATGAATTAATTACAGCTTTATCTGACATACACGGGCTTATCACTTTAATGGTACGTTTATGGGAATAAATAAAATTATGTATAAAATATATAATCAGTTTAACTATTAATATATACCGCTAGTGTCACAGGTGCGCGTTGTCATACACGAAGGCGTAAAAGATTCTTTAGAGACGTACGATTATTTAGGAAATAGTTGTTGTTATACTATTAGTAATTACGTATTATAGAAATTACAAAACAGTGTAAGTTGTAATTATCGTAATTAAATAAGTGCTTTAAGGGAGAAGAAATAATATGAAGCTTAAGAAATTAATTGTTTTACCTTTACTTCATATATAGCCATAAAAATATACATAAATAGTTACGGTATAAAAATACCAAAAGAATATGGCAAATTCTCAGCGAGGTTATTAATTATAATAACAATGCCAACAAGAATATAAACATTTATAATATCAATAATAAATTAATAATGGCAAACGACAAAGAAAAAAAAAAGGTATTTTGATAGCCACTTTATTGATGTGGAAGAAAAAGTAGCATATGCCTCTCATAAAAAATGAATCCCTAATACAAAGTTTTTGTATCCTGTAAATGACAGCGAAATTATGAATGCTATACCTAGCGTCTTTAAAAAATAATTCTTCACTTGGCTCCACTGATAAAAAACATTCATTTCAATATTTTAATACTGGTAAAACATAAAATTAACGAAATATTGAAGATGGGCATTTTCCCCGCCTCTCGTAAAACATCATTTAGCAGTTCCAATTTTTAAATCAGGTAACGCATTACACCCAAACTTTTACACACCAATCTCACTTAGTAATTTCACAAAAATCGTTGAAAAGATATTGAAAGTACAAAACACAGTACGTGACATTTTTTTTAAAACAAAGTACGGTCGTGAGCAAAAAAAAATAGAACAAGTCTTATAACGGTATTTTGCTAAAATCTAGTTGTGTACGTCTAACTTTAATTTTTGTGACATTGACAGTTAGTTGTCATAATTTATTGCAAGTGTGCAAAAAACTAATATGCCTCATATAAGCGATTTAGTTAAATCTGGTGTTATTGCTGAAGCAGAAAATGTACGGTCAAGGAGACAAATTGCACTGCGTTATAATATTGACAAAAATTCGGTGCCTAAGTGGAGAATAAACGGTATGATCAGTAGAAATCCTGGATCAGGGCGACGAAGGATATCAACTCAACAACAAGATTCAGGCTGCTGAAGAAACGAATTTTCCTGGATCGACTAGTACTGGTCGCCGGCGAGTAAGAGAATCGGAGCTATGCTGTCATGCAGCAGCACAGAATTATTTACTTAAAGCTGAACATAAAGAGGCTCGAGTAGGATTTGCGCTTGAATTTTTAGCGCATGATTTAAATTTTTGGAAAAATGTAGTCTTTACAGGCGAAAAAACTTTCCAGTCAACACACAGCGGTCGTATTCGTATTTACCACCCTCCGAATACTCGATTCGATGAGAAATATATATCTAACAATGATAAAAGTGGTAGATTTTCCGTCATTATGTGGGCTTGGATATCGGCATGCAGTCCTGGTGTTTTGTGGCATTTTGAGGAACGATTTAATAGTGTAATGTATATTAGGATGTTAGACAATATTATGCGCCCTTCTGTGTCACAATTATTTCCTAATAATGAGTTCATATTTCAACAAGACAATTGTTCCGTTCATACTGCTCATACCGTAACTAACTGGTTTCAAGATAACAACATCAATGTTCTTAACTGGCACAGTCATAGTCCAGATCTTAACCCTGTGGAAGAAGTAGGGGGACTACTCGTAAGAAGTATCCAAAAATGAAATGTGAGACCACGGAATGCCGAAGAATTACTGGAAATAGTAAATAATGCATGGGAAAATATTATTACTAATGATTATTGTATAAGGTTATTTAATTCTATGCCAAACAGACTTATAGAAGTTATAAATAGAAATGGCTCAATAACGAAATATTAATATTTAGTTTCTTATTAAGTAGGATATCCTTTGTTATTTGATCCAGGATTTCTACTAATCGTACCATTTATTTATTTATTCATTTGGTTGGATGAACACAAGAATTACATTAGACAGAATGAAATTCAGAAATCAAAGATTTGTGAACATGTTTGGGAAAACGGATATAGAATAAACTGGGACTCGGCAAAAATTTTAACAAAAGAAATAGATATCAAAAAAGGAAAAATTAAAGAATCAACAATAATCTTATTAAATGAAGATAAGTGCGAATCGAATTGTTCTGTAGATATTTGTACAACCTGGCTACCAATGCTAAAAGAAGAACTTAACAAACTCAACATTAACTAACAGAAAATATCATCAGTTCTATGTTCTGTGTAAGTAGTAAGTATCTATGGAAATAACATAAACAGAATCTTAAAGCTGTGTATTTGACATACACAGCAAAATAAGAGTTCTTCCAAAAAAAGCTTTGAAAACGGAAAGAGATTACTTTCCGAAACGTCAGCAAAATACATTATTTCTGTGTTTCTTTCCATATTAAACGATGTTTTAAATGTGCGGCGTTTGGACACATATCGAGTGATTGTAAAAGCGGAATACCCGTATGCTCTATCTGTGCCGAAGGTCATGATAGTAAAGTCTGCACCTCAAACGAGAAAAATGCGCAAACTTTGTAAGACTTAATAAAGCAAAAAATCAAAACCTTAACTATAATCACGAAGCTTCCAGTAGAGACTGTCCTTGCTCCCTCCAAATACTACAAGACATAAAGATTAAAACCCTAGTCGAAACAAATAATCTTTTTCGTAACTAAGCATCAATCAAAATGCGGAGTATCTGTCTGCCACATAAATATTCGATCGCTAAAGAACAAATTTTCAGATCTAAAGGACTTCGCTGCATCTAACAACTTTCATGTCATCGCCATAAGCGAAACTTGGCTGTCTTCCGATATCCCTGAAGGAGCGTATGATCTCAATGGTTACAATTTAATACGAAAAGATAGAGCAACGCGCGGTGGCGGAGTAGCCATTTACGTATGTCACAAGATCAAGGTTACTGCTCTCGACTTGCATGTCCAATCAAACTGCGAATTTCTGACAATTAAAACAAATATCTCAAACAACAGTCTAGGCATTTCAGTCATTTACAGACCCCCCAGCAGTCACTACACCGACATAGATATATTGAGAGATATTTTTTGCCAATTCATGGAAAACAATCTATTAACTTTATGGTACTAGGCGATATAAATATAAATATGAGGTTAAAAAATACCGATTCTGCCTATGTAAATAATATTCTCCACGAATTTTCATGTAAACAATTAATTCAATCTCCTACAAGAATAACAGAAGTGTCAGAAGCCTTAATTGACGTGATAATAACAAACAGCGAATTAGATATACTTGCAAGTGATGTCTTAGATACTTGCTTATCTGATCATAATATAATCGCTTGTGATATAAATCTCAACCTTGCGAATTCGAATCATATAAAAATATCTCTATCATACAAAAACTTTCATGCAGATTCCTTCCAGAATGACCTGAACACGATTGACTGGAATGCTATGTACCGTTTGGAGTCACTAAACGAAAAGGTAGAATATTTTAATAAAAAATTATTACACTTATTTGACCTGCACGCTCCTATCATCACTAACTATAGCCGAAATAAAAAACCCAACAAGCCTTGGTTCACGCAAAACTTAAGGCATATGAAGAACATAAAAACTAACTCTTGCAACCGTTATAAAAAAAACCAGCTTCCATCGCATCGTGAATATTACTGTCAAGTTAGAAACCTGTATACTAATACCATAAAAATTGAAAAAAATGCATTTTTTAAAACCAAGTTGAACGAATGTAAATCGGACTCAAAAAAACTCTGGAGCACTTTGCAAAATCACGGCGTTGTAAATAAGCCACCTCCTATCGTTTTGCCAGAAAATTTCAATAACCCTGATCTAATTAACAATCACTTTATTGGCTCTGTTCCACCCCTTGTAACTGATAAAAGCTACCTAGCAAATTTTGATAATAAATTTTTTCAACCCGACCTTTTACGCTTTCAATACTTACCGATCCAGCCTGAATTCATTGCAAAAGTAATAAAAAAACAGAAGCCCAACACTATGGGTTCAGACGGAATTTCTGGCAGAATGTTGCAGCTTAGCCTCCCGTCCATCTCTTTGCCTCTCTGTCACATAGTAAATACATCTTTTGAGCAGGGAACCATAGCCGATTCGTGGAAAACATCAATTGTAATTCCTATTCCGAAAAAGAGAAATCCTAACAATCTAAGCGACTTGAGACCAATATCTTTATTGTCAGTACCACTTAAGATTGCAGAAGCTGCACTATACGAACAACTAGCGGCCTATACTACAAAAAACAACATTCTGCCTCACATTCAGTCCGGTTTCCGTGTAAAACACAGCACCACTACCACTCTGACAACTATTGTAGATGACGTTATCAGTGCTCTGGACCAATCAAAAAATACATCCTTAATATTACTCGATATGTCTAAGGCTTTCGACTCCATCAGTATCGAGGTCCTACTTGTCAAACTAAAATATTATGGTGTTTCTGACATTCTTCTTGGCTGGATGAAACCATACCTAGGCTACCGTCAGCAAATCGTTCGCCTACAATGTTCCGCTGGTCTTGTATACTCAGAGGCAAAAGATTTAATGTCAGGAGTTCCACAAGGCTCTGTCCTCGGGCCTCTCCTCTTCAGTATTTTTGCCTCTGACGTGCAAAACGTACCTATCTACTGCAAAATGCAACTCTATGCAGATGACATACAATTATATTTTAGTTTCCTACCCCACGATTCTACTGGCGCTCAAAACAAAATCAACTCTGACCTATCAGCAATCAGTAAGTGGTGCAAGCAAAACTCATTGATACTAAATGCGAAAAAATGTCAATATATTCTCTTCCAGAAGCAGGACTCCCACCTAACATTACGCAAAAATGATTCAGATCTGGAACCCTCGCACTGTGTTAAAGACCTTGGTCTGCTAATAGACAACAAATTAGTTTACCGAACAAGTGAAAAATTGTCTCAAAAATGGCTATTATAAACTAAAGCAGCTATTCCCATTTAAATCGGATTTAGACAGTAAAACAAAAATTTTGCTAGTGGAGTCTTTACTTCTTTCCAACTTAAACTATTGCGATACCATAATCGGCCCATGCTTAACAGCAGATGACAAAAACAAACTGCAAAAACTTCAGAATTTAAGCATGAAATTTATTACAAATATTCCGTTACACGCCCACGTAACACCATATATTCGACAGTTTGATCTACTAAAAATGCAAGAACGTAGATGCGTTCACTTTTGCTGCCTACTTTACAATGTCTTAAAATTCAAACTTCCAGTTTACCTAGACATAAAATTGGTAAGACGCAATGAAACTCACGAGCGACATCTTAGACATGTTTCAAACACACTCGACATACCACACCATCGGACCACTAGCTTTTGCTCTAGTTTCTCCTACCTAGCTCCACACGTGTACAACGAGCTTCCTGTTAATCTGTTCGAGGCATCATACACAGAGTTTAAAAAAAAGATAATAAATATTATCAAAGAAAATGATACCAGGGTTAATCTTAACCTCTTTTAGTACAGATGCGTATTTTTTAACCTCTTTGACATGACCCTTTTATAAAATATTGTATGTATTATTTCTCCCTTTTACACTTCTATTAACATTTTTATTTATTTTGTTCATTGTTTATAATTCTGCTTCTTATCAAAATAGTATTGTATATGTCTAATATTGTGTATATACATGTGCACTATTCTTTACTCGTACGCAGGTATTTAACTGTTAGGTTTAGGTTTTAATATCAGTATTTTACTGTACCTAACACCTTTTGTGTTTTGTTTGTATCTTTTTTGTACTTTTTAAACACAATAAAACACTTTCTATTCTATTCTATTCTATTCTATTCTATTCTATTCCGATTTATATTATTTGCAAAACATAACCTCTGACTATTCGTTTGGCGTAAACGTCACGGGCGCAGAGGCTTTTTTCCAATAATTCTATTATTTTGTAGATTCGGTGATTTGTTTTGAAGAGGATAATAATACATGTGGTAGAAAACCCAAATAATAGGAAAGAATATTCGTAGAAAGCTACAAATAACTGTCAGACAATATTCTCCACTTTCTTAAAACCAAATTTTTGTTAATGTTATAACGCAGTACAATTTGTCTCATTAACCATCCATCATCTACTATAGCAATATATACAGCATTAAAATAACAAATAAATTGAAAGTGATATCTGTTTTATTTCGGCTACTCATTACATATTCAAATAGAGACAGATTTACATTAGAAAAAAAGCTGTAATATTTTTTTCTGCTCACGACAGTATATGCTTAAATCGGTACCAAAACACAGCATGTACCAGATACTCTGTTTTGGGAGAAATAAAGTTTAAAATTTAGATGCGTTAATACACAGTATCTACAATATGCTGTGTTTTTGTAGTTATATTAGTGATCGCGCGCTTAATTCTCCATGAGTTAATGCTTGTTGTGTGTTTGTGAAGATTAACGCTCTTGATATATTGAAATAAATGCCTATGACATCTCATGGAAGATCACTGGTTGCCATATGTCTAGAAAGAAGTAAGTACTGTATCTTAGAATCAATAAATACATATTTTTACAAAATGATTATAACCCCACTTTTTCTGTGACAATTTATTGGCTAATATGTTAAGCGGATGCATATTGGATTGCATTTTAATACTCATGTCAATGAATAGTTGTAGATAAATATAACATACATAATTTATCAGTTATGACTAACTAAAGTATATGAAAAATTATTATTTGTCAGTTGGCAATTTTTTAAAACCCTTGTTATCGTTCGCGAAGCAAAATCGTTGTGTAGATAATCAAATTATGAATAATTTTCCGTTCGTCCGCCCTTCATATTTTTTGTAATCATAATAATTCTAGAACTGAAAGTCCGATCGTATTGAAATTTGGTCAGGAAGTTAGTGTTAGTTAGAGGATGAATCTTATTGTATTAGGAAAAAAAATTGATTAATAAATAGAAAAGTTATAAAAGTGCATAGATTTTTCCTTTTCTTAGTGAGCCAGAGGTGATAGAGAAAGACAGGGATGAAAATGTAACCAATTTCAGTGACGACAGCATTCATTGCCAATCCGGATTTTGAACCGGATAATTACAACAGAAGAAAATTTAAAGAAATAAAAAGATGACGAAAAGAAAACGTAAAATACAAACGTTTAACTAAAGAGGAAACAGTTACTCGCGACAAGGGAAAACATCCCATGCAACCACCGTATTTAGGAAACCATAAAAAGATATTTATTCTACGTTTTCTGAAGAATGGATTCTGATTTGGCAAAAATATTGATCCTTAAAATATTTTTTTTACGACACAAATGGTTAGCTAAAAATGTGCAGATAGTAGCCATAGAAATTAGAACTGTAGCGACAAATTTACCAAAGAAAATATAAATATCTGTGTTTATCGCAAATTTATTTAAACATACTGGGATATTCGAATTCCTCTGTTATCACTGAATTATGTGCCGCCAGGTTACAATGCACCAAGCATAAAATATTTACTAAGAGAATTGAACTTTATAGAGGGACTTTGAAATCTAAGCATATTTCGCTGTGTATGTCAAAATCTGATGTTTGTGTAGACTGTGAATTCCACAAAATTCACAGAAAGACTGGATCTTCATAAAATTTGGGCTTCGAAAGCTACTATCAAATACTCTCATGCCAGATAATCAAAACATACCGATATGGATGGATTTGCAAAAGGTGATTTTAATACCCAATTTGCCTGCCGTGAAAGATAGCTTCTTTACAGCATTCAACTTGACATTTTGTTCTCTAAAACAAAAGGCCCTATTTAAAAAAGTATTGCTCCATATGGCACGAAGATGTAGGAGGGCATGAGAGACGGCTATAATATTGTTGATGTTATTTTCAAAGTTTTACAGGAAGAATGGATGTCAAAGAGTTTATTGTTTGGTCAGACAATTGTACAGGACAAAATAGAAAACGGATCTTGTGCACATCTCTAATATATTTAATGAATCAAGAAACTGTGCTGAATTGTGTGAGTTTACGTTATCTAACAAAAGGGCTGATGGTACTCATTGGAACATAGAAAGGAAAATAGCAAAGATGCGTGGTATATGTGATTATAACGGTTTTAAGTCAGCAGTAAGCTCTTCAAGGAAAGGCATTCAGGTTCTAGATGAAATGTTTTTTCATAAACGGGAGAAGAAGAAGAAGAAGAGATAAGTCCGAAACAATGGCAAAGAAGAGGATCTGTTAAATGGTTTTTTGCTAAGTCGTGTAGTTGAGGTGCTTTTCAAGATGGAAACAATATGTTTGGAATACAAAACTGATTTTGATCAGCCGCAACATACTTTTTTTAGATTTTTTACAGAAAAGAATCAACTTAAAAATACAGATACATATATTTAGTGATAAATGCAAGTGTATCAGGGTACAATAAACACCCATAAGTCCGTCCTCACTTAGAGTGTCTCTTAGCTGCAATATTGAAAAATATTCCTTATTTAGCTTGCTACATACGTGATTACCTTGTGGTTCCCAATATAGTGAACTGTATATGTAGGTGGCTGAGAATTTTGAAGTGGTGCTTGTTGGTACTGAATTTAATGAGACAATTTTTCTTAGGTTGAAATTTAGAAATACTGTTTTTTCTCATTTAGTATTAATTTATTTCATCGGTAATATTATTTATACCTTCTTGTAGATTATCGCTATTGGAGAAGGTACAGAAATAGTTGTGTCGTCCGCGTACATGACAGTTAATCCACTTGCATATAGTGGAGAATGTCGTTGACATATATGGCAAATAATAAAGGCCCCAATATTGACCCTTGGAAGACATCTAGTCTTAGTGACACTATGCATATTAGCCTCAATATACTTCACAATAGATTTTCTGTTTTCTATGTATAAAATTTCCTTTTATTCGAGTAGTTTTTAGCTTACTAAAAAGTATTTCTTTGCTCATGGAATTAAATGCCCTAGTAAGATCAAATAGGATTAATACTACATACTTAGCATTATCCAAGTCGTGGTAAACAAAATCAAATAATTTAGCAGTTGCAATTTCTATAGATTTCCCTGGCCTGAATCCATATTGGTATGACATAATTTTATTAAATACTATTTTTTCAATTACTTTGGACATTACACACTCTAAGGTAATTTGGCAGTAATTTTCAATGTCATTCTCATTCTCCTTGTTAAAGGCCAGTATTATGGAAGAAATTTTAAATTTTAGCGTAAAGTAACTTTCAACAATTGATTTATTACAGATCCCAAAACCGATCTGCGATATTTGATGAAATACTCTTTAGAACGAAGTTCTTATTTTTCACGTCTTCTCTTCTATAATATCTAATCATTTTCAGGTGAATGCAATCGAGGAACCAAACAGCAGTTTATTAACAAGGGATTGTTGTTTACTAAATTATACAAAAATGCAAGAACAGCAGACTTCCTTCTTTCACTTAGTGAAGTCATAATAACCTCGCTGTAGATAAAAACAGTTACTTTAAAAAAGTATGAATTTTACAAATTGTCTTTGGACAGATTCTGTTAATAAAATCAAATTATGGTATATGGAGACCACATGAGAGCGGCATATTCTAGCTTGGATGTAATGTATGTGAAATATAATATTTTCAAACTTTCAACGCTTGAGAAACAGCTCCAGTTTCTGACAAAGAACTGCTGACTATCATCTGATTAATAAGACTAGAGGGACTAAGTTTGCAGTTGAAAAAAACACACCGAGATCTTTAAATTCCAAGCAACGCTCGAATGTAAAATTGTTTATGTTGTAATCAAATTGTATGGAATTTTGCCTATGAGTAAAAGTCACGATTTTGCATTTGGAGATGTTTAATTTGAGAAAAAGTTGTAACACCACATAGAAGCGTTATTTATTTCTGTTTCATTTCATTTATATTTGTAAACATTTTGAGATCGTCGCAATAAGTAGATGCTGACAGTTAATACTGTTATTTATGAAAATTAAAAACAGCAGGGGCCCCAGTTTGGAACCCTGAGGAACGCCTAATGTTGCTGTATAATTTAGAGATCTGTGACCTGTGTTCCACAAACTGCTTCCTTGAAAAGTAAGATGTGGAAATTAATGTATCTGAAAATCCAAATGCTCTTAACTTGGATAATAACGAATAATGATCTATCTGATAGAAGGCCTTTTGGATATCCATGTATATTACATCCACTTGCCCCCTGCATCCAGGTTATCACATGTGAATTGGGCAATACAAGCAAGATTTGTTATTGTGGATCTCTGTGCCATGAATGTGACCTTCGCCAGGTTTTAAAATTGGACATATTTTGGTAATTTTATAGAATTCGGAAACTTGGACGTAGTACATATACGTGTTTCCTGTAATGTAGCTTAATTTTTAAACTCTGTAGATGGTACTTTTGTGATGGACATTTTTTACCATTGGCCCCATGATTCAGCGCATTTTGGAAAATGGTGAAAGTGTTGCACCGAAATTACTTTCTGTTTCTATAAGACTAACTTCAATATGGGCTTAATTTTGAATTTCATGGTTCCTAAAATATTACATCAATGAAATGCATTCGACATTTTTAAAAATATCGTCCAGAGAAGTTCAGCCTGGAGCAATGTCTACCCAAGCTAAATTCCAATAATCCAAAACACAAATCAAAAACCAAATTCTCTGGACAACAATTTCTTTCCGGGTTTGTAGCAACAGGACTATTGAAATCTCTATTACTCTAGCAAATATTAGCAATTGCATTTTTTGCTCATTATGTATGTGATTTTAGGGCCATCAGGGCAGTTTTACGCATAACATATTCACCACGCCCAGTTAAGTGTTAAATATGGGATCTAAAGCATTTTCTATAAAAGACAACATACTTATACCAATATATCAAATTATTCACTGTTTTATATATCTATATTTTATTAAAACTGTGTTTTAGGACTTAATCAGAAATTAATATTAATTTTGAAGGAACAGTAGTTACGGCCTTTCATTACGCTCTTGAACTGAATATCAAACACATATCCCATGAAAAAACTTGTTTTACAAGCAATACACACCAATTAATGAAAAAATATTAAATTATAACATAACTAAGTCCAACGCCTTAATTAGTCAGCCATAAATCGAGCGCCTGGCATAAAACTTGAATTATTAATAATTTTAATATTTTACCGAATATTTAAAATTCAATCCATTATGTATAATTTGAGCGTGTCCAATAACTTTTCTGTTAATCCTCTATTTTCATTTCAGTTCCACTTAATAAATTATTTAAAATAATAATAAAAAGGCTTAACTACTGGTTTTTAACCGTGCATTAATTAAATATTCATAGGCGATTCTGTGAAGTTGTAAAGAATTTCGGTCGGACAAAGAAGATATTTTTGTATAATTAATCAAAAAGATTAGAATAGATTAAAAGCGAAACCTTGAGCTCCAGACTGTTTGGACTTCATTCAGAAAAACGAAGAAAAAAATCATTGAAAAATATCTTATAAATTATAAGAATTATAAGAATTGGCGACGAGGTGCCGTCTAATTAATAATGCGGGCTCTAGGGGCCGATACTCTAAAAAATTACTTTGTATTCTAGACTAATTTAAAAACTTAAACACACAATAATTGCAACAACCTAATTGCCGGGCCTCTCTCCGAGGCTGTAGAGGCGAGAATTGAGATTTTTAGTTGCCAGAGGACCGATCCGTGACCTTTATTGACGTTCAGTACCGACCAACCAAAGTACCTGTTATTACCGACTAATTTGAGCGCAATTAAATATCCGTTGTAATTATCTCATTTTGTGGCGTCTGAGCGCAGCACAACAGACTGATGTCTGACCAAATGTTTTGGAAATTATCAGGTAAAAGGTTTTAGACTCATATCCTGTATCGGATGATAGATATTACTTAAAAAAAAAATAGTCTACATACAAAAAGCGAAAAGAACCTTTTATAAATTAATATCTAATTGAATTAAGTAATTGTACATGGATTAATTAACTTTTATTTATTATAGATCTGGTCTTAGATAGTTTTAGATAATTCAGTTTCATCAGTCGATACTGGAAGGCTATTTTTATTATAGTATTAAACAATTAATAATTAACAAAATATATAATAAGCCAACGCAGTGGATAAATTATTTAAAAAATAATAAATATGTAGTAAAGTAAAAATATCTACTACGAAAGTACAGTATTCCACTGTTTCCTATGAAAGGAAATCGATTCATTGCTACCAGTCAGATGCACAGTGTGCGTTTTCAAATCAGTTGAAAATAATGTCCTATAATTTGTGACATACTACGCCTTCAATCGGAAAACGCAAAAATCTTATTGCAGTAAGCCCCCTACATTAATCCTAAAAAAAGGATTCCAGTGCAGGGCTGTTGTGTATCGACAGCCGCAGCCTAGTTTCAAGCTTGTTAGCTCTCATCAGTACGACATAGGCTAATGCACAGCAACACTTCACTGTTCTTCTAGTCATCAAATAACAGACAAGAGGTGTCCACAACTTATCGAATAGCTCCATCTGGTGGCGATTTATTGTAATTAAAGTTGGCGAAAAACTCGAACTAAGCTATTGTGTTTGGTTAAAATTGACATAAAAACAATTGATTCTTTTTATTTGTGAAATTTTAGGAGTTGAACAGCAGCGTGGCGAGCGGACTCAGATTGAGAGTATCCCCAAATCTAGATACAAAATTTATGACCCGAAAATATCTCGAAATAAGTGACGAAACTTTACATACAACTTGTACACTTTTGGAATAAGTAAATATTTTCCTCTTAACCTAGATAAAAATGTAGGGTAAGTTTGTTTTACTTCACTATCACTCCCTTGTGGTTTTAAACCGAGCATGGCCTAAAAACAGTTTATTATATATAAATAAATAAATAAATAACACCACATGTAATTACGACCCCCTTTATTCCGGAAGGCTCTAGAAGAGCCTTGTGTGGGAGGGGGTTACACATTAAGAGACAAGGGACACACACCCAATATCCGTGTATAGTGGAAAAATCCCTTTCACAGTATTTTCCACTGCCACGACCGGGGATCGAACCCGGAACTTTAGGGTGAGAGGCAAGTGCGCTCACCTCTCGACCACCAGTCATATTTATGCTCTGTGCTACTCCACAATGTCGTATGCTATCTTGGCATGGAGGTTTTCAAACTCACGGCACCAAATTTTTAGATTACAACATAAAGCTGTGAGAATTCTAAATGGAATCGAGTACAGGGATGGGTTAATAAAATTTTAATTTTTCCTTTGGCAGCCCTCGCATACGAAGTTGTCTACGTTAGTTAGCCTGACACCACTGATCACATCTTTCGATACCATGTCACGAATTGTCTTTATGTTTACATGTCCTAGACGCTCGTGCCACACTTTTAAAATCTCACATTCAGTGACATTGAGTTGAGGATCAACCGTTTCGAACAAAAGTTTGTACAGGTTATTTGATTCACGCACTGCACATGCCAGTAGTTTTCCATTTTCATAAATTTCTGCTTTCTCACTTTCCTTGATGACTTTCATTCCTTTTCCTGTTACTGCAATTACAGAAAACAAATTCATTCTCAGACCTGGGTGTGTACCTAATATTAGTGATTAAGTTGTACATCGATTTATCCCTAATCCAACATTTTACTTGAATTGTGCTGATTCCTTTTACAGGCAACTCGTCACCATTTCCTGGCTTTACTAGAAATTCCTTTGAGTCTTCCAACGTCATAAACAGAGATTTTTGAGACGTCATGTGTGCTGAGGCTCCGCTGTCGAGAACCCATGCGTCGCTATCTTTAATATTTGCTACTATTTGATTCTCTGCACTGTCTACTGTGAAAGCCGAATAGCTGCCATGACTTGTAGTTGGCTTATTCTATTTGGTGGCGGAAAGTTTTGCAGGGTGCTCTGCAATCTCTAGCGAAATGTCCCTTCTTGTTACAATTGTAATAAGTTATGCGTGGCTTTTCACTTTTCTTATTTTGTGAGATCCTTGAGTGTGATTTTCCATATGTTGAGGTTACCAGAGCAGTTTACACCTTTTGTTCTCAATGCACATTTTACCTGAAATTTCCATTGCTGTCAAACTTGCTGACTGTGGGTAGATTGAGTCTCTCGGCCATTTTTACAAATCTCAAATTTGTCTGCTATCTTGCGACACTCCTTTTTTGATTACACATGGTGCACTTTTTCTTTAGATTTCCAGTTTTTAAAAATCCCGAACTTCACATGTCTTCTGGACCCATAACCTGAAGAGGTATTGCAGCTAAGAGACTAATATGCACAAAACATGATAACAACATTTTAACTAAACAAAACACGAACAAGATAAGAAGAAGCTCTACAGCTACAATACGTTTTTATAGTCAGTGCCGTAACGCAGAGCTACCAACATGAAAATAGTAAAAGTTACTAGACTGGGCATAACAACTATAAATTGCGCCAAAATATTAAAATTCAAACTTAAATCTAACAGTAAGAGTAATCACCCAAGAAAGTTGGCAATCAGGTCTAAGATAAGGCTAACATAACCTTAACTCCTGCCAGAGGGTATTTTTCCATATTTTGAAATAACCTTAGGTCCTTCTGAACTTGACAAACTGGATTCTGCTTTCTGAGGTGTGGAGAGACTGGATAACAGAAAAACTGGGTAATAACTCGAAATGAAAACGTTCGAAAATGTAGGGAAAAACGGCGACTCGGCGTCCCAACTATACCCAGGAAAGGTTGAAGTTTTCTTAAAAATACACATTCCATACAAAAATTCAAATATTCTACAATAGAAAAACTTGATTCAATGTGATTAATGAATATTCGTGTTTTACGATCAGACTCTAAGCAAACATATGACATATGGATATGTCCCTAAGTCGCGGGGCTCTAATCTAAAGACATGAGTCGTCGGGGCTACCTAATGTGTAAAGGTATAGGGTCATCACGTACGACACACGCCGCATTACTAAATCGCGCTGCTAAATCGCCCACTGTGAAAGGAGCGCGTAAGTTGGTATTCGAGAATCAATAAATCTCAACAGGTTTATTAACTTTGTTACAGTATACACTACGTATCATTAAAAAATTAACTAGAAAAAATATCAAAAATTGTCGATTATATCCGTCTTTCAGCTCGCCATGGCAAAATAGAGAAAAGTATCCATATAATTTAAATATTCAAAAAACTACAATTTTTCGAAATAGTTTTTGAAAAAATTCAATACAATCCGATAATTAACAAAAATACCCAAAATATCGTCAAAACATTAAAAAAATTCAATATGCCCATTTTACAGCCTAATCTTCTCAAAATAATAACTTTAAAATTACAGCCCCCATCAAACCACTTCTAAGACACTTTGCATACCCCCGGTATAAAAATCTAATTTATTTAAACAATATTTTTACAAGCCATTCTTCGTTCAATCTAAGTGTCTATTAAATAATAAATTATCATTTATTTTTATACACGACATTCTACAGCTCCTCGATTAATATCAATATTTACATTCGCTCTTTCAACGTATGCGTATATGCACAAATTCGTTTATATCAACTCTACAGCCCGCAGCACAGTTCAACCATGTTATCAAAACTCACTTCCTTTCGTTCAGCTCGCGCCATCCACAGCACTTAGTATGACTGCAGCCCATAATAAGTACTCGCCTGCGAAATGGTTTTACGAGGGCGATCCGAAAAGTAGTGCAATAAATTCGGACAAATTTATCAAATATCTTCCAAATTAAAACTGATTCGATTTCATATAAACTACAAAAGATTTCTAATTTTAAGACCAAAACGACAACATAACTTTCAATTCGGAATTCAATCAATTTCTCTTTTACGATGCAATATTGCGCCATCCTAGCCCTTACTGAATGGGTGGGGACATATCCAGTTTTAGACCGTGCCCGCACGGAATGGGCGGTAGCTTTCCAGACCACAAAAAACGATCTAGCGAGACTCGCGGTGCACGATTAACGCAACAGTAGCGTGCGCAGTGGGCTGCGCGTGGCGAATCTCAGACAAGTCAATTCCGGTACGCGTACTTAAATCTACTAGCGAATTCTTCCATGGCAGCTCCAAGTAAAAAACGACAAATCTATTCTGCCATCGCGCATCTAATATAAAGTGAATTTATCAAATTACTATAATCGGCACCTTCGCCAAAAACGTGATTTTTTTCAAATTTCAAAACAAAACAAACAACAAAAACAAAACTTTCGTGGTTGAAAAGTTAACATTTCTCTATATACAAACTACCACAAATGGTGCTATGCTTAAGCCAACAAAGTATATATACAAACCATCACATTAGTAAAGAAATAAGGCAAGTTCACCAATTACTAATTCGAAATTTCAAAAAAAGATTATGTTGTTCTAGTTGTGAGTTTTAAAAAACGAAAAATGTCATATCTGCCATTAGGTTTTATATAAATTTTTAAAATATTTAAAATCAGTTACATGGACTGCAAGCGACATGTTTATAAAAGTTTTTATTTTGAAACACCCTCGTATACATCAGAGAGCCCAATTTACAAAAAAGCAATTACCTATCTATTTTCAAGCCATAAGTACAATCAATGTTCTGCAAAGGAGAATTAACATTATTTGTACTCAAAATATGTAACAGAAGAAATTTTTCCTAAAACGACATTTGACTTGCTAACAATAATAACCAGGATCAAGTAACCAGAATTATTTAACACTCTTCTTGGTTGTTTCCAGCGGAACCTGCAGGACATACAATGAAAGTACACCAATATTTTACCTACGGTAATACTAGGCAACGAGATACCACAAAATTAATAGACTATTACGTATTAATAATTTTAATATTAATCGACTTTTTGTATTAATATCTAATGAGTCTGGTGTTTATAATCAACGCACATTTCAAGGCACCTTAACATTCCAAGTTTTTTCAAATTAGAAAATGATTCATTTAAAATCTACTAGCATAATGTGAAAAATAATTTACAAAACATCAAGAAACTGTAACATGTTGTTTGGAAACACTGTATTAGGATTTAATCGGTTGGCTGAATATATAAATAAACTCTTAATGCATGAAATACAAAATTAAATTAAGGTAAAATAAAGTCGGGTTTTATTATTTATAGCTGAAAGGTATAATTTGCCTCAAACATATTTTTAGTAATAACTTAATTGACCAATCGACGTACCAATGGCTTTGCTTATAATTAAACTTTTTTTTTGTCAACTTTTTCCCCGCTAATTAGTTGTCGGAATTAATTTCTCTGTTGGGAAGAGTATAATCCACCTCTTTTTCTAATTAGCTTAATGACATTCATTAAGGGATATCAGTCGAGTCATGTTCCATTTAATCTCATATTTCAAGAAGTCTGATCTAAAATCGTGCCTTTTCTTGAATATGCGCAGCGGCGTAAGTATGAGCTAGTCGCGGCAACCAACTTTTCAGGACAGAGATGTTAAAAAAAAACAACTCGGCAATCTAGTGATACGACGTAATTATGTCTAGGGAAATTGGTTTAACAATTTCTTGAGGGTACTTATCCTGACTTAGTTATTTTGTTGCCGCTGATGGTGTAGCATATTAAAGATATGTGATTACGTATATTGTTTAAAAGTTAATTGTGGTGTTCTGTTCATATTCTATTTTCCTTTTTGGGGGTTTTCCTACAACAGGTATCTTCTGATTAAAAATACTACAAAAAAAAGAGAAAATCAACCTGTACATTGGAAAAATTACCTCTTCGCTTGCGACGTTTATGTCAAAGGAACAGTTTTTGCCAACTATTAAAAATTATAACAAAAATAGGGTTGAAATATTTCTATGACGTTCCGAAAACCGAATCTGTTTCCTTTTAAAAATTATTAAAATAATCCTTATTTGCTGTGGAATTCAACATACACACGACTTTCGTTTTCAAATAAAAATCTAAAGGAGTCAAATCTGGTGACCGAGGTGGCCACTCCATCATCGGACCTGCTCTACCTATCGAACAATCATGAACTGCATCATAAAGAAATTAACTGCCAGTCACAGCAAAATGTGGGGGTGCTCCGTCTTATCGAAATGCAAGGAAATTTTTATAAAGTGGCTCGTCGTTTTCTAATAATAATAATAATAATAATAAGAATAATGTTTATTCACAAAAAATGATACACATGATATAAATAGTAGTTACAGCAAATGTATACGAGTAAATTAACTAAGAGTTCGATAAGGGAGAGAGCACTTGTTTCGAAATACAAAGTAAATATATTTCTAAGATATCTAGGTATCAACAAAAATAACGGTAAATAAGGTATTAACATGTACCTGTATTTTCATGTTTAATTAATTATATATATGGTATATTAATATACCATATTTGGGGGTTCTGGATCTGGAGGTTCTGGATCAGTATAAAAGAATTTAGAATTAGTTTTATATAAGTGGGTGAAAGAATTCATGAATAGACGTGCAGTTAATTATGAACTTCAACTTAAGATAATACCTATATATAACATTTATTAATTCATTCAATTATTTTCCATTTAATTTAATGATTTATTTTTTAAATCGATATAATCAGTGAAAATTTTCTTGTTTTGTCCTAAAATATAAATTCTAAGCTTTCTTTTAAATAGCAAAATTGATTTTATGTCTTTAATAGTGTCAGGGATCGAGTTATATAATTTGGGAGCTTGAAACCTACAGTTTTTAAAATTAAAGGATACAATTAATATACATTTACTTTTTTGCCTTGTATCATATGTGTATGTTGGATATATAATCATATCTCTACACATTTGAAAAAGTAAAAAATATGACTTATGTCGCAAACCTCAGATGGCTTGTATGTAACTCCCAAACTCTTCTTCTTCTTCCATTGTGCATCCGCTAGCTAGTCAGTGAATATCCCCATTCAGGCCGGACTCCAAACTAAAGGCCAGACTTCTTCCCAGCGGGGCATTCCTTATTTCCTCTGGCATAGGGAAGCTATAGTGCTGATATTTGTAACGGTTTCAATAATTTCTTCTTGAATTTTAAGAGCCCTAAACCTGATTTTAGCAAATACTCCAGCTGAAGTTAATGAAGTGTTGCTTAAAACAACAAGTAAATCAGCTGCAGGGATTGACGAGATAAGAGGTCAAGTAGTGAGAGCAGTGGTTGACGAAATTTGTGTTCCACTGTCTTACTTAATTAATGAATCTTTTGCTAGTGGCCAGTATCCGGATTCACTGAAAAGTTCAAAATCTATACCAATATATAAAAATAAGGGTTCGAAAATGGAGGCTTGTAATTATAGAAATATAAGTGTACAAAATCAGTTTGCTAAAGTTTTTGAACTTTGTTTTAATAATAAGTTATTAAACTATTTAGAATTTCATAAATTGTTGATCTCTAGCCAATACGGATATAGAAGGAAAAAATCAACAATAAACGCTATTGAAAAATTATGTGACTATGTTTATAATTCATTAAACAATAAAGAACAACCAATAGTTCTATTTTTCGATCTCAGTAGAGCTTTCGACACTGTCGATCACAATCTGCTTTTAGAGAAACTATCTAGATTGGGTGTAAGTGGACCTGCTCACGACTGGATCAACTCCTATCTCACTAACAGAAAGCAAGCCGTAATAATTGATCGCTTTAAATTAGATTTCAGGCATGTGACCACTGGCGTGCCACAGGGCTCTATTCTAGGTCCTTTGCTTTTCTTAATCTTTATAAGTGATATGCCACACTCTTGTACAACAACCAATGCAGCAATTGTCTATGCAGACGATACAAACTTTTTGATTTCTAGTAACTCTTCTGAGACCACAATCACTAAAGCTAATACATCTGTAAAGGAGTTTTCCAAATGGTGTTCAAACAATGGTCTTGCACTGAATGTTGACAAAACCGTTTTTATGTCATTTTTGCCAAAGAACTATGTTCGTCGATCAAGCATTTTAATCGAGGCAGATCATAAATCGATTGTGTATACAGAAGTGACAAAATTCCTGGGAGTAACTTTGGATTGTAAAATGATGTGGGAAACTCATACTGAAAATCTATTGAAGAAATTGAATAAATCTTGTTTTGTTATTAGATACCTGAAATCCTCCGTCTCCCTTAATGTGTTAAGATTAGCACACTTTGGATTAGTTCAATCTATATTGTCCTATTTTAATTTTTTGGGGAAACTCTTCACACACTTGCAAGGTATTCATCGCACAAAAGAAAATCATTCGTTATATGGTTGGTTTTCCGTATCAGGCACACTGTAAATAGGCATTTATTGCACTATCTATCTTAACTCTACCTTCACTTTATATATATCTAATTGTTACAAATATACAAAAGTAAGAGACTCTGTTTTTAAGAAATAATGATGTTCACAATTACCACACACGCAGCCACACTGAACTTAGGATGCCATTTTCTAGATTAAGTGTGGGCCAAAATTCACATGTTTTTCAGGGAATGTATTGTTTTAATAAATTTAACCGACGCTTCGGTCATTTTAACAATTTTAATACTTTTAAAAACACTTTGTTAAAGTACTTACTTAACAATGCCTTTTATTCCTTAGACGAGTATCTACAATCTTACTATTTATGACCTTATTATTGGTATTATTACTCTTAAGATATTCACTACTCTTTTTAACTGTTATTATTTTTTAGCTGTATTTATTTGTTTTGACTAGTCTTATAAGTTTCACTATTGTGTAACTTAACATGATGAATAAGAAACTTACTTACTACTTACTTATGCCTCAAGTTCATGGGACTGGGGCAGGAGGTAAAAGGTGGATGGAAGTTTCCTCTACTTCTCGACAGTCGGTGTTGTTAACCACTCCGATGGTGTGCAGGTGTTTCCTGAAAGGGCCGTGTCCAGTCAAGGGGATTTACCACCACTCTAACTGGCAAGGGTCTTAAAATGAAGAGCTTCGCTTGCATAAGTCCTGGGTGGGAGATCCAGAGGTCAACGAACTGGGAGTAAGACCAGACCTCTATTGGCCTTCTGAGGTTTGCTTTGAAGTAAGCCAGAGCTGGCTCCAGGCCCCTCGAGGACTGCTAAGAGCCCTCTCTGGCAAGGGCATCTGCCTACTCGATACCCTCAATGTTACTGTGCCCAGGCACCTAGAGGAGTTTGACCAAGTTGAACGAGCCAAATTCACAGAGTGCCTATTTACAGTCCTGGACCAAATAAGATTTGGTTTTAACTGATGCCAGGGGCTTGAGGGTCGCTTGGCTGTCACTACATATATATTGCTATAATAGTAATAGAGTTTCAGTTACACGTTCATATTCTAATGTTGCATAACCCAAATGGCTTTCTACTAAACAGTGGTAAATAGTTTTCATTTGTTGAATAATCAGCATATTCTGTAGATATGTAAACTTGTATAGAAAAAACTGTAACTTTCTAATAATATAATTTATGTGTAAATTCCACCGTAAGTGCTGGTCTATAATAATAAGTATTTTATTTCTGTTTTTTTTTGCAGAATGACCTGTTGAGTTCCCAGTGTATTAATATTAATCTGATTAAATGATGGAAGCCTTGCTTTGGTACAGTAAAAGGTCTTTTGAAAATGAAGTGTAAACAATTTATGATTCAAACCAATTTTTTATAGTAGTTAAATCAGTTTCTTAGTTCATCCCATGTGTCAGTTTTATAAAAATTGCTGTATCATCTGCAAAGCTGGTTATTTTGCATGTGCTTTGCAAGGAAAATATTCCATTTACATACAAATTGTAGCGGTCCTAACATCGTGCCTTGTGGTACTCCGTACTCGATATTTAGTGACTCGCTCGGTGTATCCTTTACTCTTACAGACTGAATTCTACTGGTTAAATAACTTTTGAAAAATTTTAGGCAGGTGCCTCTGACTTCAGTATCCTCAACTGTCAGTATGAGTAATTCATGGCTGACTGTGTCAAATGCCTTACTACATAAGATAAGGCTTTCCTTCAATTAAAAATGAATATTAGTTGTGAGATCTATTATTGCATCTTGTGTGGTGACTCCTTCTTTGAAAACCATATTGGTTATCAGACATAAGGTTAAATTTATTCAGGTACTTTTTCAAATATTTTAGACAATGTTGTTACTAGGAATATTGGTCTATAATTTTGTGTTAAGTGATTTATCTTCAGTTTTATAGATTGGTATTATTACCGACTCCTTGAAAGCAGTCAACCATAATCCTACTTCCAAACATTTACTTATTGTATATGCTAGGGTATCAGTGACAGCTTTTCGCTTTTATATAACCCTCTCCGGTAGATTCATTATTTTTTAATATTTCAGTAATTTGTGGACCAACGCCATTTCTACGTAATTCCAAATACGATTTACTATTTAGGTTTCCGCCAAGAGTTTTAATCTTTGCAATTTATTATTTATTTATGCGACAAAAGGAGTCTTTAATGTACATGTATGTTACTTTTTTATCGTCATGTGTATTTTTTCTTTACGATAACTTAATATGCGTCTAATCAATAGTATTTTTAAGCTAGAACTCACTCACTAAGAAGTGAGTGTTAAAAAAGTGTAGTCCTGTTAATATTTTCTTCTTATATTCGATACCAGACTGTATCAGAACCAATGGCGGATAATAGAAAAATGTTTAAGCCTGCCGTGAAAGCAATACAACCGTCATAAAATCTGGCCTAAGTAAATACGTTTAATAAGTTTAGACACATCGCCTGCCCGTATTTATTGCAAGTGTTGCAGTTTTGTTGGTACCTCTGGAGGGCCTGAGGTCAGATCTCGTCTCACGAACGAACACAATTACACCGGTCGTGGGTGTATAATCGCTTCTCCTCGTGGACCTCCCACTCGTCCTTCAGCTTCTTCTAACACCAGCCGGAGGACGAAGACGGACGATCCGGATTCCTTTTCCAGACCAAGAGTCCATATAGCACTGAATATAATAGGGGAATTAGCATACACTATACTATAGCCAGTCCGGTAAATGGTAACTTTAGATTGTGCCACGTCAAGGTGGATATACACTTGGACGGCTGTGTTAAGTACACATTATTTAATAATTATTCTGATAAATCAAAATAACAAATCATATATTTAAGCCCGTGGTACGGTCATGTTAAAAATAATTTTCTTTAATTACAGTTTATTACTCCTTACTTTACCACCGATGAATGTTTATATTTAAGGCCGCTTTTGCGGGTATCGATTATGTATGCGAGCAGCTTATTAATGATCATAACAATTATGCAATTATTATTCATCATAATCAAGTGAAATAATTGATGATGGATTATTTTCTCACAGGAAGTTAATGAAAATAAAGGGAAATCGCTGCAATGTGTAACATTTAGAAATGATTACCAATAAATTATGGATTTAATTGATATTGAATGATGTGTAGTGGTAAAAACCACCACAGAAAATGTGGTTTTTATCAATGTAATTTGTCTACGCCGTGGTCATTTATTGTTGATTACTTGCATTAAATATAAGCAAAATATCGTAAGAAAATGCAATGGGAGTACAAATAAAGTTATTGAAAAGATCTTCGGACAAAATTGTAATCTAGAAGATCATGGGAAATGTAATGTGGCTGATTAGTTGTAGAGTGTTGGGACCTGTCTTACTTTAATGATATTATTTTTTATTATGTGCCTATAAGAAACACTGAAACTAGTAACAGTAAAACAGGATCATGTTATTCAAGTATAGCTAAATGTTCTATCTTCAATGCAGTAGAGTAGTGCCCCAGAGTGTGAGACATACTGGCCTTAGGGTTTTCTCCATGTATCCCTGCTCTCGTTCATCAGTAGAGGATACGTATCATAATTTTAACATGGATGTTGCAACAAATCTAAGTAGCACAATAATATGTCGCCTATTCCTTTGTTTCGCTTAGTATGGGTAATTTGTGCGAAAAATCTAGGTAACTGGATGCAAATTGATTTTGTCTGTAACTCCCAAACTCTTCTTCCATTGTGCATCCACTAGCTAGTTAGTAAATATCCCCATCCAGACCGGACTCCAAACCAAAGGCCACACTTCTTCCCAGCGGGGCATTCCTTATTTCCTCCAGTATAGGGAAACCATAGTGCTTATGCCTCAAGTTCATGGGACCCTGCCCCAACAGGAGGTAAAAGGTGGATAGAAGTTTCCTCGACTTCTCCACAGTCGGGGTTGTTAACCACTCCGATGGTGTGCAGGTGTTTCCTGAAAGGGCCGTGTCCAGTCAAGGTATTTACCACCACTCTAACTGGCAAGGGTCCTAAAATGAGAAGCTTCGCTTGCCTAAGTCCTGGGTGGGAGATCTAGAGGTCAATGACCTGGGGGTAAGACCAGTCCTCTATTGGTACTCTGACGTTTGCTTTGGAATGAGCCAGGGCTGACTCCAGGCCCCTCAAGGACTGCTAAGAGCCCTCTCTGGCAAGGGCATCTGCCTGCTCGATACCCTCAATGTTACTGTGCCCAGGCACACAGAGGAGTTTGACCAAGTTGAACAAGCTAAATTCGCAGAGTGGATATTTACAGTCCTGGACCAAATAAGATTTGGTTTTAACTGATGCCAGGGGCTTGAGCGTCGCTTGGCTGTCACTACACATATATTGCTATGATATCCCTCTGCAAAGCAATTAAAATATCACACGAAGAAATTTCTAAATTAATTCTCAAAGTAATAAGTTTGGAATCATTAAAAGAAACACAAAGCAATAAAACAAATTCAAATCAATATGAACAATGTATGGCGAGAACAATATTTCATACAACTAAAAGATAAAATTCCCTTTCTAGCTATATAAAATAAATACGATACTAACATAAAAATAATAAATAGTTTAAAATAGAATTTTGTTACTAAAAATGAAATTAATTGTAAAAATTTGTAATTTAAGATATTCTCAATTATTTTCAAAACAATAAAATGGTGAACAAGAAATTTATATAAAATTTATTACAAACTTTTAAGTCCACGTAGCTCAATATAACCTCCAGCCGCACAGTATCACTTATTTGCGATGTTCAGCTGTTATCTTCAAAGCTTCTTCACCTTTCAAATGGTATATCGCTTCCACCAGGAATCGTTTTCTGGACTTTAAAATAAATTATTGTTATACTCATTTCTCCTACTTGTCAAAGTCTTGAAAAACTCGATTTTCTATTTCTTTCTTCCAAATTCTTTAGTTACTCGTCTTTCTTCGTTTTACTTTTCTTCAATTCAATCAACAACAGTCTATTTTCTCTATTTTACTCCAATATTTTACTGTTTCCAAAATTTTTCACTGCTTCAATTTTCACAATTTTTTAGTTTTTTTCTATATCCCCTAGCAACCTTCAATTTTCAATTTTTCCGCAACTTCCACAATTTTCCTCAAAATATAAAATTACAGATACTAAGTTGAATCTTTCGTGACATCGACTTAACAAAGCGAATTAGATCTCATCGCGTGATATTGTAACTTTTTTCAGTTTTATCACTTTCCTGCACATATTAATTAAAAATCTTATATCTACTTGAGCATATTAAATTATTAAGCATTAAAAAATAATTCTAATTACTATTAAATTATGTTAATAACAACTCTCTTTGTTTTTAATGACAAATATAAAAATTGCATGTATTTATAAAAAATATCTGTCTTCTTTAAAATACTTTGACACTTTATCAAACAGAACAAATAAAAGAATACAGAAAACATGCATGCAACTCTCTACTCAGAATAAAATAAGATGCATTTTATTCACAATGCATAACTCAAGTTGACCCGAATATGTTCTCCAGCTTAAGGACAAGTCAAAATCATATCAATATATATGTTTGTTAGAATATCTCCTGCGGATATTTCCCTGTATGCAGACCAAAATGGCGAATATCTCGGTCTGGAATAACACTGCGAATTTACCCAGGGTGTAGGAAAATTATTCCTGGGTTTCGCGCCGCATATTCCCGCTCCGGAACGACCCGCAGATTTAGATCCATCTGTAAATTCCAGACGATATCGGAAGATTCGAGCATGTTCCCGAGTGGTTTCCAATCCCCCCTTTTCAGGATGACGACTTTAAAAGGTACCGAGAAAGAAAACATGGACGTTGGGCATTATACTGTCGATCCTGGCGTCCAGAACTAAATGAGTTCTCACCGCGTCGGATGGGCCCTAGCTGTTCTCCCTCTTCTTTCCACTGACCACCACACTTCAGGCTGTAGGCCGCTTTCCGAGCCTCAGCCTATATCAATACGTGAAGGGGCACAAGATCCAGAAGAGCCTCCAGTGCTCTCGTGGAAGTAGTGCGTAAAATTCCCTTGATTCCCAAACAGGCAAGTCTTTGGAGTTGCTCTAACTTCCGTTGAATGTGTAGTGTAGCAACTACAGGTCACTAGACAACGGAAGCATACGTTATTGTGGGTCTCACTATAATAGTATAGTACCACATTGGTACCCTTGGGTTCAATCCCTAAGTTTTGTAAAAAGTCTTTCTACATAATTACTCAGAGGTATTTGTCTCTCCACATGATCTTTCCAGTACAGCTTAGAGTCCAGGATAACGCCTAGATGTTTCACCGTCCTGGAGACTCAGTAGTGTCGTAGAGAATGGGCTCGACAAAACCGTCCAGTACACATTTCCTAATAAAAACGACCAATTCCTTAGAGGATTTACTTTAAGAACCCGGTCATTGCGCCATTGCTGTACGATTCGCAGGTCCCTTTGCATGAACCCGCTAACCGTATTAAAAAAAAATTCCCCATATGACAATGGCTAAGTCATCGGTATAGCCTTGCGTTGTAAACACCTTCGTCCTCAAGTTCCTTGAGTAGATTATTAAGGACGAGGCACCATAACAGACTGGAAAGGATGCCTCATTGTGGGCCTTTGTCACTCCCAAAGTCACTATGGAGAAAAAACTGTGCAGAGCTTTTTGCAAAAATCTATATATTCAAATTGATTTAGACTGAATAGCCTTGATTGAGAGGCACTGTATATTCAGAACGATATAAAACTATTTAATACAAAATTACTGCTGGCTATGGTACTATAAAGATGTTAATGTTTTTTGATATATATTTGTCAAAGTAGTTCAATGTCAATTTCAGTTATTTAAAGAAATATTTTTCGGTTTATATTATAGTAGTAATTTTATTCTAAATAGTTTATGTGTTATTCTGAAGGGTTCGGATAAGAACGGAAATAATTGTACAAATTTTAAATGCCTTGATCTTACCGATTTTTTGTATATCTTTTATTTTCTAGTATTCTTTAACTTCAAAATGAATTTATCTTCTGTTTAAAGTACATTCTTTCCATAGAAAGAAATGACCGCTAGGTTTTTTCTTTTTTTGATTAGTTAGTAGCCTTCTGGTGAGGGTAGTGGTATCATATTAAATATTACATATTAGGTTAATTAAAGTTTTATGTTAAATAATCAAAAATAATATTTTTTGTAATAAAATTGATAAGTTGCTTAAAACTGTTATAATTTTTACCGTGTTACCTACTGCCGATATTGGGGTTGATATAAAAATGAAGTGAAGACGAACCGAAATGTACTTTTAGCCGACTTAGAACAACGAAGTGTAATTGTGTAGATTTCCCTGTTTGGTTAAAACTTGTTTTATTTCGTCGATAACCAGAAGCTTACCTCACAACGTTGAATTCTACAAAGAACTAGAGAATAAAATCAAGTACAATATTTTATCCCAATTGTTATAATTCAACAAAATTTCGTTCCTTTATTTCTGAAATTTCTAAAAAGATGGTAATCGTCGGTGAACAGGTATGAATTTTAACAAGGGCGGGTTGTTATCTTTGTCTTAAATCTCTTGAATTTCTTAATTTTCCCTTTTTTTGTTTAGATAACTTCACTTCTACAAACATAATTTGCATTAATGTTGTTATCTTAAATTTATCAAATTACTTGTTCTTTTTAGCAGGAAACTGAAATTACATTATTTCGGTCCATTATTAAACAAAAAATGCCTACGGCTACCGTTTTAATTGTGAGGATATTGGTAGGCTAACGCAGTTAATTGTAAAGAATGCCTTAGATATTCTGTTTGGAAATTCATTTATTTTAAATGCATTAAAATTTAATAAATTTAAAAACCAATTTGAATACATGTATTGAAAGAGAAAAACATTTAGATGTAATAATGGTAACTAAGTTAAATTTAGAATAATAGGTAAGGGTTACATTTTAGGATAAATAAATATTAAATAACTCAAAAATAATCAAATGGGTTCAAATTTGGGAATAGGCTGAAGCAGCAGAAATTATCATAAATAGAATAAAAATAGAAATACACCAATGCACAACTATCTTAAAAAAGAAGAGAACGGAAATTAAGAGAAAATGTTGGATAACTGAAAGATTGGTAAAATCAATATGCAAGAAAGGTAAACTATTTAAAAAACTACAAAGAGACCCAGAAAACACCGAGTTAGCAACAGAATATCGAATGTATCGAAACAAACTAACAGATCTAATCCAAATAACTAAAGCGAGTTACTATACGAAGAAAATAGAAGGAAGCAAAGATAACTGCATAGTACTATGGAAAACAATTAAGGAAACTGAAGGCAGCAAATCAAGAAACAAAATTTAGAAAATTATACAGAAGGAGCTCAGGTACTACAAGAAGGGGAAATATGGAAGTTTTTAACAAATACTTTATAAATATCGGTAAAGACTTAGCTAGCAAAATCAAGCTGGTAAAAGGAAATAAAAGGAATACTGTAAACATCAATCCGTTTTCAATTTTTTTGGCACAAACTAATGAAGAGGAGATCAGAAAAACCGGTTTAAAAGATCATAAAGAGATCATCTGAGACTTTAAAAAAATTGCAGAAACTATAAGCCAACCTTTGTTATTTAATCAATAGAACATTTTTTAGAGGAGTATGTCCTGATATGCTTAAAATAGCGCTAATTAAGTCACTATATAAGAACCGAGAAAAGAGCGACGTATCTGACTATCTCTTAATATCTGTAAAAATTTTGAAAAATTCTGAAGGAACGAATTCACAACTTTTTCACTAAACACAATATATTACCAGACAAACAGTTTGGTTTTAGAGAAGGCGGGTCAACACAGGATGCGATCGCACGCTTAATAAAGGAAATTTATCAGTCAGTCGGAGCAAGCAAGCTTGCACTTGCTGTTTTTTAGATCTCTTTAAAGCCTTTGGCACTGTTTGTCATTCTCAACTCATAGAGTGCTTAGAAAATGTAGGATTCAGGAGTACTCCGTTAATACTAATGAAGAGCTACTTAAGTAATAGGAAACAGTTCGTTCAAATAAATACAGCTCAAAGTAAAGAATTCAATACGCTGTTCCACAAGGAACCGTGTTGAGGCCAATCATATTCACCCTATATGTAAATGAGCTACTCTGTCTAAATTCTTGTGGAAAAGTTAGTTTTGCAGACGATACGGCTCCATTTTATACAGTTAATTCTCGGGCAGAGTTAAAAACTAAAGCAGAAATAGACTTAGGAAAGAAAAAACTTTTTTGACAAAAAGTTTTTAACGACAAATTTTTTTAAAACAAAATTTTTGCCATTTTTCTCGTATAAAAGTGCCCTGCCAACATTTAACTGTCTACGGATTACACAAGATCTAAACAAATTGGAAATAGAAAAGCCATTACAATTACAAATATTAGACCTGCGACAATTATACTTTTTAATTATGGCTACAAGACAATATAATTATCGCAATGAGTTAGAGAGTGTTGATCATATCTATGAAACAAGGTATAACCAATATGCAGTTAAAACCCAAGTAACGACGAAAAGTATTGGACAAAGATGTTATACATATTTGGCTCCTAAATTTTTTAACTACTTACCTTTACGCGTCAGGAATTCAGTTTCATACAATATTTTTAAAAGAAAAGTTAAACAGTTGATGCTAGAGAAAGAATGGTCAGAAATTCATGTGTTAATTGAACAAAAATAAGAAAATAAAAAAAAGTGAAAGAATCATTAATTTTTGCTTTATATGTCGTAAATAAATATGGGCGTATTAATGGACTTAGGAATTAAGTAGAAATAATAGTTAGGAATATATATTATACGTATTATTATATTTAGGAGATAGACATAATGTTATTAGAAAATATATTTAAAAAATGAGAAATTTGGAACACATAGGCACTGCAAAATAATAATAAGTATGAATAAATTACACAGTGGCCCACGATCAAGGTTTACCTTATGTAGGACTAAGTGTTTATTTGTTTATATTATAAACCAATAATTGTTATAAAATAATGTATCAGTGGCAAATAAACATTTATTTATTATTTATTTATAGGTTCTTTCTACCACAAATATCTTCTGATCACAAATTCTACAAAAATAACAAAATTAATTAGTATATTGGAAAGTAACTTCTACCTACACCCGTAAAACTTATGTCAAAAGAACTGTCAAAAGCGATTTCCATCAATATTCAATGTAAATTTTGTATGGTTCTGTTCGTTGGCTGTTCTGTTTGAGATAAATGTTTAAATACAAAAATATGTTTATTTTATTGATAATCGATCATCTTGGTATCCATTTGTCATGATTTTGCCAAATTCCAGTCGGCGGTTGGGTCATCGTCATCAAGTTCTAGAACCAACTATATTTTATATGCGTGGTATTGCTTGCTTTTCGTTTTTTTTTTTTTTTAGGATACTCAATATTGACGTTTTACTAATAAAGCAAAATTTAAAAATTTAACTTGGCGGGTTAACTTCATTTTTTATTGTAATTTTGGTATATATCACTGACAAATATCACAAATTACAAATTAATAAGTCAAACAGAATAATATATATAATAATACATAATACATAATATAATTTTAACAGGCGTGGGAAGTGAAGAAATAGAGACTATGAAAAAAGGAAGAACTATTGCATAGTTTAGTGTCTTAAGTTTATTTATACTACAATTAAATATGTCAACTCTGTCTTGAAGGTTGTTGTATTTATCGCACATAAAGTGAAGCGGTGGATGTTTTAATAAATTAGTCCTCGGTCTGGCAAGATAAAAGGTAATGTTATTACGAGCCTCGGTTCTTGGTGCATGAAAGCGTATTGGTTCTAATACCTGAGGGCAGTCTAATAAAGGAATATTAATGACTTATAATTCTGTGACCTTTCAGGCCAGATAATAAGAATCTATCAAGTAGAAGGCTTTGTAGTATTCCAATTGGCGGATATAACCTATCTTCCCTAAAAGAGAAATATTTGAGAAAGCGTCTAAGCTGTCGATATAGGTCAAATAGCTGGGATTCCATATTAGGGAAGCATATTCAAGTTATGGCCTGACCAAAGAATTAAAAATAGTAATAACGTGTTCACGTCAGTAAAGCTGGCTGAATTTCTTATTATAAAGCCCTAATTTCTAAAGGAAGGTTGCACTACGTTATTAACATGTATATTAAAAGTTAATTCACTGTCGTAGGTGGCCCCAAGATCTCTCATATGCTTAGCGCAGCGTAATATGTTGGCATTTAATTGTTAATCTTTTAGTAGTGGAGTTTGCTTTCTATAGTAAGACATCACATTGCATTTCTCAACATTTAGTGGAAGATTATTTAATGAGTACCAGTCATTAACCCTCTACAAATCGTTTTTGTAATTTTTCGCAGTCTGCGTCAGAGCTAACATTGCAAAACAACTTCATGTTATCCGCAGAAAGTAAATAACATACATCTAAATTGTCTAAAATATCACTAATAAATAGTTTAAAAAGGAGAGGTCCCAGAATAGTGCCTTGGGGAACCCCTGATGTAGCTGACATTTCGAATGATTTGACACCCCGACATTCAACATATTGTGTCCGTTGGCTAAGATAAGATTTAAATAAGAAATATAACAGCAGTATAGAAAGCTCAGTGGGATCTAGCTTATGCAATAATAAATTGTGGTCAATTCTGTCAAAGGCTTTGGAGAAGTTCGTGTAAATAACATCTACTTGGCCATTTAGAGCCAAACATTGAGCGGTATACTGTGTAACACAAAATAAGTTTGAGGATAGAGCACGCTATGTAGAGCTGTTTCAAAAACTTTGGCGAAATTACAAATTATAGTAATTTGCCGATAATTTTCTACATTATTTTTCCACCCTTCTTGTAAATCGGGCAGATACGGAATTTTTTAATATATTTTTTTTATATATTTTTTTTACCCCCAACCAGGAATTTTGCTGAACCTCTTCCCTTAAGAAGAGTAGGGATCTTTTACTTGCCTAACATTTAATAGACAAGGGACCGACGGCTTTACATCCCCTTCGAAGGATGGTATAACTCCTATACAACCCTCGCGAAAGGTTGTATAGCTTCCGCACATACACTGATATACAAGCCGCTGGAAGATTTGTGAGGCGAGAACGCGGTTTCCGTTGGAATGGTCACCCATCCAAGTACTAACTGCGCCTATCGTTGCTTTACATCGCATACCGAAGTATGTACATAGTAAAGACGCACCTACGCTCGCCCCTATTTTTTAATATGTCCGGATATATATATTAGTAATTATAGACATAGCAACAACTATTTCTCGTAATTGATTCAAATCATGATGGTGCAAAATAATGGAATCGTAGGATTATTGCTTTTAACTGAAAAAGTAAAAATGACGTAATGTTTTTCTAATAATTCAATAGCGTACACCACGGAAATTTAAATAATTAAATAAATAGCTAAAAAATAAAATACACAATCCGGTGTAAATGGTTTAAGTTACATAAAATTTTATAATTAATTATATTTAAAAAACTGTCCATGGCATTGAATTCTTTCATATTTAATAGTATTGTTATAGTATATTTATTTGCAAGTTTCCCAAATACAATATTATAGCAAAATACAGTTACAAATTACGCTTGGTTCAAAATTAAAGATTTGAGGCCACCATTGTCAATTTGTTATTGTGGCAACTCCTGTAATTAAATAAAAACGCTTCTGTGTTGAATTAGGTTCCGTTTTTTGTTCAATATAATTAACTATTCTGAAACTCACTAGTAAACAATTTTTTCATGTTATTCTCGTTCATGTATAATAGGTATGTTACTCTAGCACATTATAGAAATATTTTAAAGCGGATAATGTAAATGACCGCTAATACGTTATGTTACTCTACAAAATATTCTTATAAGAATGTTTTTTTTTTAATGAAAAATCAACACTTCAAAAGTTATTGGGACACAACACAAATTTAAAAATAATTGGTTCATGAACACAAAAGTTATAGGCCTGAGTCTTCTTATGTGACCTCACAGTATTACACTCTTCTATATGAAAATTCGTTGCTTGCTACTGTTACATCATATTTTACCTTCTTACGCTACTTAAACATTGGCGAATTTTTGCAGCTCTATTAAGCCGCTCAACACTGTTTGGAATTATCTGTGTAAATAAAAAAGGCAACAAAAACTTTGCGACCTCATTAAAATATTGTTACACTCTGTACTATTCCACCCGCAAACTGAATCACTTACCTTTATAGGTTTTCAATGTATGTCGGTTTGTTTGATGTGACCATGCCGAATTGTTCACCGGCGTTAATAATAAGCTCGTAAAGTTTTTGTTGCATTTTTTATCTGCCCAGTAAAATTGAAGACCACTATACACTATTTTGTACGTGATTTCCTATACCTCTACACACTGGAAATTTAGCAGCACTGTAACAGAGGTCCCCATGACTAGACGCGATGATTCACTTGCTGTGTGGAGAACAATATAAAAAATAAAGTTTTAAATTTTACATTTAACTTCTACTTATATAATTAAGCAACAATATTTAAGAGATAGTTAACACATTTGTAAAAAGGGATGATGATACTTTACATTTACTAGGTACTTATCTACTACTATTGAGCTCCACATTTCCCTTGGCATAAACAACTAATGTTGCAAGACACATTTGCTTTAAGACATTTACATTTATTTGTACAAGTAAATTTGCAACTTGCAGTTGGCTGTAATTTCCAAAAAGCTTAGCTTTACTTCTTTTAGTGTCATCCTTGGTGCAAGTACATTGTTTTCGATGTAGTAGCCAAAATCTGTAGGTTTTGGAACGTGAGGTTGAAAAACAACTAATTAAACGTTTCATGAACCAATATTCACAACTACACATTATTTTATTTACATCGGGCGGAGTGTCCTTTATCTTGCGACGCGACGCGGCGCCGGCGGTCAAAGTTTATATTGCAGTACCGTTTTCTTGGAAAAGAAGTAAGTTATAAAAAAACCACCAAAATAAAAAAAATTCTTTGGTTCTTTGGCTACTACTTTGTCGCTTACTATACACATCTATCTTAAAAAACAAAAAAGTTTTCTCGATAGAGTATTTGTTGCTGCATTTTTAACAAATTTCGTATCACACCAACTTTTTAAAAAAATATTACTTGACTCGCAAATATTTTTGCATTTCTGTTATATCAGCCACGATAACAAAGGTCTAAATTGACTCTAATATAAATTTCAATTTAATTGAACTTAAACTAAGGGAGATATAGAGTGATATGTAAAAATTAAAAAAATTCAATAAAACTATAAATTTTTCGGAAATTATATATTTTGGCCAGCTTCGCAATTCCGGAATGTCTGGCGAACTCAAAAATCGAATCCGCTAGGTCTATTTACATAAGGATCAATTTTTTTTAGGTGGTTGTTATAGAGGGTGCATCTTAGACATTGCTCGGTCCCCGACAAATTCCCGAGACTAATTTGGTTTACCTACCTATATATTTTATTTGTATGTGCCTCAATTAAACACTTTTAATCTGTATATGGTCAGCTTAGTACTAGATAATATTATTAGTATTTGTATAATGTAATTTCTTCTGTTTTTCCTCTTCTTATACATTTCACACAGTTATATTCATGTATACCAATATACAGCGCAAGGCGCTTAGATTTGTCTTGGTGCAATGAAATCCACTCCAATTGATGCCTTACATGCAGAAGCTTTGGAACCTCCTCTTTCGATTAGAAGAGAAATGCTAAGTGGAAAGTTTATCATGAAACAAACCTTCTATTCTACACTTTTGCTAACCAAGATACCATTCCTAAACACCTTTGATTTAACCAACAAATATTGGATTAAGAAAAGTTCTCCTCCACTTTGCTTAGCCTACAGGGATAATAATGTGTTGCTTCCAAGTATTAAACATAGTTACATATCTGAAATCAGCTACTTTAGTCTGGTTTCACATGTAAATGTTATTACACCGATCTACAGCGAGAACTCTCAAGTTAGTACTAATATTTTACTTAATGTTCTTAATCAATTTGATCAACCAGAAATTATTTATACAGATGCTTCAAAATCTGTATCAGGTACTGGTGGAGCTTTTCTGGTTCCATATAATAAATATGAATCAAAATTTAAATTGAACTCACATTATTCCATCTTCATGGCAGAAGCCATAGCCATATATCAAGCTTTTAAGTATGTTGAGAACGCAACCTCTAAAATCTCGATCATTCTCTCTGATTCTCTTTCGGTTCTAAATGGAATTAAAAATACATGCTCCTTTAGTTATAAAGACAATCCATATTTGTACAAAATAAAACAGTTAATATTTCAAATTACATCAACTGGGAGGAACATTTACTTTGTTTGGGTGAAGGCTCGTGTTGGGTTTGAACATAAAGAACAGGTTGACCTCTTGGCTAAGGAAAGCTGCAATTTGGAATATTCTCTGGATGACAAGTTATGTTTAAGTGACATATTCAACGTCTTAAAGTTAGAGTCAAGAAATAAATGGTCTGGTTTATGGAAACAACTCTGTTTCACAAATCCCTCGAGGTACACTTCCATTCATACCGACATCCCGACAAAATTTTTTCACGATGAACTTCCTGCCCAAAGAAAATATATAACTACTCTGATACGTTTAAAATTTGGCCACGCTTGTTACCCAGCTCATTTGTTTAAAATTGGAATTGTTACTTCGGATAAGTGCGAACACTGTAATGTCATAGAACACCTAGATCACGTGTTTTTTGGCTGTGTTAAGTATAAAGATACATCTACGAAATTTGTCCAAAATATTATTAAAAATTGTGATATCATAGCTCCATTTAATTTACTTAGCCTGTTGGTGATAGGATCAAATAAGATATACAACTGCATTGTAGACTTTATAAAAGAAACCAAAGTTAAGTTATAGGTTAAATTTGTACACCCTATGTTTTGCCCCGTGTTGGTTATCCCTACCTACCGAGGTCTACCTAGTCTTGTCTAAGTTACAATAATGTCCTGATCGACACCTGGACGAGAAACGTGTGACCCTGTCTTTTCCTGTCGTTTTTAACTAATATCTCTGTCGGTTTGAGTTAGGTTTAGTTTTAGGTACAAGAAAATTATTTTTCTTTGTATTTTGTTTTTTTTTTTATTGGATACACAAATTGTTATTGGCTGCATGGTTTACGACCCAAAGCCATTGGGAAGAAAAATTAAATATATACCAATAATGTAATGCACACTTGATATAAATATTTGTACTTTTAGTGTATAATTGAAGTAATTTCCCCACCCTGTAACTGGTTACCGATTGGGTGGTTGTATCTAAAAATAAATAAATAAATGAATATTGGAAAAACTTAATATATTGACAAACATAAAATCTAGATTAAGTTTAATTTTATCCTAGTATAAAAATCTGCTAACATCATATTCTTGAGGGTTGCGCAATTCATTTTCCTAATATTTATTTGAAGAAAGAACATAACAATCTATAGACGATCTACATTATCTCATTTGCTAGAAGAATTAAATGGGCGACTATATTTGTATCTAAAAATAATTGTTTTAATATTCCAACTTATCTATCGTTTTAATCTAAGCATACATTATAACACTGATATCTAACAGAAAATCACTGATTATCATCCCATTAATCAGGTTCGGATTGAGGCATGTGGAACATGTCGATGAATAAAATTTTAAAAGATACTTACAAGTTTAGAGTGGATATGGGGATGGAGGTCATCAAAACAAGTAATTTTTATAAATATACCGATACGGAAATTATGGAATATTTCTGGAATAATTGACACATGTGCGCAAGCGACCATGATTCTGCCAGAATATTTTCCTCTGAAGTTTTCCTTTTTCAAGTACGGAAGTCTCGTATATCACACACCCGATTTCACAAAACCTCAACAAAAATATCGATGGGATTAAGGTTTAGAAATCGCGCTGGCCAAACTACAGAATCCATCTTCCAAATCACTTGTTGGCAAAAACCTGATTCATATACTAGCATATGTTCAAACTGAAGTGTGGAGTGCGCAATCATGCTGAAACCACATGTCTTTTATCTTATATCCAAAGGAACATTTTCTAGAAGTTTACGCTAAAAAATTTGCAAGAACTGGAAATAAATGCGAGCGTTCAAATGAGGAGGCTGCGAGCGCACGATCAGTGCTCTATATTGTTATAAATGTTGATGGAAAATTGCTACTAGTATTTGCTAAATGCGAGAGCATAAGTACTTTCATCATTCCAGTTGTGACTTTTTCCACTGTAGAAACAACCCTCCTGAGTACAACATGCCCAATCCAAGACAATACGATTCTTCCAAATTATTCTGGATTAGATTGGATTCAAAAAATCCTTAGCAGAAAGCGATCCGATTATGGTGGTCTTCAGGAGCTATAACCTATACTTTTTTAGTATAATTAATGGAGGAGTTAGTTTTGCATAACACGCCATACTGTCGATCTAACAGTCATTATTTGGAAGGTTATTGTTCTATGCGGTTTAAGATCTCTTCTTTGACCGCTAATATGCGTTCTGTTTTTGAATGATAACTACCATCACCATGCTTCAGGTCATCAGATTCTGAAAGACGGCGATGATTAGAAGCAAACGTGGTATGACAAAGATGGCGGCGATTAGATCATCCCTTTTCGTCAAACTGTGCTGTTATCACTACAACAGATGGAACTAGATCATATCAAAGTAAAATATAAATGGGCACCTAAGTTCTAACTGTATTGATTATATGACGAGTAATATGCCACCTGTTAATTATAACAGGGTAATTACCTTACCTTAACTCATCATTTTGTTGATACCTTAACAGTATGTAGCAAAGTTGATAAATTTTCATCACATAATACACCCATAATAAATAGCAGTAAAATTAATAGAAACGACATAAATGAAGTTAACAAACAGCTAGGTATAGCATGTTGAAATGCTATATTATTCATGGATTTTAGTTCAGCTATATCTTATTTTTTAGAAAATTTACATTGGTGCTTCGACGTTAGCTGTCCTATCAAATCCATTAAATAAATTGATTATAATAACAGTGATAATAGCGCTTGGGTGCATCAGGAAATCATTGCTGAAAGTACATACCTACCTAAAGAGATTTTTCACAGATAAAAAATAAGAATTGTCCCGAAACGTTCAGTGTTTACGAAACAGGGAAAAAGTCGAAGAAAAAAACAAGCAAGACAATAATATTATAACAACAGTTTAAATTCCTCCAAAAACAAAACAAGGCAAAATAGATTCAGATAGCCGCGAATGAGCCAATTCCTTTGCTCATTTTTTCTCCACAGTTGCTTGTGATTCTATTTGGCTACAACAGCAAACTACTTAGTTACATTTTTCACCAACAGATGGCTGTATTTTATTTCGAGAAAATTAGAAATTATTTAGAAAAAAATGTATACTGTAAAATATGTACTGTAATAAATTAATGCATAAAAATATCTATAAAGTAATAGTATAATAATAGTCGTAATGATCTAAAGTCCATAATGTAGATTTGTTTTAAAAAGCCAAGAGCTTCGCAAAGTTGTTTTCTACGATTTATTGTGAGTAAAAGTGTATAAATGCTATCCAAATTGTAATCTTCTTCCTTTTGGTCAATCAAAAGCTCAAAATATTTACTTCACTAACTTAAACGGCAGATTTTGGCTACTCGGTATAGGTTACGGGATTTTGGACTAAGACTGACACATATTTCAATTAATATTGATTATTTAATTGATCCACAGCCACACAAAAAAAATTTAATCCGGGGGTCTGACCATGTTTACTACATGTTTATGGGGTCACTGAATCCGAATCCGAGGTCTATTTAACCCCATCATATCAGAATTTTGCCTATAACCCATAACTTCGGTTATTAAACGCATATAACCTAAGAGTGAAATTGTCATCTGAAAACCCAAGCCCTTGAAACCCATAGCCCCATAACCCACATAACCAAAAATCTATCAACTCCAATAACCACGTATGTCAAATTTGATATGTACGCGTATCTGCCAGGTCTCCAAAATGCTCTAATGCTATGCACATTCCTTCATGAGTCTTGGTATATCAATGAAAAATATCAGTGATGAATCTACGTATCTTGATACGTGGTTCTAGGAAATATTTTCTTTCGCAGAATTTAAAGCTCAGGTTCTATTCAGAGCTATTGATGTGATGGAGTTAAATAGACCTCGGATTCAGATTCAGCGACCCCAAAAATGTATAATATACATGGTCAGATCGCGGATCACAATTTTTTTTCGTGTGTGCGGCTGTGATTATTAATTTCACACGGATTTTTCACTATTTACATTTTATTTGTATTGTATTTACACTTTTTTCACATAACCTCAAAATATCTGCGAAAAATCAAAATAACCGACTTTTTGGTTTTTTATTTTTATCTCCCACAAAAAAAAAATTTTTCACGAAACTTACCTTCTTATGACCCAAATAGGCTGTAATTTTTTCGATTCAAAATATTGATTTTTTTTCCCTTATTTTGATTTTATATTGAAAAAGTAACCTCATTTTCAATCGAAAACTCTCACGTCAATAAAGCTGCTTTTTAAAAAAGTCGGTGCTCTTTTTGTTCGTTGAAACCTCTACTTTCTGATGGTGTACAAAAATATATATATTACTGTGGAACATTTTGTCAGAAAATGCAAAAAAAATTTAAGAATTTAATAAATCAACTTTTTTATCGAAAAAAAAATTGCAGCAGTCACATTTTTTAGATTAAATCCCCTTTAAATCCCATCTTTAATAATTAGAAAACTAACTATTTTCGCATGTTTTTTGCAAACTCTATGTTTCATGGATTTACAATTTCTTAGTTTATCAATCTAACATGGAATCTTACATTTTTCGAGTAATTAAAGTGTAAATTTCAATAAACAGCGCAAAATTTTAAACAATGATTAAAAAAAAATTTTCGAAATCGAGTTTTTTCGTATTTTTGCATTTTCTGAGAAAATTTTCCATAGTAATTATATTTTTTGTAAACCATCAGAAAGTAGAAGTTTCAACGAACAAAAAGTGTACCGATTTTTTTTAAAAGCAGCTTTTTTGACGTGAGAATTTTAGATTGAAAATGAGGTTACTTTTTCGATACGAAAAAATAAATATTTTGAATTGAAAATACTACAGCGTGTTTGAGACATAAGTAGGTAAGTTTCCATCAAATTTTGTGAAAAAAAATTTTTTTGTGGGAAATAAAAATAAGAAACCAAAAAGTCGGTTATTTTGATTTTTAGCAGATATTTTGAGGTTATGTGCAAAAAGTGTAAATATATAAGTTGTAGATCATTTTATTACCTACAACTTTGCTATTTAACTTTTTTCGATAAGAGTTGTAGTTTGCCGGAAATCGTGATAAACCGTTTTCCAGCCTTAAAAGTTCACCCCCTTCCACTTCCCAACCTCAAATCGCTCGTAAATTATTTTTCCTCTTATTTTTGTTATATTTTCTTCCTTTTCCAATGGGTGTCATCCTATTCTAAATTTTTTTCAATTTTTACTATTTTCAAAAGCTTCGGCCCTGGCCTAGTAGTAGTAGTAGTAAACAGAAAATAGGGGAAGGTTTTACATTCTTTTAGTTAGAAGTTAATTTTGATATCAATTCTTGGTATTTTTATCGTAGACGTTTTGAAGAACAGACGTGTAAGAACAACACCAAGTGTTCTTCTAGAGTATTTTAGAGAAATTACGAATTCTGGAAAGAACAATTAATACATGGTGTCCCATATTTTAGGGCCATGACGGCTTCTTTATGGACATGGATATATTAACAATTAATGCCTATTTTAGTGTCCTTTACAACATACTCAAATTTACAGGTACCTCATTTCCAAATTGAAAAACGAATAACTGTGATTTCGTTGTTAATTTTTATCTATTTTTTGCTACTTGTTTTTAACCATTTATACATATAAAACAGGAAGATTAAGTAACCGAATACAAATCCACGTATTCGCATTATGTAAAACTGAATTTCACAGGTGCACTGCTCCGTCATCTGATAACCCATGACATTAATCAAAACATAGAAAAACGGTTGACTAATGAAATAACAAAACTGATTAATTATAGCTATAAACATCGGGAAAGGAACAGGTCAAGAACATTTGCTAGTCCGGCACTGCCAGAAACCCACTCGGCCGTTTGCGATGCTTTGACAGGCCGCTTGTGTGCCTGTCAAAGAGCGATTATTAAATTATGACGAGCCCCCGCTATATGGACACATTCAAAACATTTGCTGCCTTTATAAATGATTGCACGGACTGATAGTCTATAAATAAGTTTATTGAAATGGAATTGGCGTAGCTTTAATGAATGTCTCGTGTCTTGCCAGCATTAAGCTAATGAAAATTAACAATATTTAACTGGTACATAGTAATGGCTGCACTTGGGCTTTAGGAATAGCTATATTTATTTGGGCAACATTTTTCTCGTTAGTTGTTATCAAATTTTTCATGCAAAAATATACAATTTATATTAATTCAGTATACTATTTTCTTCCCTTTTTCGCCGAATTTCTCCTAAACCAAACTCCACATCAAAAAAATGTTGACTTTCTTGATTAGATGTTCAGTCATATAATTAATAGGAAATAATTGTTAAGCTATCGACGTTCCCATTTCAACTTCACATACGTCTAGCCTAAAAGTAGTTATGCTTCAATTGAAATATCATTGTCTATTAAATAATAATACAAAATATAACTACCAAACAATACTATAATTATTCTGTAATTACTGTAAGATCTATAATCAAAGAAGAGTGAATTTGAAAGATAAATTTTAATGCTTTTTCATATATTAATAGTCCACTGCATTTAAGATTTTTCTACATACCAATTCATACAAAAACAAATTATGGTTTTGCAGGTAGGTTCTGGTGTCTTGAATAATGTCTCAAAAGTCCCCGAAGTGGGAGTATAAGTATAAAACTCCAAGGCCAAAAGGAAAGCTATTGAAATTCCCTATAAAAAATATGGAGGGGTCTTTTTTCCTATACGCATTATTTTATTCAAAATCTTGCATTGGATTTGAACTTATGTGATATTATTAATAATTTGAGTACTTTATCTCAACCACCCTTGAGGTTGAGTACTAGGTGCCTTTTCTTTTATGTGGTTTCCCCGGTAGGCCTAATCCAGGACTGTCTTACTTATTAAAATATTGTCAAATTAATAATTTTCTTCTTGTCCGTTTTTTCCTACTATAAATTCATCGATTCATTGTTCGAGGAAATCCGAGCCAATCTGAGTACTTTGAGTTTCTGCTTCAGTAATGGCTTCTATTTCTGACGAGTCTTCAATCGATTCAGCTTTCAAGCAAAATTGTCCATGGTAGTTGCCACAAACTGGTGAGCAATTAAGTCCCAAACTCCGACAGCCACACAATGGTCTACAGCCTTTCGTACAGTTGCAAAAAATCATCTTCAAAAGGCAATCAGGTGCAGGAAGCTGGGTTGTTGTATTTTACCACAATATGGTATCTTTTAACATCCACCCCCACTGTTTAGGTTTCAATACACTACCCAACCATTTCTGTACTTGAAAATAAACGCGAAATAGATGCTGTTGAGCTGCGTCATGAGTAGGTGGTAATGAATTCAATTTCACTGGTTTGATTTTGCTTAATAAAGCAAGAATACCGATAGTAATCGATGGAAATTTCTTTAACTGCAGCGCTATAGAATGCGAGGAAAATTTGATCCCATTCGAAGTGACAATGTCAGGAGAAGTACCAGTCTTAGTGAAAGCTACAGCTACAAGTTTCAAGTCCTGCCGTTTTTTCATCACTTTCAAAGCTGCAGTCTTGCCTTTATTGAACAGGGCAGTTGTATAATGTCACACCCAGGGAATGCGTACAGAAATAATATGTGATCTCGAATATCTTTAGGGTAATCAAAGCTTCGTGAAGAATAAATTTTTCGTTCGACCTTCCCTCTGCCTGGTTTGAGGAGAAACATTTATTTATCAATAGGTGTACGAGCGGTTAAGATTATAAGAAGATCAACATCTCCAACCACAACCGTGGTATTTTTACTTTATTCCTCAAGCGCTGTTTCGACTATCAAAATGTCAGCTTCATCTTCAGAATGTCAAATTATTATGATTATTTGCCTGAAACTTTTCTTTCAACATCAAAATTAATCTTGTTTTATTTTTATCATTGCAAAGGAACTTCTCTTGGCTTACAGTTGCAACCATCTGCTCATCAAAATAAGTATCAACAGATGAACCTTTTGAGGACCGGCAAAGCTGCTCCATAGCCTTCACACTGTTGCTAATATTTTCATAACCATCAAAAACAATAATGGAGTTGGAGCCAAAGTGATTTTGCACATAATTAACATATGCTTGGCAAATAGCACCGTAGGTTTCATGTTGATGCCATATAACTCGGTGCAAGAGAGATCGCCCATCAACAACATAAGTGGCATTTTGGAGATCTGGTTCAGAATCAGATGGTCGGAAATTGTCATAGAAAGCTGACTTGCCATTTTTTGTTTTTTTTATACATTTATTTAACGTCGGCCTATTTCCGCTACTGATGCCTAACACCGATGTCTGTAGACGAGCTACCCCCAACCAGGAATTTTGCCGAACTTCTTCTCTTAAGAAGAGTAAGGATCTTTTACTTGCCCAACATTTAACAGACAACGGATCGACGGCTTTACATCCCCGCCCCCTATACAACCCTCGCCTAAGGTTGTATAGCTGCCGCGCATATACTGATATACAAGCCGCTGGAGGTTGTGTGAAGCGAGGACGCGGTCTTCGTTGTGAACATGAACGGAGTTGATAAAATAAAAAATGTTTCAGCCGGTGAGCCTTGAGAGTGTTCGTGCACTTAATTTGGTTTAGTAGAGTCTCAGGGTTCGATTTCTGGTAGTGATGTTAGGGTCAATTGCTACACATATTCAACATCAGCTTAATTTTTGTAATTATCACCAGTATGCAGATGATACTCAAGTGTACTTAAACTTCAGTAAAAGTGAGGCATTGTAAGCAAATATCAACATAAATAACGATTTAGAAAAATCACTTCACACATACTTACATAAAAAGTAGTTTTATGTTGAGTCCATCTAAATCAACAATACTTTGGTCCAGATTAAGATTGGGCAGCTGCAAACTTAAATGTGATCATTAATGGCGAAAAACTACCCGCATCTAATGTTGCTAAAACTCTGGGACTTCTACTAGGTAATAAATTAATATTTCGTGAGCATACAAATAAGGTTGTGCAAAAGTGTTACATTGCTTTAAGAAATCTATTTAGAAATCGAAGTTTGCTAAGTAAAGAATTAAAAAAGAAAATGACCGACATTTTAGTATTATCTTTTTTAAATTACGCTGATATTATTAATGGCGGAATGGGATGTTCCGCCGCCGCCGATTCACTGCGGCCGTTTTACCATTATTGTTTTGCCTCCAGACCTTTTCGCCACCAGCCGTTTCGCCACTGAACCAGTTGGCTGGCGCGAAGTGACAGCATAGTCGATCAATTGTCGAAGATAAATACTTTCCAAACAGTGGAATCCCGAATCGTAAGTAAGCGGGTTTGTAAAAAGTTTTCAAACGATGGTTTTATCTACGTTTTTGATACAGTGCAAGAGATGATAATTTAAAGTTTTAGTGATGTAAAGAACGAGGTCGATGCATCAGCGGCCAATGTAGAAGTGAAGAGAGTGGTAACAAGAATAAAAAATCGAGCACAGGAAACTGTTGAATCTACCAATCAAATAATTAATGAGTGCATCAATGGATTACCGCAAGCCTCTCAAGCTGTTCTACCGAATCTTGGAGCGTTACGAAAAACTATAAGAAGAAAACGCAACGAAATTAACTGTACCCCAACAGACCCCGTCAATCTGAAGAGCTGATCATACCGGAGTTGCACCAACAGTATGTGCCTCAAGCTGGGGTTAAATCATCTTTTTGATATGTGATTCGGGGCCTGGAAGATTGGCCTGAACGTTTATCCACTTCAAGTATTTGGTACATTGATGGAACTTTCAAAATATCTCCTAAAATATTTAACCAAGTGTACGTTATTACGGCGAAAAAGTTCAATGGTGTACATCCCTATGTCTATGATTTGCTTCCGAATAAGAATGGTGCAACTTACCGGCGAATGTTAGATATGATTAAAGAAAAACTACCAAATATAAGTCCATCTGTTATAAATTACGATTTTGAGCAAGGTGTTTTATCAGCTATTAGGGAATGCGTTCCAAATACAGTTATAAAGGAATGTTTATTTCAGCTGACTCAAAATATGAGGAAGCTTGTAGCTGAGCTGGGGCATGTGCGTGAATACAACAACAATACTGAATTCTCTTAAAGTAAAAATGGTAATATTATAATACCTAAACAAAATAGGTATAAAATGGCATTTTTTAATAGGTTCATGCTTTAGCTTTTGTGCCGATATCAAATTTGGATGAAGCTATCGACGTTCTTGCGGAATATCTACCGAATGATATTTTGCCCTTGTTGAATTATTTTGAAGAAAATGATATTGGACTAAATCGTCGGGGTACTGCAAGACGGAGTCCAATGTTTCCCCCTGATGTATGGAATATCTACAAACGTACCTTAAATGCAGAAGATCGCACAAATAATTATGTGCAGGCTGCATATCATCGTCTTCAAACTGAATTGCGTGTAGACCATCCGTCTGTATGGAAATTTATTGATGGTCTAAGAAAAATTCAGAAGAGTTGCAATTTATACATGGACCAATTAATGGCTGACCAATTTTCTCCTCAAAAATTGAAAAAATTCCGTTTGACTGATGACAGAATTTTAATAATTGTACGGGATTTCTATAATAGAACCATGTTGCAGCATTTGTGTGCAATGCCGGACAATTATCAATCATTATATTAATAAATCATTTCTCATTGTTATTTTGAAAATCAGTTTTTTGTTGCGACGGGCAGTATGTATCGATTTTGCCAACAGTTGCAAAGCAATGGAATTCTGATTTTTAAGTAAGTGTGGCTGTGAAAAGTTTTCTAACGATATTTTTTTCCCTTATCTTAGGGATGAACTTTTCATGTGAAGTTAGGTTAGGTAAGTTAAGACGAATGAATTTATGTAAGATTAGCTTAAGATATTTCTTTGATATAACTGGTGGCGAAATGGATCGGTGGCGAAACGGCTGGTGGTGAAAAGTTTGGCAGCGAAACGGCCTCGGCAAAACGGCTGCGGCGAATTGGCGGCGGCGAAACGTCATAGACCCTATTTATGGTCCATGCCTTGATGCTAAAACTCTTAATATAATTCAAAAAATTCATCATATTTCAAACGAATAGGTTGAGTTGCGTTAAATAAACGCGAGGCAGCTTATAAAACATTACTTTTCATTCTATTTATTTTGTTTCGTAAATTATCTTCTTCCAAGTTCATAATACAAACTTTAGAAATCGGTTTGAACGCAACTTTTCTTACACATTCGCAACCCTCCGTCCATGCAATATTCAAAAATTTTCCGTCAGTTAATATTTTGTTGATTAAAGTCAACAAAGCCTAAAATATATTTTTGGGTCCATTTTGCATATGATTGATTCCTTTATTTTCAATTATTCATTTGCATGATTAATATATTTTTAATGTTTTCATTCGGTACAAACAGAATTCTCGAGGGGTGAAATCTACCCTGCCGCCTCTCTGGACGCCCATGCAACCGATGACCGTGGATGTCATTACGTGATTGCGGCTGGCCAAGTAAACATCTTCGTCGATTTATCAAATTCGAACAATACCTGTTTGACTGTTTGCACCGCCCTTAATAATCTTAATGATCGCGGATAAAATCTCTATATAATTTTATTCGTATCCGTGAATTGGCTCTAGGCCATGTCTAGTATCACCTTGGTGGGGATTGCTTTCTTCCTTCACATAAATTCATGGAGCCATATCGTTTATTTTTTTGATTATTGTTAATTCGTCTCATATTATGGAACAGAATTATGCATGGTATATGTTCAGTTATAAAAAAATTATGTCAAGTTTTGAAACAATAATTATAATGCCATGCCATGCCATGCTCAGTGTCTTTTTCAGTGATGATGGAAAATTTATTGCTGTAATGAGGCTAATTTTAAATAGGAAATTTCGTATATATTTTCAGTTTAACTTTGTGTCTGAAGTAATATATTATTTTTTTTATTTATAATTATTAAACCGAAGATGATACAATCCGGATCTTTTCAGTATCCGCATAAATAGTTTCAACCGTGAAAACTAATTGTTTAAATAAGTTAACTCTCAAAAGCTTTAATATAAATCGGCTTCAAGAATGTCAGTTTCATATAGTAATAATTGTTAATACTTGGATTATTAAATTCATTCTTTACCGAAATAATACAATTAACTTATCTATAAGCGATCCCAGCCGTCTAAATTGCCAAGAAATAATTGTATCTATCAATTTACGCTACTGATTATAAACAGCTAGTGAATGCTCGACACATATGAGACTGTGCAAAGTGCGCTGGAAATTCTAGCCCATTTACAGATATGCGCTGAAAGGGCTCACGGCTAAGGCGTCTTTTGGTTCCAACGCCCGAAGTAGTCAGTTTAATGTTTGGTAAGAGCTCTCTAATTTAAATTTTATCATTGTGGTAATTTTGAACTTATAATATTTTCTGTATTTTTTTTATTGATTTAATTTGTCTTTGTTATATTTTGATCAATTCTGCCTTTAGCGACTACTTGTAATTTTCAAGTAACCGATCATGGTTAGTAAATGCCGTGAGCATATATTATTGCAAATAATATCCCAGGAACGCTGCCTTTAAGTGGGACACTCCAGGGGCGTCGTACCCAGATCTTAACCTTGAATTTAGTTTAGTTCCATTTCTCAAATAATATGGCAAATAGATTATTTCCGCGAAATTACTCACCTGGGGAGGCTGCCTTTAAGTGGGACACTTCAATTGAGTCGAACTGTGTTTAATAAGGTAAACTTTTAAAGGAGTAAATTATTTTCACAGGCAGTCTATACATAAAGGCAAATTAACATCTGATAAAATACTAAAGGTAACCGTTGTTTTTCTTGCTTTAATTTTTATTGAATTAAGATTTGGCGTTCAAATCTGTTTGCTAAGCATTGACACTTAGTTGATTTTCTATATACTAGTACATTATACTTGACATCTGAATATTTTTCGCAAAATTATTCTGTTGAGGGCGCTGCCTTTAAATGGGACACTCGAACTGAGACGTTCCTCCGTATTGTGATTTGGTTCCGAATTATTTTTCGCGAAATTACTCATTTGGAGACGCTGCCTTTAAGTGGGATACTTCATCCAGGTAGAACATAATATTGGCAGGATCGTGGTTCAATATTGGATCAATATAGACACATTGAAATTGTAACAAAAATATTGAACTAATCTTAATATACACTGGTATTAATATATCGGCGTGCCTATGTTGGTAGTATATTGTTTTAACACATTCCAATCCAGATATACGCAGACAATATTGATAAATATTTATTAATATTAATTTTACAACATTGAAAAGTCTATGTTCGCGTTATATTGTTACTACATTTACTCAATGCAAAAAACTGATTTAACGAACTTTTCTAGAACAAATGGATTTTTTATTTAGAGTTATTCTTGTAGACACCAGGTGGTGTGTCATTTAAAGATCTTCTAATAAATGGCGCTTAATTAGTTTGTCATGTGAATAAGTTATGATGTTCCTACACACTTACCCCAGGTACACACTTACCCAAGTTCAACTTACATTTTATAATTTGTAGTACAATATAAAACTTTTTGAGGTGCAACTATTCCAGGACGGTTTAAAAATAATAAATAACTTTGTCTCTAAAAGTTGCAACAAATTACCTCATAAATAAATATGGTCCAGTGCCTACCAGAAAACTCAAATATTTCTACACATCTTGTACCTTTTTATAGCCTTACTTGTTTAATGGACTGTACGAAGTTGAGGCTATAATTATAATCTCGAATCTCGATGTAATAATTATTCTATAGTTCTTGATCTTATATGTACCTCTGTAATAATAATTTCATACAATTATGGCGTTTTAGCAGCGGCTCTCAATAGGTCCATAACTGCCACGATCCATTACAGACATCATTGTGACGACAGATGGTGAATTTCTATATGGAATTAACATTGTTAATTCGATTAAGTTGATAATATCTCTGACGCCGCTCATAATATTGAAGTGTTATAGTTCTAGCCTTATAAGGATTTCTAGAAATGGGCGTTAGTGAATTAATTAAATTATATTTTGAAATAGTTACAATAAGAGACTTTTTTAACCCTTTTAGATTTTGGTATTCTATAATAACAAGCTACAGTTCAATTTGAAATTGTTGAAATTGAATATTTATTATAATATTGTGATCTGTACAGTAACATAGTGCTTACGTGTTAAGGTTGAAACCGGATACGAATACTGACAAGAGTATGGACATTTAGTAACATTTGTGACGGTATAAATGGAATAGACCACGAATATGTGGAAGACAATAAGGATAATAGCTCTCCTCTCCTGAGTTCGTGTCTTAGATACGGCAGATGACAATGTCGCAAGGTATGGTTGTTGTGTAATTGTAGTAGGGTAGTGTAATGGGGTAGTGAAGCGCAAGTTATAGCCTCTCCTACTCAATTGTTAACCTCACCTTCACGATGAGTTCAATTTGAACTTGGTGCACCCTGTTTTCACTAACGAGGCTCTAACGACCGAGTAAGGGCGGAATAACCCTTACCTTTTGCCGTGAGCACATCCACCTTCTCACGAAGAGTGCGGTAAAAATAACCCACCGCACACAAAGGTTGCTTTTGGAATCGTTTGGTTACCCCATCGTCGCGGTCTCCTTCTGTGCCATGGGACCACACCATTCGCCTTCCGCAACCGAGCTGGTCAGTTGCATACCTGCTCCAGCTAAAACTTCAAATGCAGCTTCGTTTTCAATTGTCTCTGTGTGTGCGAGTATGTGTCTTAGTCGAGGGATGAAACAGCTAATGTTAAACTCCATCAAAACGTTTTATTTTTTTTAAGTTACAGCAAGTATGATCTGGGGTACCATGGCAAACTAATTTTCACAAAGAATTAAACATACAGATTTAAATAAGGACCTCGACTTATCAAGCTTTATTTCGAATATCTCGAAAACATATCATAGCGTAACAACAAATTACTCATGTCTAAAAATGATATTATGAACTTTTATCAAGCCAGTCATTTAAATTGGACGTGCTGTCAAAATCTTACCTCCAGGATCCGAAAATACTCGATTTCGATGCTCTGTCGATTTCTTTCTTTCAAACAATATATCATCTCAGGACCTCAAAGAGTACCTACTTATCATAAAGGGATTGTTTTCTTGCTAACTCTTCTTTGTTTATCTTGTAGCCAAATGAACAAAAAAACTTTGAGTTTTTGAATTAATTTTAGTTTTTTTGTTTTTGTTAAGTCTTACTATCCATTTAAGGTAAAGTATATACAATTGGAATTGAAACTGGTCAGTTTTAAAGCACAGGACCGTGCGTACTGAACTTGATATTTTGTCCTATATATTTGGCAATGGTATTGAGATTCGAACGGTAGTTGAAACTATGCAGGCGAGTCCGAGACTGACAATGTAATCAGCCTGAATGAACCATCTACGACTGCACTGGTTTAAAGGTAATAAAAACGGACAGGCCTACTAGCATAAAAAAACTCGTAAATCGTTTCTTTATCTTGGAACGTGGAAGTCTAATATCATGCTGTCTATGTGCCAGTGCAGCGCATAAATATCTATTATAATATCAAGCGTAGGAATTTAGTTAGTTACTGTTCATATTTATAAATATTTACTAGTATAAAAGGTAAAATATTTTAATTATTTACTAATTTACCATGGCTTTCTGGAGACCATTTGAAACAGAGGATAATATAATAACGCCCGAAAATCTTATCATTTTGTTATGACAAGCATTTCTATTTACCTCCGCCCATATACAATAAAGAGATGCCGACTGTTTTTGCCGGCTTTTAGTTTTTATACGGTTTCAATTCCAATCGTATATACTTTACTACTAATAATCTTGTTGAGAACAACATTTTCAACAAACCGTTGCGTTGCATATTTGTATGTGCTTCCTTCTGCAACATCTAATGATACTGTTACGTGCTTACAATCTCCAGTAAACACCCTGTCCGTAGATACATATAATTGCAACAAGACTTTTCACAAATAATTACTTTATTTAATACTTAATTAAAATAATTAATCGTTATTATAACATACTAAGTACAACTATAGACATTCATAAAATTCTCTATTATATTTCCCTTATTTTGTCTGTTCACTTGTTCGTCTAATATAAAACTGTGCTCCGTGCGCGGGATCCACTTTTTATATATATATGTGGTACTTTATTCTCGATGTCGTCGCTTTACCGGTAGCCACTAGGCAGACCTTCTTCCATCCTGCTACCTGAGATTGGTTCGACCGCTCTCCATTAAAGGGCGGCATATAATAATACGGAGGATAAGTAAAATAGGTTTAAAATTTTCAATTTTATAGCCTAGGTTACCTTAATTTCGAAAATATTTCACCATCCTCAATCAAATTTTCAAAATTGTATGAAATTTGAAATGAATTGTTGAAACTGATTTACAAATATCATGGTATATCGGCGATGTTGTTTAATAATTTTCAGAAATATCATAGAGTGCTATTTAAATAAATATGTACAATGTCAGTGTGTGCATCATCTGGTGTCCACCAGCGGTCCCACCTAGGTCCACTTTTTTACGGTTATTTTGTCATTGGAGATAAACTGATTTCGCCCCCTGCTAGGGGTTGATTTTAGTATAAATGATGTGTGTTGACAAATGGGGGAGTGTGTGTACTGTAGGGAGAACGACGACGCAGAACATATTAACGCAGAACATAAATTACCATTTGCTACCCCCAAATAGGAATAAGCTTATCAGGTTTAACCTTTCTTTGCATCTGAGGACATTTGAGTTTTGACTGAAATTATTTTTTTTTGTATATAACGTGTCTTATTGAAAATGAAGACACCCGGATAATTTCGTCATTTTTTGAAATCCGGATTTGAGCTTTAGCACAATTATAGCCCTATATAAAACATACATTTCGAAGTTCACACACGGTTACAGTTTTGGTTATGTAAATAAAAACTGTTAAATTAAATTAGTCCAGTCAACGAATTTTTAAATATGGGGTGTAGACTACATGGAGGGCGGCAAATTTTTTGACTTCAGGGATGAGTTTGGGGTAGTTAGAAGGTAAATATCCTAAAAGTCCCCGATCTTAGGAGGTGAGCTTTACGGGGAGGGCTTTCGGAAGGCCCTAAATTTAAAACTCGAAAACTGTTGGTCCTAGAGAAAGAATTATTCTTACCTTTTTGAAAGCTGATAAAATTTTCCTCATTTTTTAATTTCGACTTAAAGTTTCTATCTTCAACCGTTATCGAGTCACTTGCTTCTGAAAATGGCGGTCCGGAAAACGCTGTTTCGGATCACAAGTTTCTTCATAATCTGCTCCTAATGCCTCAAACCTTTGTAAAATAAAATACAACCAAATCAAGTGAAGAGGATTAAATTGACATAAAATTTATAATATATTCTAAATATAATTAGTGGCTGAGATGGTGGATTTCAAGATTATTTGCTGTAATGTGATATGGTTATTGCTTGAAATCATACCTACATTTTTACAAGCTGTTGATGAAAAAACTGGAGGAAAATCATATTATACCTTCCAAGCAGAGGATGATGCAGATGTGACAATTATATCGTTATGTACTTGAGCAACTAATATACAAATAAAAATCAAATAACTAAATCGTTATTCAAAATTATGTTTGAAGTTAGAAACGTTTGCGTGCAGTTTACACTTATAAATTAACTATTTTATTTTATAAAATACACTCAAATGAATGTTTACTTATCCGGCGTACGTAGAACGCCTTTATTGGCTTCTTTGTTTCAATTTTCTACATTATTGAAATTCACAAAACCCGATCCACAATTTGGTATTAAATTTCTCTATATAGATTTTTTAACGAACGAAACGCTTAAATTTAAACATAAACGTTAAGGTATATAATTATACAGTTTAATTTTGGGTATACGTAAGAGAATGCGGTAAAGTTAAAAAATATATATCTATTGAAATTGAGTAATAAATTTATTTAAATTGTAACTTTGCCTCTCGGTAATGGCTAATTTCAAGAAAATGAATCTTTAATACATCTGCATGGAATTTTGAAATAATACCTTTAGTGCTGAATAATAATTATATTATTCCATCGATCCAGAGGCGTCCAAATGGAACATGCGAATTTTAATTAAAATATCAGGAATTACCTTAAACGCTATAATCACATTTTAAATAATACATTCGCCGAAGATATAAATTAAAGTAATCTTTTCTACATTTCGCGTACTTGTACTAAATTGTAGTAAACATTTTTCAAACTTATTTCCAAAATATTAGAGACGATTGTATGTAACCAAATCATTAATTATTTAAATGTAAATACAAATAATTTTTCCTTACACCAATCTGGCTTTCATAACACAGTACTACCAGCACAGTTTAATTTCTGTAATAATATTTATTATAAGGGCCTTATGTAAAAGATAGATAGCTGTCTTAGTATAGCAATTAATTTCTCTCTAGGCTGAAGGACCTCGGTCAATGGCCTGTTGAATTGAAATAATTCAATAAAGCACTTTTATTATTATTATTATTATTAATTTCTCAAGGCATTTCACCTCGCAATTGTCGCTATTGGTCACACTTTACTGTAAGGTGTTTAAGTTCAAAAATCCCGGGCCATTGTCTCGAAAAATAATAATGATAAACATAATATTTTTAGTCGCAAACTCCTCTATAAATCCTTATTTTACTATAAGGAAAGTAACCAGACTGCAACCAAAGTTACAAATCTGGCGCGTTAAGTGTAATAATTGCATATTACCATCAAAACGCTAATGCTTCGATTGCAACAAACACCAGCCGAAAGACTGATCCTACTTAAAGGGGCTCCCTTGCCCTTTAAGTAGGATCAATCTTTCGGCTGGTGTTTGTTGCAATCGAAGCATTAGCGTTTTGATGGTAATATGCAATTATTACACTTAACGCGCCAGATTTGTAACTTTGGTTGCAGTCTGGTTACTTTCCTTATAGTAAAATAAGGATTTATAGAGGAGTTTGCGACTAAAAATATTATGTTTAATATTCCGCCCTCTAAAAGCACATTTGAACTATGCTAAGCCAAGTTAGGCTATTTATTTTTCGATTGCAACAGACACTGGACCGCTAGATGGCGCCTGCTGGCTGTTTTACATGTCGCTATTGTGAAAATACCGGGATGTACTATAGTCAAAGGATTCTCATGTCGGTCGTCGCATACCTACCTTGCACCGACGAGAGCCAACAGCTCGAAACTGCAGTCTGCAAGTGGTGTGTGACGACTGGCAAGGGAGCCCCTTTAAGTAGGATCAGTCTTTCGGCTGGTGTTTGTTGCAATCGAAGCATTAGCGTTTTGATGGTAATATGCAATTATTACACTTAACGCGCCAGATTTGTAACTTTGGTTGCAGTCTGGTTACTTTCCTTATAGTAAAATAAGGATTTATAGAGGAGTTTGCGACTAAAAATATTATGTTTAATATTCCGCCCTCTAAAAGCACATTTGAACAATAATAATGATATTTAATTTTTGTAAATGGAGGATGATCGATACCAAAAAAGGCTTTAAATAGCTGTAGTTAGAATTTTTCCTGTATGGTTTACAGAGGTGGCGCTGTGGTGTAAAAGTATTTTTCGATGGCTGGAACCTTGGGATTAAGGGATAATTTATGAATAATTTTGATGATATAGAGAATTTCTAAAAAACCAGCCGAGCAATTTTCTTTCGCGACAAGCTTTTATATCATAAAAAAATTATATAATGTAACAAAATCATGGGTTTGATCTACTTCAAAGTTCATTTTCTACTTTTTAGAGCATTTAAATAAAAGTTTTTTTTAAAAATATTTTTTATATAATTTTATTTTTTACTTCTTTCGATATGATGTAATCCCAGACATCGATTATGAGATGAATCGGATCATGAACGGTAAAGTCGTCCGCCATCTTGAACTAATTTTTTTTTTACTAGAAATTCGTAATCCGCGACCTAGAAAACGCCTAGATATCGATTTTGAATTGAACAGGATCTTAAACGGTAAAGTCGTTCGCCATATTAAAGTGGCCATCCTGAACTAAATTTTTGACTAGAAATTCGTAATCGGCGAACCCGAAAACCCTCAAATATCGATTTTGATCGATTTGGAGCATAAATGACAAAAGTCGTCCGCCATATTGGCGCCACCATTTTGAATTTCTAAATTTTGACCAAGAATTCATAATTGGCGATCTCCAAAACCCCAAGATATCGATTTTGAGTCGAATCGGATCATAAACGCAAAAGATTTGATCTAACCAAACAAACAAACTAACTAAATAACATTGCAAGTTTAGTAAAAGCTTTTAATTGTTATTACAAGTGTGTCTTACAACGTTTTATCTTCGATCTTTCCAATTATTGTAAGGAATGGGTAATTTTTCATGAATATTTGTAAAACTGTATCAACTTCTTGTGAATGTCACTTTGATGGTTAGTATTATTCGAGTTGTAGTTGAAGTCTCTATTCTAATTATGTTACTTCATGGTCGTGACTGAAAATCTGTGATGATAGGAAACGATATTATAAATAAACTGGCGAAATTTATTAATTTTTCAGAAATCGTGCAAAAAAAACGTGCAATAAAAATTTTTATTGCACAGTTTCTTATAAAAGGTCACTTTTTACACTGGAAATGATGTAAAAAAAACTGTTACCTTTTACACGATCGTAGATAATAGTTATTTAAGATACAGGTGTAAAAAGCCATTCTTGGCTTTTAAAAGCACTCGCTTCGCTCGTATTTTTAATCTAGCCATTCGTGCAATAAAGAAGCTTTTTACAAGTATGTCTTACAGCGTTTTATCTCCGATCGTTCGAATTATTGTAAGAAATGGACAATTTTTCATGAATATTTGTAAATATGGTCGTGACTGAAAATCTGTGATGACAGTAACTAAGGAAACGATATTATAAATAAACTGGCATAGTTTTTTAATTTTTTTCGAAATCGTGCAATAAAAGCGTGCAATAAAAAATTTTATTGCACAGTTTATTATAAAATGCCATTTTTTACACTGGAAATGATGTAAAAAACTGTTACTTTTCACACGATCGTAGATAAAATAATAGTGTTGACGAATTTTTATCAGCCTCCTTTGATCATGTGATATAACATTTAATTAATTAACCAATACATATTTATTTCAAATGTTGCTTGCCATTTCTTTATATTTTTATCACATACACTAATTGTTGTTACATTTGTATACTCTATAAATGTAAATTTTTACCGATCTGTCTTGTATTTATATATTTTTTTTGTATATTTGTTTGTTATTTTTTCTTTTCATTGTATCATATGACTTTTACATATATATGTTTAATATTGACGTTTCATATATTTAAAATGTACAGCTTTATATGAATGAATAAATACTATTATTATTTTCTTTTTTAAAAAGCAGTACTTACATTTTTTCCTGTTTTGAATATATTAAGGAAGGTTCAAAAGAAAAAGTGATTAAAAATGTAAGCGGATATACTAGTTAACAGATTTTTTAAAAATATTTGCTGATATACGATCGAGGTCAATTGCATTTTAATTTTTCATTTCCATAACTACATTAAAAACTTCACTTTCAATAATAGACTCTAAGAACATAGTCAGGAAATTTCTATTTCATTTAATATCAACTACAATTTTTAATGTAGTTTTTCAGGCGTGTTTATGAAAGGTCACAGGTCATGATTAACTATTCAGAAAACTACTTAGTCCCCGTAGACCCTCATCATCCACCACTAGATTTAAGCATTAGCTTAAAGGCAGATCACATTCGACATTTAGGCAACGATCAACCATCCTTTAATTTCAAGAAAGCAGACTTTAATAAACTTTATGCAGATCTATGTAGTATAGACTGGTCACATTTGTTTAGCTTCAATAATGTTAACGAGGCTTGCACCCAGCTTTACGATAAACTAGATAATGTATTCCTACAAAGCGTTCCTAAAACAACTCGTAAAAATTCACCATATCTCCCATGGTTCACTGGAACTATTATAAGAGCTATTAAGCAGAAATCTCACCTATGGAATCTATATAAGGAAAACAACGATGTGCACTACCTTAATCAATTCAAAACTCTGCGTTCCAAAATAAAAAGAGACAGTGAACTTGCTCACAAAAGTTACATTCAGCGCACTGAAACGCACATTAGAACAAATCCAAGCAACTTCTGGTCTTTTCTGAATACTATGAAAAATACAACTAGCATACCAAACTCCATGTGTTTCAACAATAATTCCCTAAATGACACCCAAGGCATTGTCGATGCATTTGCCGAGTACTTTCAATCGTCTTTTATCACATCATCCACGTACAACAAAAATGAACAAGAAACCACGGGACATGTTCCTCAACTTAATATCCCAACCATTTCCGAACAAGATGTCTTGAAGGCTCTAAAAAAAATTTAATAATAAACTCACTACGGGTCCCGATGGTATACCAGCTTTCTTGTTAAGAGACTATGCCCCAACCTTTGCCTTACCACTATCTATCATCCTTAACTTAGCACTGCGAACAACTACTTTTCCCCACATATGGACTCAATCTAAAATATGTCCTGTTTTTAAAAAACGTGACAAGACTCTTATCGAAAATTATAGACCCATAGTTATCCTGAATAATTTTGGCAAACTCTTTGAAATTGTTTTATACGATATAATCTCTTTCCATGCAACATCTCAACTCTCCTTCAGTCAACACGGGTTTTTGGCAGGTAGATCTATAGTTACCAACTTGGTAAGTTTTACACATTTCATCGCAAATACGCTAGATCAAGGTGGTCAAACAGATATAATTTACACAGACCTGTCTAAAGCATTTGACAGACTGGATCATGGGCTCCCACTGCGAAAGTTGTCAGTCTTTGGCTTAGTCTTGACTTTCTAAGTTTCTTCGAGTCATATCTTTGTAACAGGAGATTAAACGTCAAGTATCATGGATTCTCATCTATCGAAGTACTAGCGACGTCAGGAGTTCCGCAGGGCTCTGTTCTTGGCCCACTGTTTTTTATAATTTGCATCAATGATATTTGCCGAGATTTGAAAAGTAATGTCCTTCTATATGCCGATGATCTTAAACTGTTTGCATCTATTAATTCCGAAGAAGATTGCTGTCGTTTACAACATGACCTCTCAAAAATAAATTCGTGGTGCGAAATCAATAGGCTACCTTTAAATATATCCAAATGTAATGTGATGGCTTTTACGAGGAGAAATACCTCAATAAACTTTTCCTTCAAAATAGGCAATGAAATGGTTATAAGATGCACTCAGTTCAAGGATCTTGGAGTCATCTTTGACTCAAAATTAACTTTTGCTCCTCATATAGATTACATAATTGCTAATGCCTACAGAAATCTAGGCTTTATCTCGCGTAACTCAAGGCACTTTAAAGATATCTCCACACTTTCTCTCCTATTTAATGCTTTTGTACGGCCAAAACTGGAATACGGTAGTATCGTTTGGAATCCACATTACAATAATCATATCCTTAATTTGGAACGGGTTCAGAGAAGACACATTAAACATCTTTCTTACAAAGCTGATGGATTTTATCCTCCCAGGGGCACACCACAATCTGACTTGCTAGCCAGATTTAATTTAAATGACTTAGCAACGCGTAGAGTCTACTTTTCGGTACTATTCCTATTTAAACTTTTAACAAGTCAGATAGAGTGCCCGGATATTCTTAGCTCCATCCAATTTAATATTCCATCTTTTTAAACTCGCTCATACGCTCTATTCTATTTGGATACACCAAGAACAAATGTACTAAAATCTTCTCCTATTCACAATATGTGCTCAAATTACCTAAGCTATCAGGCGAACCTCGATATTTTCAATTTTAGTATTAATAATATAAAACAATTTATTTTAAATCACTCTCAGGTTAACCTTCAGTTTTCTACTACGCCACCGTTTAAACTATGTCCTCATATATATTATTTTTGTTTGTTGTATCCTCTATTCAGTTTATTACTTTAGTAGTTTCGTTTAATAGTAATTATCCTCTGTAAATTATTTAGCATTAAGTTCCTATTTCTGTATATTTTTTGTATATTTCCTGCTCTATAATTGGATGTATATCTGTCTGGGCAGCTGTATTCGTAAAATAAAATAAAATAAAATATTAATTAAAATTATTTGCAATTTTGAGAGGTTTTGTTATCATTTTATTTTCTTTTATAATTTTATTTACGATTTTGAGTTACGTTTTTCTTTCTTCTTTCCATATTGCCTTACTTTTATTTTCGAATTTCTCAAAAAATGTATCGTTCTCTAATTTTTTGGCAGTTGTTAAAACTTCCTTATATTTTTTTACATTTCTTGTAATATTCAGTATCAGCAAGACTTTTTGTTCTTATTTTTATTTTGTATAAGCTTTTTACTTGTTTTGCAGAAATTGTTATACTCTGTATTAACCAGTATTTTGTTAATTAAAATCAGTTTTCACTTTAGCAATAGGAAAATACAACTCGAAGTATCTCGACAAAATAAGTAATTTAAATTCATTTATTTCAGATACTGTTTGCCTTAAATTTTAAGTAGAGATGCCGTTTTCGTAGTATTCATGAGATTACTTGCCGTCTAAATTACAGAAAAACCATTCCCATCCCATCGTTCCGTCATTATCCATATTGGAATTGGAATCGAATAGATACTCTTATAATATTTTGATGAAAATTAGTGTCTGTTAGAGCGGAATTGGTGAATGAGAATCGTGATGGAGCGGGTAAGCACGTTTTTAATTTCATCGGTGTTGTCATTTCACTTTCTTAGAGCGCCACATTTTCCGTTAATTTACTGCAATCTGTGGCCGCTGATTTATCTCTATCAGGATTTATGTACACATAGTCGTAATGCCAGATCTCTGAAACGTGTAATTTGAAAAAGATAGCAAACAATAATAAGAGATAAAATATATACGGCTGACAAAAATTATTAGATTATCTCGAACGAGAATGTGTTTGCTTTTAATTGCGATAAATGGCTTCAGTAACGGAATGTTTTCTTGGCAGCTAATTTAATTTACCTCATTGTTTAATTATATTCTTACAATGTTTACCTTGGTCTGTAGAAAAATGCTATTGATACGCCGACATCTGAAAGGGATACACTTTACAAGAAAATGTATACGCAAATTTAAACACTTGTAGTATGTTTTATATCACTGCGTATTTTGTCAAAGAATTTTCACATTATTATACAGGGCGTTCCAAGTCTAAACGGACATAGTAAGATAAACCAGATAAGATAAAAAACCCTAATATAGGGAAACCACTATAAGTTACAAAAAAATATATCACCCTGTGGAAGCTCAACTCAGATCGTTACCTTTGTGTAGATGTGCTTATGTAATCTCGTTGTTCATGAGGTAGTTGCAGTATATCCACACAAATTCACTGACCACGGCTAGTCAGCTGTTCTAGGAGGCAAGAGTCGTAGGTGAGGATTGTTAAGCCACTAATCAGAGTATTGTAATGTGTATGTGAGAAACTTAAAGGCCTGTGGGCGCCATGGGCTCTAGTAGCCAGAAGGATAATAAAAATAAAACACACGAGGTAAATCTAGGTACTACATTTACTCTCGTGCAAAGATAAGAAAAATACAAACAAGAAAGCTCTAAAATAGAAAAGATGTATACAACTAACAAACAATATGATACTTATGTATATATAAAATGTCTTAAAACGCAATTGATTACTAAGTTAAAATCTCAAAAAAATATACTAATCTTACAATGTATTGACACTTTTCACAAACTGGGGACTAAAATTATTTTTGGTACTCGATAGTTTACATAATCCCACCATAAGGACAAGTGGTGTTGACACCTAATAAAATTGTGACAAACACATAATCTAACAAAATAGTGTCAACACAGATGCTCCATACCACAAGAAAAACGTCCACATGGACACCTATATTTAATCTATAGTATAATCACCAAATTAATAATAGAGTAAGATCCCAGAACCCCCAGACTTACGTCATTTTAGCAAAGCCAAGATTTTCACAGTAAATGTGTAATATGTAAGTAAAAACGTATTGTGTACTCGTTAGCTTGAAAGTGGACCCAGATAATAGGTACTAAAGGTAAACAAACAAAATTTTACTATTACGTTCATATAGCAAAAAGTATGTAGTTTCATGAACAGCCGCCCGTGGTGTAGTGGTCGACTTGCCTGATTCTCACGCGCGAGGTTGAGGGTTCAAACCACGTCTTTACATTTTATTTTCCTACATTTATTTGTGCTTGATTAGCAACTGAGATACCTAATACAAACATTTCTTTGTAAAGTAAGGTCCCAGAGCCCCCAGACATACGTCGTTTCAGATTTTCACAATAAATGTGTAATATGTAAGTAAAAACGCATGCGTGGCTGGTTTTTATATATGTTTTACACAATATTATTAAGAACCAACATTTATTATTGCCAGACGCTTTTTGTGGGCCCTAACATTCGCCAGGCGCTTTAAAGCTGGAGAAAAAAATTGGCGTACCTACGTTAAAGTAGCAATCATGAATTTTATATATATATTATTTGGGTGACCATTTTAAAATCTCTTCTAATTGAATAGTTATTAAAAAATTTCATCAAGACAAATAAACAATTAAAACGGTCACCCAAATAATATATATAAAATTCAGGCTGGATAGTATAACGTAGGTACCCCAATTTTTTTCCAGTTTTAAACGCCTGGCAGAAGTTAGGGCCCACTGAAAGCGTCTGGTAATAATAAATGTTGAACATTGAAAAGATTGAACACTTCTCCAAAGTATTTATCAATTATTCTCATGACTCATCGAATTGTTAATAAAACCTACTTGGTAAACAACAATTCTTATAGCTATTCATTTTCTAGATTTTCTGTACAAATAACATCTTTAGTGTGTACAGAGGTATCTCCTGGAACCATTTGGAGAAGACATATTACTAACCACGGCATAGGAAAAATGAAATATTCATTATCCCAAACAAATTGGGGCATTTTTGGTAGTTCTAACTGTAGTGCTGATGTTTTGTCGAATTTTTTAGTTGATACTTATAAAGGTCTCAATGTAACATTTTTTACTTAAAAAAATACTTAAGCAATCTAACCTACCAGTACAGTGGTTTAGCGAAACTCTTAGACGTAAGCGACTATCTAGTGTAAAAGTAATTTGAACTCTACCCAAGATCCTGCAGTGAGGCGGTCTATAATATTTTACGTAAAAGTTACAGACGCGGCATTGATAATTAAAAAAAAAATTGTTTATAACAATTTTATTGGCGAGTCGAAAAATAAATCTAGGGACAGTTGAAAACTAACTTACGTTGACTGTAATAAGGTAAGATTTGATGATACTGATTCTTCAACCACACAAATACTACAAATGGGTTAATATTCCTATTATATTTTTCGAAATATGCTTCTCGAAGAATTTTATCTCTTACATTCCGCATTGTTTTGACGACAGCTGATCTATAATCTTCTCTATTCAATTTTTTCATGTTATAACCTCAGTCAGTCAAAATATCTGTAAGCTCATCGGTAGTCGTATCTTTTTCGAGGGAATAATGCTTCTCTTAACTTTAAACGGTTTCCACATTTTTATTGTTTCTCGTTATAACTGGGACACTTTCATTGAGAGCTTCGTCAATATTGTTACGTGTTTACAATCTCCAGTAAACACTCTGTATCTAGGTTCAATAAATTGCAACAAGTACCTTCATAAACCACTGATTTATTAATCACTCAATTACAACAATTAACAATCTGGTCGATAGCCGAGTGGGTTAAGGCACGAGGTGGCAATCGCGATTGATCACACGGACATCGCACCACCGGGTTCGAATCCTGACTCCGGCACTGGCACTGTCGGAGGAAATGGTTGTATGTCCGCGTTTTTTCAATGTGTAACCCCCTTCCGCACAAGCCCTGGCCTGGAATTGAGTGTTGTCTAATTTCTGTAGTGTTTATTTATTTAAGTCCCTATACACATTAGTACATACTAATTCCAAGTTCCATCTACTATAGTCTCACTGCTATAATTCACAACTTGATACTGTTTCTTATTTCATCATATCATTTGCCTGTCTAATATCAAACTGTCCCTAGTGCGTTTAGATCCACTGTATATATATATATATATATATATATTGTTGTTATACATGATTTGCAGGAAACAACTACTCAGCGGGCAAATACCCCGACCTGCATTGAATTATACCTTACAAATCATGAAAAATTATATATATATATATATATATATATATATATATCCGCGTCGAATGTAATGTTAATATTTTAGAATGTTCCGGCCTAACATTCGCAACATTTCTGGCGCCGTTCTCGAATTTTCAATTATTAAAGTGGCGCAGTCGTACACATAACAATATTCTCTTGTGAAACATCACCAAATTGCTTTTCTCATTAATTTTGTGTACAAAAATCAAAAAAGCGAAAAAGCGAAATATCAGATTTTAATCATTTCAGTGGCTTTCTTAGTTTGACACATGCTTATCACAAAAAAGTAACATACATTTTCTCGATTTTTTCCACTGGTAATAGCCGTTTTTCTCACTTTAAAAAATCCTATTGGTCGATTTTTTTGAAAATGTTCGTTTTGATTGGTTAATAAGGTAAGAATACAGTATCTTAAATAAACGTCTGGTGTTTAGTTTATCCGGTTATTTCCAGCACTTAGTCTCGCTCTTAATAATTTCATTAAATTACGAGAAACCCCCTGTACACCGAATATGGCGTTTAACTGAATTATTATGACAAGTTAAGCATATAAATGAGAGATATCGAACATATATACGCAGAGCAAAAGACAAGGACAATTTATGAGGATTTAAAGTTTGATTGCCCAAGAAGGTGTGTTTTGCCCAAGAATTGTCATAGTGTGGAATTTTCAATTCAATTTCTCTAAACTACATGTTACACATATAAAATACAAGCGTTACATTTAGCGCCGTTGAGAGGTAGGCAGTTTGAGGTGCACCCGTCATTTATTAGATCCAAGTCAGCTTGCGGTAGCAAACAGTCGGATTATCCTTGATAGCTAGATACAGTTTGAAGTCATCCGCATATGGCAGATAGCAGTTCAGACCAAGTACGATGTCATTTGTAAATAAAATAAATAATAAGAGACCCAGCACTGACCCTTGTGGTGCCTCAGAAGTACAGACAATACTTTCAGACTTATACCTACGATATAGAATATATGAATATCTACATTTTAAGTAGAATGAGCAGAATAGAAGTAAGTCTTGGATAAAGCCAAACGCTTTCTCAGTAAGATACCGCGGTCTAGTTTGTCAAACGCCTTTGGGAAGTCTGTATAAATGACATCTACCTGCCAATTACCATTCAACACCTCCGAAATAAATTATACAGACCAAGTTGCTGATTATCGACCGGCCTACCACAAAGCCATTCTATTCTATTCTATTATTATATCTCCTCGTATATAGTGAATTCGAAGTCTTTACTAAAATTATTAATGATAATTATGGGACGATACTTTTTTATGACAGTCCAATTATCCTTTTGAAACACAGGAATAACTTTGGAGTTTTTGCATAACTCTGGGAATGTGTTACTGTTAAGGGCTAAGTTAAGTAAAATAAGCAGAGATTTCGCTACGACATTAGCACAGTCTCTGATAAGAAATGACGGTATACCATCAGAATCAGCGGTGAATTTGTTTTTTTAACTTTTTGATAGCATTACATATCTTATCTTTAATTGGACTAACTGTGACGGTTCATGCCCATTTTCATCTATGTCAATGTTCTCAGAATCTACATACTCAGATGGTCCTGTGAAAACTGTTTTAAAGAGCAAATGAGTCGACAATTTATTGAGAATTGCTCAAAGAGTTATCGTTGTAGGGCATATTATTTGAAATACTTGTTCTATTCTTTTTGCAATAAATACATGATCAAAAAGATTTAGGATTCGTCTTAAAGTTATTTTCAATATGGTTGATACACTGTTCATGCGCTAGCTTAATATCATTTTTTTATTTTTGACCTTAGTGTTTTAAACTTTTCAAGGTCCTGAATATTGTTGAATTGCTTATAGTTTTTCCATGCTGAAGTTTTTTCCTTAATGAGGTCTCTGCTATACCATGGAGGATACCGATGACTTTTGGGGTAAGTCGAGGGATAAGTCTTCGAGACGGATGTCGTAAATATATTATTAATAACACTGTAGAAGTCTTCTACAGCTAGGTTGACATCCTCGTCGTTTGTTAGAAAAGACAAATCTGTTTGTAGAAATAAATTGTACATAGTGACATAATCGGCTTTTTAAAATTAAAAGTCAATTATGACTTGACTGGACTACCATTAATATTAAAAACTGAGTTATGTTGATCAAAATTATAAAATTTACAACAGTTTTGCAAGGCCCGTAGTTTTGCAGATTACTTGCAATATTAGACTCATTATATTCTGGTAAGTTAAAGTCACCAATGAAGCAAGTGTCCCATGTTTGTATTGGTTCTAAATTTATAAGAGATCCAAATAACTCTTCATTTAGTTACTTTGGGGGGTTTGTATCCATAATGAGCTTTTCATACTATCTGAACTTACCAGATACAGTACAACAATTTTTGAAACATTGTAAACATGATGTCTAAGCTGTAAATGTCAATATTTTGTGTGAAAAAATAAAACTATGGTCATTTCCCGCTAATGTTTTGGTCACTCGGTATGGATCTTTCTGGCACACACGTTACTTTGTCTAATACTTAAACTGTCAGACCAAATTAAGAGCAAGTACCCATTTTCTATGCGCAATTTTCACCGGAATATAAATTTTCAAGAAAAATTTCCTTTCCTCCGTCTCATTCCATTATTTTTATTCAAATAAAATTCATAATTTTGATATACTCCTTGTTTTATTCTGACATAGAAAATATATTGCGCACATTCTTAAATTAAATAATGCAAATAAAGTTCCAGATTTCATACATATCAAACTCATAACAATATCAATTTTCAGCAAAAATATTTCAATATTAAGATAACAGCCGGCCTGCTGACTTGCCTATATAAATTCATCATCTCCGGCGTATTCCGTGTGAGTATTTCATTTGGACGAGTATATAGACTCTAATGGTAATATACTACCCTAGCCCGGTATAGATACATATGTGTACAGCGGTCCTGAGAGATCTTCCCCACATCCTCGCGCGGAGTTAGAGTAATTTCAAATCTATGTCTGGGCGATTCCCTCCCGTTAGCACGTACTGGGAGGACAATTAGAAATAATGAAGATTACGCTCGGCCTTAACATGATCTATGACTCCACTCTGTATCAGTTGATAATGCCTTACGAAGGACACTTTTAAAGGATAATCGTGTCGAATTAGGACGAAGTAATTCATGGTGGTTCGGAAATTCTTTTTCCTTTTTCTACTTTCCAACCTGCATCGTAAAGAAATTGGAATTAAGAAATATTGTCTGGAAATAAAAATGTACGTGGCTTTAAAAGAAATAATGTCTTATGAAAGTTGAATGGAGGAAAGGCGTTATAAATGGATTTGTCAGAAACAATTAGTGGACGCTGAGGAATTTATTATTGCTTTGGATATGTTGAGCAGCAGAGCATTCCAGGTTCAAAGTAAATTAAAAATTGTTTTTAACTAGATGAGTTTGTAATAAATATATTGATGATCTAATTTATTTTATTTCCTCATTTATTAAAATACGCTACAGAAAGCAATTTCAATTACAGGATAGGAAACATAAAGAGTATAATATATGGAAAAATGCAATAAAAAAATAAAAGATATAGTATTACAAATAAATACTGAAAGTATATAATATAACAAAGGGTAGTAATAAACTGCTCGGTGTTATATTGCTTTTTGCTCAGTAACTAATACTAATTGCTCAGTAAAAATTGTTGAATGCTCAGTATTTAACATAGAAAGATCCCAATGTTTTGTGTAATCTTGCACGGTAACATATTGAATTTGCTCAGTAACTTATGGCTGATATTTATTAAAGTTTCGCTCATTAAAAATGTCAGACTTTCGGTAAGTAACGATCAGTACAATCATGTGATAGGCCAAGAAATATCCGAATGTGCAAGTGACACTGAGAGTATAAGTGAAACAGAAGCGACAATAAATAAAAGACGAAAGAAAACAAGAAAATCGTGGAAAAAAGAGCAAGGTTTGAATGATAAGACCTCAGCATTAGCAACAGTGAAAAAGGAAAATCTCTGAAGTTTTCATTACAAGAATACAGATACTGAAGGTAATATCAATGTAATATCTCGGCGTAATACAGTCAATTATCGAGGTAAACAGTGTGAGCTGGTGTATATTTGCAATATCCCTCAATAATAATAGAAATACCCGCCCAGAGCTATGATTCCTTGGGACTTAAAATCAACATTGGAAAGACTAAGATTATGTCAACTCCTCATCAAGTGAACCAAATAGACATTACACTTAACGGAAATTCTCTTGAAGTGGTGGATCAGTTCAATTACTTAGGCAACGTTGTTAATGACAAAGCAAACATTGACAGCGAGATTCGCAATAGAATTAACGCTGCATCTAGAGCACTCTGGGGACTTAGAGAGAGAGTATTTGACAACCACGACCTTGCTTTGTCAACCAAAATGGCTGTCTACAGAGCAGTTGTCATTCCAACACTGCTATATGGATGTGAAAGCTGGGTCACTTACCGTCGTCATGTGAAAGAATTAGAACGTTTTCAGCAAAGACACCTCAGAAGTATGATGAAAATCCGTTGGTTCCATCACATATCAAACGTGGAAGTACTCAGGAGAGCAAATAGCCTTCCAATTGAGGTGCTTATTTCAAGAGCACACCTAAGATGGGTAGGTCACGTTCATCGTATGCATGATAACCGCCTTCCTAAATGTACACTTTATGGTGAATTGCTAAGCGGTAGAAGAAGGCGTGGCGGTCAACGAAAGAGGTTCAAAGACGCTCTCCATGAAAATCTAAAATGCTGCGGTATTGCAGAAGAGCAATGGGAACAACTTGCAGCGGACAGAACCGAATGGCGAGGGGTTGTGGCCAGCTATCAAGGAAATGTTGCTGCAAGAAGGCCGAATCCAAGACCTAACCAGGTCTATGTTTGTCCTGACTGCGGTCGACATGTGCTCTCCCGAATTGGCCTCTATAGCCATAGTCGTGTGCACCGTAGATGAATGGGAATTACAATAGACTACACCTTTTACTTGTTTTTTATTGTACACAATTTATCGACTGTAACATTTTTATATTCGGACTCGAGTAACGGTTAATAATAATAAGAATGTGAACATTGCATTTAATACGGAGCATACAATTTATAGTATATAACAAAAAATAGATGCAGTTGTCATGTCAAAGAATCTACCGAAACCTATCCAAAGTCATCACACTTGAAGTGTGCAAAAAATCTACTTCGAAGGAATTTTCACTATAACTGTAACAGAATCTGACTTATTCTGACTTAACCAAAATATTTTGCATGAACCACGTGCGAATTTTTTTATTTTTAGGAACTGCAATGAAAATTTCAATTTGCAAACTATTATAAAAATCTGTTCCATGGGTGTAATTACCGTAACTACAATAAATGACACCCTACGGAGCCCGATTTATGGAACTATAATAAATTACGTCCCACGAGACGAAATTTTACTTCAATCAGACATCATGAAATTGAAATACTGGACTTTTTAAGGAACTGATTCACATTGCCCATTTAGTAGACACCATCTGATTCATATCCATTCTATGAACTCGAAGGGCGTAAAATTTTATATTTGTCAATATTAGGCATCATTGGGTGTCTACTTTCATTAAAGTTCCACATAATCAGACAAAGCCTTATTTCAAGGTTGTATTATCATTATGGACATCGAGACGATTTATATAATGCCCAATATCATAACGGAGTCCTATACACGGGGGCTCTATTTTGGGAAGCGGTGCCCTTTCTCAAGTATCACTATACCTATCACTATATCTTAATTTTATTTTTTTCTTTTTTGTTTCGTATTATTTTACCTTATAATATTTGAATATCAAATCATTTTATGTAAATCTCTTTATGAAAAAGAGCAATGTGCAATCCATAACTAACAATAAATTATACCTACACAATCAACCAACCCACGGCTGGCGCAGGCGTTGATTGCACTCAAACAAAATCTATCATCTTATACTTTGTCATGCTCTGTAGCTGCACTTACGTTGTCCGGCAGACAAATCGCATGTTGCTCCATTTTCTCCATATACGTGTGCCCAGAGATATTTTTAATCCTAAAAGCCAACAAAATTAGTGGTGTCATAAAGAAATTCATTTCCTAAAAATTGATAATAATAATAATAATAATAAATGGTCTTTATTTTTACTTCAGCGTAGTTCAGTTAACAACTGTTCTTACACTAAACTGAAGAGAAACAAATAAATAATAATTCTTATTTATAGGTATTTGGATGGATGGATGAAAAATGATTTTCTTAAAGAGACTCATAATTTTCTCTTAGAAACACTTTGATTTTATTTTTAAAAGCTAACTCTGTTAATTTTTTAAATTCATCAGGAATTTTATTATATACAGAGGCACCTACATAAGCGAATGAATTTTGAAATAATGCCGTCTTATGTGGAGGTATTCTATATTTAAAATTATTCCGTGTATTGACACTATGTATTGCTGAGTTTTGAATCAAAATGTCACATAGGTAATTCGGCGATTTATGTGTAACCATAGAATGTACAAGATTTGCATAATGTACTATTACTCGTTGCTTCATTTTGAGCCAATGTATATCTCGGATCTTATGTGACACATGTTCCCTTTTTCTCAAATTAAAAATAAATCGAATGCAACTGTTTTGCACTTTCTGTATACTGTTAGAGGTCATCAGATCTAAACACGGGCTATATACCACATCACAGTAATTAAATATCGATAGAACCAAACTTTCACATAACATTATTTTTAACGTATTGTCTAATATTGATTTGTTCGCATATAAACACCGTAAACTGCAATAGGCTCGCCTTATAAAATTTGCTACGTGTTCCTTAAACCGTAAGGTTTCATCTAAAACTAAACCCAAATTTTTTTGGCTACTTACAACTGGCAGCTCAACATCGTTTACTTTAATATGCACATCATTTTGCACCTCTTGGGTTTTACTTTTGGGACCAAATACCATGACACGAGATTTATTAGGGTTTATTAGCAGATGGTGACTTTCAGACAAAGCTACTAATTGATGCAATTCATTGTTAATAATATTTAAATTTTCCCTTAAGTTATTTACCACTTTCTTGTAACACCCCTTGGCTTAAAACCAGGAAGTGTTTCAATTATGCGAACGGCAGCTCTGGGTTATGGGAAAGCGAGGTCGTGGTTCGATATTTACTCGTTTGTTAACTTGCAAAAAAAAATATAAAATAGTAAATATATATATAAACAAAAAAATAGATGTTCAGGGCGCCACCTTAACTTACTATATGAACCATGAGTATTGTGAAAGCTAAGGAAAACAATACTGAGTACCTAAGTTATGTAATAAGCTCACCAATAATATATATCCAGCTAAATGAGTAGAAGAAAGGAAACACACATGTTAATAATAAGTTGACTTTAATATTTGACAATGGGACAGTTGAATAATTTATTTAGCAATAGCAAAAAAATTTAGTTAAGTTGAAATTTGAATGATTGATAAAAAAAATATTAAATTATGACAAGGTTTAACAAGTATTATTTAAGAAAATTTTATGTAAAAATATTTATGTGAAAATGTATGAATCTTTGAAAAATGTTAAAATTTAATTAAAATGGTACCATTTCTTACAAGTAAAAAAAATATATGAAAAGTAATAATTTAAATCAGACAAAATGTTATAAATAATACCACAAAACAGAAGGCCCTGGTGTAACTTTGTTCCAGAATCAGGTATGACTGCAGGGACCCCTCTACAACACGCTGCCTCCACTCTCAAATTGTCTCCACTGCCTACGTGGTCCAAAAAAAAAATCGACGACTCGGATTCTTTCGCTTATTGACCTCTTGCTTCTTAAAATAATACCATCTGTGTGTGGCCGCTACATCGGAAAGATGATATACCAATAATGATATCACACCAAAGAAAATTGCCTCATATGAGGGATACTGGCAACCCCCAAGTGACCTGTGGGGGCTCAGTATCGAGTATAAGCCTAAGCTTATGGCGTGAATAAAAATTATGGCTTGACCAAATTTACTAGTTAGGCTACTGCCCCAAGCCTAAGCACTACCGGCTCCTTCAATGGATCACGCTTAAAAGGGCTGCTAAGATGGCTTAGCTTTCTAACGCGGTCTTGCGAATTTAAAAAAACTAACGATCCCTACACGCAGGTCTTAATTACCAACTCAAATCACAGAATTGTGCTCTTGGCAAAATCGAACTATAAGAAGAAGAAGATGAATTTAAAAAGTCCAAAATTTAACCTTAAAATAGAGAGTGTGCTACTATGTGCTTCTGAAGAAATAAATAAAACAAGTCCATAAGAAACATGCTGTTAAACCAGCCAGGAAGAGAAGACGTCGTGTGTTTACTATATTTTGGTGTTAACTCAAAATGAGGTGTCAAGTGCTTTTCAACCTGAACAAGTTATAATTGCAGTGTTAATTGTCTGAAACGGTGCCGCATTATTTTCATTATTATTTACTTATATATTTAACTGCATGTGGAGCATGTTTTTGCAGGAAAGAAAGAATAAAAAAATATTTATATTTATCTAATAAATTCCTTTTCAGGAGATTTTTCACTGCAACCAGTAATACATTTATCCACATACTGGGTGGCCTAACTCACTATGCACCAGTTTACTTTTTAAATTAATTACTATGAAAAATGTAGCATATGCAATGCTACAGTTGATATGTATATTTGAGTATCATCTGCGTAACTGTGATACTGACATTTGTTTAAGGTTTTAGTAAAATCTGCACAATATAAAATGAAAAGTAAAGGACCTAAGACCGAACCTTGAGCTATTCCCTTGCGTAGGAGTTGAAACTGAGATGAATTTCCCTCGATACATACTTTCTGCATTCTTCCATTTAAATAATCTTTTATTAAATTAATTGAATTGCTGTCAAAGCCATAGTATGAAAGTTTAGCACACAACAGTTCATGATGTAAAGTGTCAAACGCTTTACTGAAATCTATCATCACGAGTATTGTCAAATCAGATTTATCCCATATTGAAATTATGTCATTTGTAAGCTTTAATAGTGCAGTGGTGGTACTATGATGTGGTCTGTAACCAGACTGAGTTTCCGGCAATAATCCTTTTTGGTTAATATATTCTCTGATTTGATGACACATTACTTTTTCAATTATTTTAGAGAGCAAGGGCAATACACTAATTAGCCTTATATCACCAAAAGACAAAGGATTTTTTACTTTCGCAATAGGTCGTACTATTGCTTTTTTCCATAAATGTGGGAAAGAATAGCTTGTTATAATGAAATTAACAATATGTCTTATATAGGGTATTAAGTAAGGAATACAAAATTTTAACATTTTCAAGGAAATGCCGTCCTCGCCTATAGCATTTGAGCGTAAACAATTAACAATTTTTTCAATATCTTCAGTCGAGACAGTTTTAAATTTAAATTTTGTCCCAGCAGCAATGTTTTGATGTAAATTTGTTTCATAATACTCTTTTAAATGATTTATATCTATATCCGGTACATTACCATTTAAAAAATAATTGTTGAGTTCATTAGGCTCTTTTAATTCTCTTGGTATATCATAACTTTTATTTTTCTGTGAAATATTATATGTACGAAGTGTGTCCCATAATTTTTTACTGTCTCTGGATTTATGAATTTCCCTGATATATGCTCTTTTTTCTTCCCTAATACATGACGTTGTAAAATTTCTCATTACTCTATATTCCTCCCAATGAGCAGGTTGTTTTGTTCTAGTAAATCTAGTGTGTAATTTATTCCTCTCTTTTATCATCAATCGCAGAGGATACGTCAACCAAGGTGCCTTTTCTTTTGTTATTCTGATAGTTCTTAAAGGAGCATGTAAGTTAAACAGATCTACTAATGTATTTGACATAAATTGAACTTTACTATCAACATCTGGCAACATATATATATAATCCCAATCGACATTATAAAGTGACAGCAAAAATTCGTTATAATCAAAATGTTTAAAATCACGATAGGTGTAATATTTTGGATAAGGTTTATCTACATAAAATTTTAAATCTGCATAAGTTAACCTATGATCTGTAATCCCGTGCATATCGTGTACTCCAGTACTACTAAGTAGTTCCTCGTCACTAATTAATATTACATCAAGTAAACTTACACCTGTCCGAGATATACGGGTTGGCTCATCTACTACCTGTGTTAGTCCATATGCCTCTGTGATATTAGTAAAATCCTTATACATTTGATTTTTCTCTAACAGATTTATATTTATATCACCTGCGCATATGACTTCATCTACTTGTGGTATTATATTAGACAGAACATTTTCAACCTCTTCAAAAAATTCATGTACCAACCCATGAGGTGGCCTGTACAATACACCAATTCCTACTTCTTTACCTGAAAATGACATTTTTATCCACAACTGCTCTAAATTAGCTGAAATTGAAAATAAACTGGAATTGAATTTTGAGTAGTTTAAATTATTCTTGATATAAAAACCCACTCCACCTCCTCTGCCATTACTCCTATTTCTATTAATAAATGTATAATTAGGGATACTAAAAAAAGCTATATCATCTCTGTCATTTAACCATGTTTCACTAATTAATACTAAATCATAATCCTTAGTCGTTATCTCCAAAGAAAATTCATTAAACCCTGTATTTAATGATCTCATGTTAACATGAGCAATTTTTATTTCATTTTTCATCCTTGAAACAATATTTTACTTAACTAAATTTAAAATTGATTTAAGAAATGCCCAAATACCTATAAATTCTAAAAATATATGACTTGCTAGAGTTTAATATATGTAATAAAAGATAATAATTATATTAATAAAGGAAAATGCAGTGTTATATAACTATTTAAACCATTTTACAATATATGTATATATATTTAACAATACCTAAGAAAATCCTGAGAACACAAAATAAAGGAATAATATATTGCTATCGTAACTAAGATAATATATTTATAAGAAAGATTTAAATTCAAAACTGATCTGCTATTCGCGTGATGTTTGGATTTCTAATGTTTTGATTTTACCATTCGTATTTATGCATATTTGGCCATCATTTGTCCATGTCTCCTTTAACCCATATTTTTGAATTGCATCCTGATACAACTTTAGCCTAATTCTAGTTAGATCTTCCCTCACTATTATTCCCTTGCCTTTTAATTTCTTTTTATTTGCCATTATTTCCATTTTTTTCTTGTAATTGGATAATTGTAAATATATTGCCCTGCCTTTGCCATCTTGTTGTTTACCGGTTCGGTGACATCTAGCGATATCAGCAGCTACTAATTTTATGCCTAATTTGTCTTTACAGAATGCTATAACGGTTGCCTCTATGTTCTCCTTTAGCGAATCCGAATCGGTTTGTACCTCAGCTAATCCAAATATTCTAACGTTTTTACTTCTAGAATGTTGCTCGATCTTATCAATTTTTTGTAGCAATTTATGTTCACACTCAATATACTTTGTATTTAATGTTTCATATTTAGCTTTTACATGATTAAGTTCTTCCTTTACCTCAGACAATTGTTTGTCCATATTTTCACAGATCACATCGGTAATTTTTTCACATATGGTTTGAATTGTCTCTTGTTTAGAAAAAACATCCTTCAGCACTTCTTCTATGTCAGCTCGTAGCTTGGCTGTAACAGGCATATTTGTAATTTTAAAATTACCACGACAGTGTGCACAAAAGTATTTAATTTTTAACTTTGTGAACCCAACTTCACTTAATGTTTCAAACTTGTGTTTATTAGAACTTAATGACTCACTCAATTTAATAAATTTAATCAAAAATAACACTAGCAAAATTCCTGTCTAGCCACTAGCCGCCATTTTCTATATATATATAAATATAATATATATAATATATATATAAATTGAGAGAAAATAAGCAAGTAATAAGAATAATTTTTTTCTACAACTGTCAAAAAAGGCTATGTTTGCGCATTAACGTCAGTGACTAAAATAAGACACTGTTTCATTGACGTTATTTTTTAGCGTTACCATGACACCGTGTGCAAAATACTTTGCACATCACATACCTATTATTACCTATTTTTATAATTTTTATGCGTAAACAGCATTTTTTGACAGTTGTAGAAAAAATATTGTTTGCATTTCGTATGCGAAATTCTTTGGTCATCTCGGCTGCGTCTCGTCAAAAAACTTTCGTTCTCTTTCACAAAAGTAGTTTTTCGAACCCTAGATACAAAAATAACTATTTTATTCCCATATACAGTAAAAACCTGATTTAATTTTGCTAAAATATGCCGTGGAGATCAATAATTCGAATCTCTATATAACACATGGCCACTGGCCAGTGTCTATTTGTTTCACTGTATCCTCAACGGCACCGGCAATGGCTTTTTTCCATAATAATTAAGTCCTATAAATGGGTTTCAGTTATTTTCAACAGTCTGTTATGCATGGGTTGTTGTGTAAACCAGTTTTTCCATTAGGATATTAAAGCCTCGTTTTTTGTTTACTGCAGTAATTTGCAAATCAAAAGCTCGAGTAGGAAAATATTTAGTAGCTTTGATTTTAATCTGATTAATTTTTTACTGACGTTTAATAATGTTGAGTAGTATGAGTATTCTACCGGATTAAATCTCGGAATCAAGAAACAATAATTGATGAAAATTTAGATATCAAAAAATTAATTTGTCACTTCATGCATTAAACACAAGATTGCTCCTCCCTATATGAGATCTGTGTATAGAACGCAGAAATAATAATAATAACAATAATAATAATCTTCATTTGCCCAACAGGATAACCCCAATTACAGGACAACATATAAAAGTGTATACATCCAAATTTTGTATCCAAGTCTTATGCACACTAAATCAAAATTGTTTACTCCCCTTAATAATAGGGTGGGGATGGCAATAGGGGTGGTAGAGGGAGTAGCTAATGCCAAAATAAATTTTAGAGTTCATTGGTTCTCGTACACACAGTAAATACGAATTTAATTGTTTGCTTCCTTTAATAATTGGGTAGGGGTGGAAATGGGGGTGGTAGAAGGGGTGGCTAACGCCAAAAAAATTTGTTGAGACGTTCCCTTCTTGTATACACAATAAATTACATTTTTTTTACCCTCTTTAATAATAGTGTGGGGGTGGTATTGGGGTGACAGTGGGGATGGCTGATGCCAAAAGAAATTTTGAGACCTTCACTTTTCGTACATGCCCTAAATTGCAATCTTATGGACTCTTACCTGCTTGCTTTGCCTATTTACCCTTATTTACCCCCGAATCCTTCAACGGAATTAGATCAAAATATAATCTAGTTCCAAATCTCGTTATAATACATAAGCGTACCAAATTTTAAGTCAATATAATAAACAATTCCAGAGTAAACGTGCGCAAAAAAGTTACAGACAGACCGACAGACAGAATTTTTTTTTCGTTACTATACTTCCGAGTAAAAAATTAAATTGAGATTTAATGTGTTTACGAGAACCAAGGACCTTTAATTGTGCGCCAATATGTCTTGTTCATAATAAATGCTTGTTCTCAAATCCATAGGTGATTCTCCCGAAAGGCCCTCAATTTCATTTTCCAAAAAATTCAGGTACGTAATTCCGTTTAAAGTCTCCTGAAATAAAATAGCAAACGGTAGTTTGTTACAGTTAAATTAAAAACACAAATTCCTTATGAACAGTAAAAACAAGGCAGGCCCAAGATTAGAGCCTTGTGGAACTTCAGAGTTGCCTAGGAAGATCTCCGAAGAGAGAGAGAAAATAATAGAATATCTAAACTTTAACTAGACATAGTGTTATGTGCTGCCCTCTAACGGGGAGAGATGTGATTAAGTCCCAGGTCAAAGTGAAGGGAAATCTGTTATTCTATTGATAGCCAGCAGGTGGGGTGGCGCCCTCTGGGCCGATTGACGAACCGCCATCTAGCACATAGTAGAAAACTGTAGAGGATTCCAACCTCTTCTAGAATGTTATGGAATGGGATTCTGGTACATTCTAAGGGTGTATATAAAGAAGTGAAGTTGTGCAGGCAGGATAGTTTTTGGTTAGATAAGAGTTGACAAGTGATTTAAAAGTAAAGTACAGTGAATTTATATTAGATTAAAGTTATCATTAGTTGTGTTATTTTTAAGGATTAACTATAGTAATTTAAGTGATTAATAAAATAGTGGTTTGTGAAGATTCTTGTTGCAAGTTATTTGAACCTACAGAGTGTTTACTGAAGGTTGAAAACACGTAACAATATATTTTTATGACCTTAATAATTGATTATAGTTTCGATGAGACCAGAAAGTAGTAAAAGAGATTATATTAATTTCAAGTTAGTTTATTACTAAAATTAATTCAAAGAATGTTTAAGTTCAGAGACTTAATCATATGATTAATAATGGCATCAATACTCTATTCCATTTCAAAAAAACCTCAATTGTTATAACATCTAAATTAATTACTAGACTATGTAAATTTTAATGCCCCGTATGTCAAATAACCAACAAGTCGAATACAGTTTTTCAATTAAACATTTATTGATTAACATAACATAATTTAAACTCATTATGGACAATCACAAAACGACTTTTCTATTAGATAAGAACTGGTGTATACAGAAGCTGCAGTATGTAAATATTTAAGCCGAGCTTCCTTGTCATAGGCCGTAGTTAGCACACCTTTATTTTGCGAAATCGCGATTCGCAGTGCAGTCCACGTGTGCTCGTGACAGTCAACGAAACGTCATTAGCTAAATTGAAAGCTGCATCTTAGGAGGACAGGAGACCAGGCAAAACGTCGCCGTCACATATGAGCCACTCTATTCAGAGATGAACTGCTCCACTGTCGTGTTTGAATAGCACTCCAGTATGTAGATATAAGGAAAAAGCTAGTTTTCAGTCCAAATGGCTTTCAATCGATAGAAGACGACGGAATTGGAATATTCTACATCTTATTGAGGACTTCATTATTATCAATTATTGTTGTAGGCATTCGCCAAATATAGCGGCATGACCAAATTCTGATGCAGGTTTAACAATTTATTTGGAGGCTGGCAAATAAATGTCTGGAAATGTTCAATAAAGACGTATATGTTAGACAAAACATAATAAGTTATATATTTTTCCGCAGGCCGGTCGATGAGAACCGAGTTAATGTGAAGCTTAAAAAGCGTGTGACTTCTAGAAACAGATATGCTTTGAAAATCATTGAATACATAATGTCTTTATCGAGCATAAAGAATTGGACTTACTTCAATTATTTTAAAAATCATTGTTTCATCATTTTCGCATACACTCAAGTACAAAGTTATTTTTATATACCATCTTATTTAATTTTCTGTGGCGGAATTTGAAAGTAAACTAATGCTATTTTAGGTCAAAATATTAATTTGTTTGTAAACAATTAAAATGTAATGCATATCTCTGTTCGACATTAACATTATGCAGTTTTTTATGTTGAAGGTTGCTCATTTTTCATTTTAGTCAAGATAACAAAAAGTAATGTTAGTTTGTTTATAGCGAAAAATATTATTGAGAAAAAAATCATTTTATTGTAAAAAGCGTGGGGGCTTGATATCAATGAGGAAGATGCATGAATTTTTAAAATGCTTAATTTTATTATTTTTCCATAATATGCACTATATAAGTTGATAATATAATAAAAGAAACTCATAGAAAAATTGCGCTTCGTAAATATGCCACATTAAAATTTGATCTTTTGTGTAAACAAAACCACGCGACTGAAAACGCTATAATATTGCTTTGACGTCATTTTGACGTCACTAATTGGACCTGAATTTGCTAATTTACGTTGTTATTCTTAATCATGTTATTAATTATCAGTTAATATGACGGATAATCATTTCATAACATCCCCAACGTATTAATCTATAACCATAGCATCCTTTTTAGATGTTTCAACGTTTTAACAATAACGACGTGACGCTACAGGTTACGAATGACGCTATTCGTTAGGGATAGAGCGTTTTAATGATTTTAAGTTCTCAGCCGAAATAAATATTTTTTTTCACCCGCAATTTTAACAAAAAAAAAAAAAAAAAAATACGAGGAAGCATATTTGTGATATAAAAAAAAATCATGCAACTTCCTCATTGTTATAAATATTTAATTGGTAGCTATTGATAAAAGTAGGATTATAAAAGTATAGTAAAAATCACCCCACGCTTTTTACAATAAAATAATTCTTTTTTGTCAATAATATTTTTAAATTTTAGTTTGGGTTGCTATTAAAGCGTGTTTTTTAAGTTTTTTAAACTATATTTTTTTATTTTTTACTTTTTAGTTCGGTTTGCTATTTTTTATAAACTATAATTTAGAAAATATATAATATTAACAGTGGCCCATCCGGCAAAATGTCTCCAATAGATTAGCCATTTTTTTAAATTTTATTTTATCATGATGATTCTGATGAGGGCGTTAGGACAAAGCTGTCAAATTATTGTATTGTCATTGGACCTTTATAAGTGTGCAAAGTTTCAGTTTGATCTGGCGTTTTAAAGTGGGTGTGAATCACGTTCAAAGATTCCCTAACATACAAACAAACAAACATACAGATGACGCTAATATAAAGCGTGTAAAAAATAAAACTGAAAAAATGCATTTTTTATTTCAGAAAAACATTTTTTGATTACTACTGAAAAATAAATATGGAAACTTAATATCTATTATCAAACCCACCTATAAGAGTAAAGTTTTGAGGTATATTGAGTATGAGCCTTGAAATAGGCACATCATTTACGGAAGCGCTGAGGGGCCAAGATAAACTTCTTTTTTTTTTTAAGTCGCTTGTTAGACGCGTTTAAGTCGACTAACAGAAACGTTACTGTTAGGCGAGTTTAATAACGACTAACAGATGCGCGATTCTTAGGCACGTTTATCTCGACTGTTAGACGTGTTTAATTCGACTAACAGATGCATTACTGTTAGACGAGTTTAATATCGACTAACAGACGCGCGACTCTTAGGCACGTTTATCTCGACTGTTAGACGTGTTTAATTCGACTAACAGGTGCGTTATTGTTAGGCGAGTTTAAATTCGACTATTAAGCACCACTCCATAGCTGAATCTATTTTCACCATAATATGTCTAGCGCCTGCGCAGTAAACACGGACGTGTTAGTTTGATGGGTACTTGGATGGTTTCCCCGTTTCAAGGATATACAGTGTAATCGCTCCACCCTTTAGCGGCTTATATATAAATGTATGCGCAGAAGCTATACAATCTTAAGCGAGGATTGCGTAGCGAATATACCATTTTTCGGAAGGGATGTAAATAAGCTGTTGGTCCTTTATCTACTAAATGTTATACAAGTAAAAGAACCCTATACTCTTCGAAAGAGAAGAATTTGGCACAATTTCTGGTTGGGGGTAACTCGGTTACAGGCGTCGGTGATACGCCTTAGTAGTGGAAATAGGCCGTCGTTAAATGTTTCCTTAAAATGTTTTCTTAACCGCCTCTCAAGTTACCGAAGTAACCCCCTGGAAGATCTCAAGGATCTTGTGCTAGGCAAAGAGAGACGAGGCCCTACAGTTTAATGTGGACTCCGAACCACTCTTGGGGCAACTTTTTTTTAATGAAAAATTGTTTTGCCTTGCGGGAATCGAAGCTACAGAACAATGAACACGCCTAATAGTCGCGATAAACATGCCTAAGAGTCGCGCGTCTGTTAGTCGATATTAAACTCGCCTAACAGTAATGCATCTGTTAGTCGAATTAAACACGTCTAACAGTCGAGATAAACGTGCTTAAGAATCGCGCATCTGTTAGTCGTTATTAAACTCGCCTAACAGTAACGTTTCTGTTAGTCGACTTAAACGCGTCTAACAAGCGACTTAAAAAAAAGAAGTTTATCTTGGCCCCTCAGCGCTTCCGTACATCATATTGTTACCTCCATTCCCTGATTATATATTTTTCGGAAAGAATTGAGGCAACATGTGCGGACGACTAGCTGGTTTAAGTCGGAGCAAAGAGGCAGAGTCAAAAAAGTTTTAGAGGTCCTTGGTTCTCGTATACGTACTAAATCCCGATTTAATTTTGTATTCCCTTAAACAATAGGGTGGGGGTGGCAATGGGGGTGGCAGAGGAGCTGACTAATACCAAAATAAATTTTAGAGGCCCTTGGTTCTGGTACACACACAAAATCTCAATTTAATTTTTACTACCTTTAATAATAGGGTGGGGGCAGCAATGGGGGTGGTAGAGCGGGTGGCTAACGGTGGCTAAATTTTTTGAGACGTTTCGTTCTTGTACAAACACTAAATCACATTTTATTTTTTTTACTCCCTTTCACAATAGTGTGGGAGTGGTATTGGGGGTGATAGGGGGTGGCTGATGTAAAAAAAATTTGATACCTTTACTTTTCGTACATGCCCTAAATTGCAATTTTATGGACGCTTACTTGCTTGCTCTGTCTATTTACCCTTATTTACCCCCCGAACCCCCAACGGAATTAGATCAAAATATAATCTAGTTCCAGATCTCGTTATAATACATAAGTGTACTAAATTTCAAGTCAATATCATAAACGGTTTCAGAGTAAACGTGCGCAAGAAGTTACAGTCACACCGACCGACCGACAGACATTAAATTTATTTTCGCTCAAATTTAAAATCTCGACGTTTCATGACATTTTAAGCCTAAAAAAAAAATTGCGTTACTATACTTTCACTGGACATGGACGTAATATAAAAAGAACTAATTCATTGGAATTATTTAAGAAAAGAGTTAAACATTGGATATTCGATAAGAAACGAATCGAAATACACCTGATTATAGACCGTAAAAATGCTTATGCATATAAAATATTTTAATTGTGTTTCATACTACTCACTACTATGTACTCACCCACTTAATCGAATCTAAGTCTAAGTTCCTGAACTCTTCTCTAGAGGTGGAGTAGATGAACTATATCTTGAGCAGATGATTAAGTCTCTCCAGCTTCCTTCCTTTGTCGACCTCACCTTAACTACTGCTAGATTCCTAGAACAGAAACTTGGCAAGCTTCAACATTTTTAGTTGCAAAGATGTAGGTTTTGGGTTTGTCCTCCGTGCAATAGAGGACATTGCCATTTCTTCGATCCAGCCCTTGATGAGTTCTTCATGCTCTCGTGGATTATCTTGTAAGCGGCACTAACACCGGGTATCCTTGGCATACCTAACCGTCCTGTTCACCGATCCACCATCTGGGGAAGTACGTGATTTTGGAACTCACCCATCAGGAAGAGTTTCAAATTTGGAATTTGCTATAAGGCTTTTAGGTAAATAATTTGATATGATTTGCTGGTTTAGTAAATGGATATATATGACGAACATTAACTTCTAACGTTGACAATTGGCAATTTAAGACATAATAAGTTTAAAAATTAGTTTTTAGTTTTATTTTTTTTACAACATAACAAAAATAATTTTTACTAGTCAAATTTTATACAAAATTTAATTACATATAAACCTGTATTTTGTTGGGGTAACAAAGAGATACTCGGTAAAACACGAAAGAAAACGTGTTTCAAAAAATAAATTGTTTAAGAGATGTTCTAAAGGGTCAATATTAGAAAGATATTATTCCGTAACACCTGCCTACACAATCCATTCATGTCATTAATTATAATACTAAAAAAAATATATTGACCACTGTGTCTAGTATGGTAGAAACATCCTTAGTTTTTAGATGTCATGTGGTATGTGGTTTTTAGTGTTATTCTTATCAGCAAGTTTGGATCCAACGTAATACAGAGGAAATTGGCGGGCATAACCATAGCCGCAAAAGAAATTGTCCGCAGACAAACTACGGGCAAAACAATCAGGATCTACACAGATTGTAGGCAATGACTACTAGGCCTGAGAAGTTACAAAATTACCACAGGAGCAGTATCGGAATATCACCAAGGACTTGTGGGTGCCACCAGCACGAATAAATATATGGGTATGCCGTAAAGAAGCCGACATACTAGCCAAGAAGGCAGCAGGCCTAAATATCTTTGGACCAGGCCCGGTCAATCTGCTGCCGATCACGGCGATAACACAAAAATTAAAGAGAACAACCCGCAACGAATTAAGAAGCTATGGGGTGAAACAAGTAGCTGCTAGCTTACTAAGGAACTACTAAAATATCCCAACAATGTCCGTTAAGGAAACATCTATACAATATCAGATTAAGCGAAACACCTCTTTGGAGAGGTTGTGAACAATAAAATCAAACCTTCCAGGATGTACTATGTGACTGTTCTACCGTCTCATCAATTAGAGAATTCATTTTGGGAGGACGTTGGTCTACATTGGTTGATCTAAGGAAGATGCCTCTAGGCAACATCGTCATCTACATAGCAAGATTAGGTTGGTTGGAGGCCTAGGTGAGGGTCTACCTAGAGGGAGCAAGTACAAGGGGCGGGACCCAATGGTGGCTAAGTGCTGTGGTTCAATATTTTTCTTTGACCACCCTTCCCCCAATTCCTATTCCAAATAGTATGTTTGTAGATGTATTTGTACATGATTTCTGTTGTATTTATGTCGGGATATCTTTAGTGCAAAGTCGCATATTTTTATTTATACCTAATGTTACTTTGAGCTTGGTGATTTTGCACACATCTTAGAACTCAGATAATTTGAGAGTAAGTTTGGATGTTGTAGCTTGGAAGCTAATATAAGTTTGTATTATCTTGAAGTTATACAGTTGTTTGAGATCATATTTCCTTCTACTCTTGTTTCTGATCATTCTTTATTGTCTAGCGCCCACTCCGAGACACATTGGGCATTTCAACATTCAATAGAACATTTACCTTAACGCTGTAACATCAAAAGTCTGAAAAACCTGTTTAACTGGAGAAATACAGCGTTACAAGGATTCATTTTTGGCCACTATCGCCAAATGCCACTTAGAATGTTATCAAAAAGAAAGCTATGTTCATTTTAAATATGCACCAAAAATTCCTAAAAATATATGTAATTTAGATATAAAAAATAAAGTTACTAACGTCATTTCTATTGTGATAAATCAGATAGTTTATATTAGAATCAGAATAATTTTTGCGTCCGAAGCCAATTGAAGCCAGCAAACAAACAAATTCTGTTACACTGAAAAGTTCAAATTAATATCGTCGCGTTGTAACTTGGCAAATAAATATATTTAAATATAGGCCACTTAATTTTTCATTAAATTGAATAGATAAGTCTCACTTTCCAATTAAATCTTTTATATGTTCAGTATCATATTCAAATTATTTTTTTTTTACATAAAAGTATTCAATTCAATAAATAATGTCACTTAATTATATACTTGATTCTTTGAATTAATATGAATAATTCAATGAAATAGAACTATTTTTATCATTTCGGGAATACTTACTTTATTTAGGTATATTTATATATTAAAAAATTATAAATATAATGTCATTAATAGTAATAATAATACACAGATACATAAAACAATATTTTTGGACAAAGGGCTAGACTCCTATTCTCCTTGTGAAGTTTGGCACGCTCAAATCGAATTTGACGAATTGGCTCACCACATTCCAATTATTTTCTAACCCCAGAAAGTTGCTTAAAAAAGGTGAGCTACTTTTGAGGTTAGACAGATGTGACAATTTGGACATCGGTAGTATAATCAACAAATCCATGTAGTTCCTCTTTTCTCTGTAATAAATCCTTAATAATCCTTAATATTATGTAGTACACCTAGACTGCATGTTATTTTATAACACAATAGTTCTATGTTATTATATTGCTTGAAATGAATAGTCAAAAAATATAATAAAATTTTGAGGTATTGTGACATTTAAATTATATTTTTGTCTTTTGTTGTGTACATGCTATATTAATTGTACTCAGTAAATTTTCATGTTTATTTGTAAATATTAGAAAAGACTTAGTGTATAGGAGTTGTAGATTAAATACATGAAATTGTTTGAGTAGTAGTTCAGTGGACTAGTATTTATTTTTTCCTAAGATAATTTTTATTATATTTATGTTTTTGCGATATATTTAAAAACTCTAAGTTTGTCGAATATGCACTTCCCCATGTTATTATTCCATATCTATCATGACTTTAAAGTATTAAAATGCAAAATATTCTTAGGTGGTAGTATTTCCAAATCAATTTGTGAATTTTTTTTTTGTTTAATTGTTGAATGTGCTGCCCACGTTAAATTGAGGTCTATAATAATTCCGAAATTTTTAATATTCTTTGTTTGCTGCAGTTTCATAGCACATATACAGTCACGCTTTCGTTTATTTATACATGAGTATGTATCTAACTGAAGTGTATCTATCTTAGGCACGTTTCTGTCATAAATACTAAAGCACATAAGGTTAATTGTTAGACAATTTTCCGATAGCCACTATTGTAGTTTTGAAACTCTACCACCGCCTTATTAGACCAATGATAACGTATGGCTCCATAGTTTGGTGGTCGAAAGAGCTACAACAGTCGGCCAAAGCCAAACTCTCTGCTTACAGAGACAAACATGCCTCGCAATAACTGGTGCTATAGGCACCACAACGTCAGTTGCTTTGGAAATCCTCCTAGACTTACCGCCTCTCCATATTTACTTGGAGAGAGAAGCTAGGTGGGCAACATATAAACTCCAACATTCGGCAATCAATATGCCGCAGGCTATCATCATGGAACGCAATGAATTGATTGATGACCTAAACAGTCACAGCATCCTAGGTATGCCTTCTGATGTGATGCCTACTAGAACCAACCATGAGCTGCCTTTTAATATCCTATGTCCTGAAATGGATGAGTGGGATCGGAATAAAACCGACCTGCAGAAGGCAGACGGCTGTTGGTATACAGATGGTTCCAAAACTCCTGAAGGAACAGGAGCTGGGGTTTATAGTCGCTGTCCAAAGGTAAGAATAATCTCGAGCCTGGGTGATACCGCGACAATTTTTCAGGCTGAAATATATGCCATTGAACTGTGTGTATGGATGCTGGAATCAACGCACCCTAGACACAGATCAATAAAGATTTTCTCAGGCAGCCAAGCAGCTCTAATCTAATTGGGTAGGAACAACAGACGGACTCTGGTCTGGATGCCTGACCACTCTAGGCTGGAGGGCAATGAAATTGCCGATTACCTAGCTAGAGAGGGTGCGGCATCAAAATGTGTAGGACCAGAACCAGTTTTTGGCATCCTAGACTGGGCCGAGAGCAAGACTCTCTACCACTGGCAGGAACTACCAGGATTAGCTACTTCGAAGGAATTCATTACACATCCTTTGAAATCAAGAGCTAAAAAAACTGCTAGAGTTGAATAGGTTACACCTAAGCACTCTAATCGGCCTATACACTGGGCACTGCAGATTAAATCATCACCTACACAGACTTGGACTGGTGGAAAGCACCGAATGTTCCGCTGCAGAAAGAACCCGTTTCTCATTATTTGGTAAAAGTTACCTTTTGCCCGAGGACTTGGACAATCTCTCACCCAACAAAGTTATCAGCTTTATTAAAAGGCTGAACCTATTGGATGAAATATAAATTAGGAGTGAGCCACAATAGACCGATTGGTCGCGGTGGAGAGTCTGGTATAGACCCACTCACATTTCAACCTTCAACCGCCTTATTGCAACATTATCCCAGAAGTCATCCTCAACCAGAGGAACAGTGTCATATGCATATGCTACTACTTTTCCATTAATTGAAAGTTGAAATAATTTATTGACATAAATATTAAGGAGAATTGGCCCTAGAACCGTTCCTTGAAGAATGCCATATTTTATTATTTTTAAATTGCTTCTACTTTCACCAATTTTTACATATTGCTCCCTATTTTGAAGATAACTTCTGAACAAGTCATTAACTATACCCCCTCTACCATATTCGTTGAGATGCTTAAGTAAAATGTCATGCGACACCGGAAAGCTTTGGCCAAATCAAGAAATATTGCGATTTGTTCCTTATTATTATTTACAGTATTATATATAGTTCAAATTGCATTATTTCACTTTTGATGGTAATATGCAATTATTACACTTAACGCGCCAGACTTGTAACTGCAATTCAGCGCTCGGCGGGGCACATAGCACGGAGAGTAACTGTTGGTTGCAGTCTGGTTACGTCCCTTATAGTAAAATTAAGGATTTTATAGAGGAGTTTCCGACTAAAAATATTATGTTTTAGTATTATATATAGTTTTTACAACCTCATACATACCATCATCAGTACTCATATATTCCTTAAAGCCATATTGATTTGGAGAAAGGATTTCATTGTAATTTAAATGTTCTACTGCACTATTTATTATACATCTTCTAAAACTTTTGCAATATTCTTGATTACTGAGATGGGTCTGTAGTTACTTACTACTCTCATACCACCTGTTTTGTAATAGGTGTCACAGTTGATATTTTTAGCATGTTTGGGAAAAAACCTTTTTCAAAATCTAAGTTAAATATTTAACGTAGGGGTTCAACAACGATTGCATTCAAAAACTTCAATAACTTTGAGGATATATTATCTTCACCTGAGGAATATTTATTTTTTAAACTGTTTTTATTTTTCATAATTTCGTCTGTGATAGGTTTGAGAAACATGTTATTACAACTAATGTTTCTTCTTTTTAATAATTTAATAACTTGAATTTTTCTTGCCATGTTTTCTCCAACATTTATAAAGAAATTATTATAATACTCATTAATTTCCTTATCATTTACTATTTCCCAGATTTTTTATATTATTTCTATTTTCTAAGATAATCTTTTTTTACTTTTTTCTATTGAATTATTTATTAAATTTATATTTATTTATTAGGGTAAGATTGTTTTTATTTTTATTTGCGTCTTCCTTCATTTTATGCCTTTTCCCTATTGCGAATAATAAGCCTTTTGTTATCCAATATGTATAATATGTTGTATTTACTATTTATTGATAAACGTTCTTTGACAATGGAAATAAATAATTCCCTTTAATTTTCACACCAAAATATTTTTCTTACTAATGCCAGTTTGCACGTAGTTGTATGCAAACTAATGTAAAAAAGATTTTTACACCAGGCACACAATACAGTCATATATAGGTCTGCATTACCATACAAAAAGTGCAATTTATGAAGTAATATTTCTGTTAAAGAGAATAAATTCAAACGGATGGCTCTGAACGCGCGCGGTGGTTATCCGGCTACAAGAACGGCAATCTCGCGGCGTTTCTTACCTCCCATCTACGAAAGCCTAGTCGGGGTGACAGTGACGCAGTAGAAGAGTCACATATCAGCTCCCGTATCACATTCTGTATATATGGGATCTTTACATAATGACATCGATTGAGTCTATCGCTGTTCCTGTGAGACTCTTTTCAATTTTCAATATTTCCCTACGAGCTCTTGATGTTTTATTCATTGCACTCAGCAGCGCCATCTTGAGAGACTCAATCAGACAATCTTATTGAAATGCATGTATACGCGTCTCATCTAGCCGAAGAAGAGCGCGTGTTATACCCCACACCTAACCACTAAAACACCTTAACGGTATCTTGTGATGGCATTCAATATATACGAAAAATCCGATACGAAAGTAAAAACGCGTGTTTGGCTATAAATGTAATTTTGAAAATTATACCAAAATGTCACAAATAGGTTATTTCAACAAGAAGCCTCTAGGAAAATATATAAACCATAATTATGCAAATTAAAAAAAACTGTACAAAGTATACTACCTACAGTAGTGTGTATATCCAATTATTAAAGTCAGTGGATTGAGAGGTTTATATATAAAAGTGGACTGTAATTTCTGTACTAGAAAAAACCATGAGAGACACTTACCAGTTTAACTGAAACTTCAAATCTCCTGGTTCTAGAGAGAGTGTTTGTGCGAAGTGTAAAGACTATCTGGTAATTTCTAATTCTGCCGAAAAATTAAATTCTTTCAAACCATAGAATGCAAGAACCGTTACTTACACTAAAGTAAAATCACCAGTACTTGACTCAGACAAATTAGCTCAGAAATGCTCTATGATTTTCGTGGAACTTTATGATATACACTTGAAATAGCTTAAAATAAAAAGTTATACTGTTATAATTGTCCGCTAATTGTGTATTAATTGTTTAAACAAAAAAAACCGCTGCTCAAGGAATCACTACTTCCACATCCAGATTTTGTATAGAAATCTTATACACAATAAATCCCAATGTAATATTTTAGTCCCTTTAATAATAGTGTGGGGGTGGCTAATATCAAAAATTTTTTTTAGACGTTTCGTTCTTGTATACACACTAAATCACATTTTAATTTCTTTTACTCCCTTTTATAATAGTGTGGGGGTTTTATTGGAGGTGACAGTAGGGGGTGGTTGATGCCAAAAAAAATTTTGAGACCTTGACTTTTCGACACGCCCTAAATTGCAATTTTATGGATTCTTATCTGCTTGCTTTGCCTATTTATGCTTATTTACCCCACTTACCCCCGAACACTTCAATGCAATTAGATCAAAATATAATCTACTTCCAGATCTCGTTATATTACATAAGTGTACCAAATTTCAAGTCAATATCATAAACGGCTCCAGAGGAAACGTGCGCACAAAAAAAAGTTACAGACCGACCGACAGACAGGACGTTATTTTTGCTCAAATTTAAAATCTCGACGTTTCATGGCATTTTATAAGCCTATTTCAACAAAAAAAATTTTTTGCGTTACTATACTTCCACTGGACGTGGAAGTAAAACACGTTCTTTTTGTAAAATTTTAATAACACAATAAATTTTAAAGCAATTGTATTCAAATTTATATTCTAAGGATTTTTAAGGCCATTGAAGAAAAATATAATGTTGAGAAATAAAAATCCAAAATGGCTGATCCAATATTTCATTAAAAATGACGTAACTTAAAGAATATGAAATAAATTTCGCTCAAATTAATATTAAGGGGGTTTTGAGATCACCGAAAAGGAATATGATCTTGAAAAATAGAAAATCAAAAATGTCCGTTCCAATATGGCCGACTTTTAGTACAATATTTCATAAAAAAGTGACATAACTCAAAGAATTTTAAATAAATTTCGTTGGATTGAACATATTGTATTCTTTAAAATGATATATAGTAATATAAAAATTCATAATCCAATATGTATAATAATGTTTTATTTAGAATTGAACAATATATTTTTAAATATCAACATTATCTTGGTCAATTTCATCAAAAAATTGTTGATAGTTCAGGCAATCAGAGCCGGAACAAGTGGAACAGGCTACGGACCTTAATAATCTAGCTTTCTTGCAACCACACTAAGTACCACAACCTGTTTTGTATCCACAAAAAATCATTTGAAGCAGTTCGTTTGGGGCTGGATCTTGGATCATGCGAATTGGCGACATACTTGAATACTCTCGTTTCCAACCCCAGTCTTCTGCTTGCAAATTATTACTTAGCCAAGTCAACAATTATTACTTTTATAATTATTTAAACAAAATAATATTAAATAAAATCGAAATAAGAACTAAAGGTCACATTGAAATACTTGACATTACAAGACAACCTCTTTCATAGGTTGTCATGGCCCACTACTTATTATCCCATATCTGTATACAGACGTACACAGCAACATGGGCCAGGCACAAAACTGTGTAGATCTTCTTTCATTTATATTTATCGACTGATGGTTATATACTGAGACAATATTTTTACTGTGTTTCTACTATTTAAGACGAGAGAACTATTTTAAAAACAAAAAAATTGTGTCACTTTTCTGATATTTTGTGAAAAGTATAGAATTACATATATCAAAAACACATTTTTACAATTTACTTTTTTCAAGGTCCTACTATAAATGAATACATGATAGGTATGACATTTTAAAGAACACATTTCAAGATTTAAAAGACGCATCTTTAAAGTTTTAATAACTTATTTTAAACTGAAGTAATAGATCGTTGAAATTAGTCATAAAAATTAAAATTTTGAACCAAGACCGACTGCCATTTTTAAAAGTGGAATACTGTGAATATCAACGCATTATTACAAGCCTGTTTCTAGACTACCTTCACTCTTATATTACTATTGATTATCTTCCAACCGTTTGGATGTAGCGAATTTTTGTTGTTGAAATAATGCCATCAGCTTATGCATTTTGAAGAAATTGTAAATACTAGTTATGAGACATCTGTACAATCATTTTCTTTTCCAAAAAATATACAAGGTGGCCAAAATGATTTTCCAATTTAGATCATTCTGAATTGAACATTCTCAATTTTATCAAATGGATGACTCTATATTTTTTTATCATACGAAGTAGAGACGAAGAGCCAATATTTTCGTATGTACATCTCTATCGGCTATTTGTGGCCATGGTAATACAAATATAGAGCGGCGCAAACGCATGCCGTTGGTTAATTTTCGAGGAATGTAATCACTAAGTTTACCGTTATTTTAAAAGAAATCCTTTTATCCTCGAATGATTCAATAACGGAATTGTTCAATATTTAATAATGATAATAATGCGTTTATTTCCATAGACTATTACAGTATTGGAATTGTCAAATACAAAACAAAAACAACAAAAAATAATAATAAATATATGTACATATATATGCACGCATATACACTTAGAGGTAGATTACATAACATATGAGAAATAGACAAACAAGCAAAGAGATGTATAACTATGATCTAATAAAGGTATATCACAATAAATGAGTTATTTAATTATCACAGCATTTGTAGGTACCTACGGTACAAATTGTAGAATCAGATGGGGAACATTAGACAAAGAGGTAGTATTCCTCGTAAGAGTAGAAAAAATGTTCCACTAGGAATCTTTTTATTATCTTCTTGAATATCACAAAACTACTTGCAACTTTTATAAATTGTGGGAGGTGGTTATACATTTTTATTGAAAAAATAAAAGGCCCTCTAATCTATGGGGCGGTACAAAAATATTTTTTTGCGATCGCGTCCTAAATTTATTAACATCACCACATTTTAAAAGACTATCAATGTTTGTCCTGACAAAACATACAGACTGCAAAATATATATGCAATAAATAGTGAGTATACCATGCTGTTTAAAAGAATCTCTGCAGGATGTATTGTAGGGAAGTTTAAACATACTTCTCATAATTATTTTCTGCAAAACGAACACCTTGTTAATTCCAGAACTATTTCCCCAGCACAATATGCAGTATTGCAAAACCGAGTAAATACATCCGTAATAGAATATTTTCAGTGTGTCAGCTTCAACAATGTTCCTTATTTGAAGAAGTGCAAAGTTTAAACTAGCCAGTTTTTTCGTCAGATTCTCAATATGAGCTCCCATGACATATTCATATCCATATGAACGCCTAAGAACTTCGTAAGATCATTTTGATGGAGATTGTGATTTCCTCTAACCAAAAGGCTGAAATCTAACTTGGCACGAATCGGAGAAAACATTAAAAACACAGTTTTTTGCTGATTTAGAATTAGGCCATTATTGCGACACCATTGTGACATTTTATCAACACATAAAGTGGCATTTTTGCTTAGTAGGTCTACGTTTGCAGCAGTAATGACAGAGGAGGTGTCGCCTGTAAAAAGGGTTAAGAAGCAATTGTTTAGGTTAGTTACTAAGTTGTTGACGAAAATAATGAACAATAATGGACCTAATGTACCCTGTGGTACCCCTGTCAAGACGTTAACACTATCTGAAAGATATTCTATGCCATCAAGTACAACTTTGACTGTTTGTGTTCTCTCCAATAAGTAGGACTTAATCCATTCTAATGCTGGGCCACAAATATCGTATATTTCAAGTTTTTTAACAACAAATTATGATTTATGATGTTAAGGTTATATTTAATTAAAAATTAATTTAATCTGATTTCAAATGCCTTTTCATAAATTTTTGAAAATATCGATAAAAGAGCTATCTCCCCCTGTTTACTGGTCTTTTCGGTAAGCACCTAAAACACATGCATAGTTAAATTCACAGTCTAACTAAGCGCATTGCGAACCGGCCTATCCTTGAGGACTTCTTATTGAGTGCAGACGACGTCGGCGGCGCGGCCGGCGTGGCGATTTTATAAAAATAATCCTTTATTTCAACTATTGATTAAATTACACCATTAAGTGTTCTAGACAATCCATTAATAAATCAAATTTAATAAATCACGGATAATGACGGCTTAACTTTGTTAAAATTATTCCAATTAGAGAAAGTATAACTTGTAATTTAAAATATTGTCCTTAATTACAGTCTGACAGAAATGAATGGAAAAACGAATAAAATAATTTCCATTTGGAGTAAGTAATTTTAAATGTGAAACAGTTGAGTTAATTATAATGTCACATTGAGGAGACAAAGAAAACTAATAAAAACAAAGTATGTAATCAACTTGTAATTTAGATAAAATGGTCTAATTGTCCGAGGTGAATAAGTTATGCTAGGGCTCAAACTTAACCCCATCAATCATGAAGGAAACTTAGAAGTTAATTATCTAGTCGGTACATTAGGTGAGCCATTTGTAATCAGCTACCGGGTACATTAATTTAAGGAAAACATAAGAAAATTATAAAAGAAATAATAAAATAATAATAAATAACACCACAGGTAATTACGACCCCATTTATCCCGGAAGGCTCTAGAAGCGCCTTGTGTGGGAGGGGGCTACACATTTAGAGACAAGGGACACACACCCAATATCCGTGTATAGTGCAAAAATCCCTCTCACAGTATTTTCGACTGCCACGACCGGGGATCGAACCCGGAACTTTTGGGTGAGAGGCGAGTGAGCTCACCTCTCGACCACCAGTCATACCAGTCAAATAGAGCGTTGAATAAAGTTTTTAGTATTAATTTATTATCCATTATAATAGTATTTAATGTCGATAGCCGCGTTGGCTAAAGCACGAGGTGGCAATCCCGATTAATCAAAACGCGTATCGCGCTACTGGGTTCGACCCCTGGCTCCGGCACTGTCGGAGGATATGGTTGTATGTCCGCGTTTTTCAATGTATAACCCCCTTCCGCACAAGCCTCTGGCTTCTGGAATTGGGAGCTGACTAACTTATGTGGTGTTTGTTTATAACAATTGGCTAAATTGGTGTTTTTTTTACAAGTGGGACGTTATAGCACGAGCCGAAAGCGGGTGTTATAAACCACACGAGTAAAAAAAACACATTTTAATCCCGAGTTATATACAAAATTTTTTGTATTGCCATGCAAAATTAGTAAACAATATAATTTTGTAAAAATACGGCAAATTGACAATGTTACTTTGTCGCAACAATTGGCTAAATTCTATTGCTGTTTCCATAGAAACCAATAATAAAACTACGAAATATTTAACGATTTAAACGTCGCATTTCGCACATTCTACTTTACAATAATTGTTATTTGGAACAAAATGAGCGATAGTGGGGCAGACTTTATTCCTGATACTCCTCCGGAAATCACGGTGCAAGCAATTGCTGCAACTTTAGATACCAGCGAAATCTAGAAAATTGTACGAAAATGAATATGATTTAGTTATGCACTGGTGTAAGTAGAAAACTGTGGGTGGCATATCTGAGTCTGTTTTTTTGACTTATCTACCTGAAAAAGCAAAAACTTTCAAATGTTAAAATCAAGTCTCTGGTTCAGGTTTTTGATGCTTCTAGCACTTTTGAATGTAAAGAATACTGTAGATGTTTCTAATTATCAAAAAGTAAAAGATTTTTGAAACGACAATCCATTGGGTATAGAGCTAAGAAATCCAAAGTTTTTGACAGAGCACATGTCGAACGTTTTTTACTAGAATCACCAAATGGAAAGTTTTTAATGTTGAAAGTTGTATTAATAACGGGCTTGGCGGGTGCTTGTCATCGAGAGGAACTCTACAATATGACCATTGATGACATTGTGCGAAAAACTGCATGCTGCTTGTTAAAGTACCTGAAGACCCACATTGAAAGGACTTTTACGGTAATTGGTGAGACAGTTAATGGACTAAATATTTACGATAAATATGCAGCTATTCACCCTACTCATGTGAATCACAAAAAGGTTTTTCTTCAATATGGAGGAGAAAATGTATGGTCCAACGAGTTGGTATTAATATATTTAAAAAAATATCAGGTGTTATAGCTAAATATCTTATGCTATCTAGTCCTGAGCAATATACGGGTTACAGCTTTAGGAGATCTTCGGCATCACTTTAGATGGTTCTAGAGTTGATATTCTTACCTTAAGACGTCATAGGAGATGGACATTCTCGACAGTTGCTGAGGGATATATAGAAGATAGCATCCACAACAAAAAGGAAATTTCAAAAATGATTCATTTTCCAACAATACTACAGAAATGACTATGTCTACCGATGTATGTAGTCGTTGGTGAAAATCAGACCAACTACCATATTAATATAAATGAATCAAATATTTTTCACACATCTGAACCTAGAATCCCAGGAATAAATATAAATAATGCTAGTAACAGTACTATTCATAAAAATTTTCGTTAATTTATGAATAAAATTGTTCATGATATTTGCTAATAATTAATAAATATTTGATGTAAGAACTTTAATTTGTTGTCTGTTGGCAATTTCACACTGAAATAAAATTTCTTTATCTTCTGACATGACAAAATAACTTAATTATAGACATTATTTTCAGTGTCAAAATGACATACTTTATCGAACTGAGTACTATATTGATTTCATTCTAGTACTCAGTAAATGATAAAAAAAATTAGGCAATAAGGATTAAATATTTATTTGAAAGTAGTATACTGGTCATAAATTTGTTCATAAACTCTTAGGGCAGGAAAGAAGTAACTACTTTTTTCCAATTCTTCAATTTCTGGCGGTAAACTATTTTCTAAATCGCAAATTTTTTGGGAAAACTAAGAAAACTTTAGCAATATTATTTTATAACAATAACATATAAATATAAACAACCTGTTAACAGTTGCTTAGTAACTTGGACATGTCATAGACAGTAGCATGACAGTAGCCTACTTAAATGACAATTTGAAATAATTACTGTCCAAAGCTTCAAAATACAATAGAGATACATTTTACTTTTTATTTCAATTAACTTACGCCAGAAGATAAAATTTTGTATGAAATTTGAATCATAAACAATCATTATGGTACACACCGTGTTATCAGGCTAGCGCTTCGCCTAATAATGTTTACTGTACCATAATGATTATCATTATGATCCTTATAACATATATAACTATTAGTTCACACTCCTTTCTTTATTTTTCACTTGTCGATAATGGCATTGTTTTAATTCATTAAAATTGTCAAATAAATGTAATTTTAGGATATGGCGTTACACAGTGATATTTAACTTGTTTTATATATTTGTTTAACGTCGGCCTATTTGAACTACTCAGGAGTATCACCTACGTCTATAGATGAGCTACCCCCAACCCCTACCGAACCTCTTCCCTTTCCGAGAGTAGGGATTTTTTACTTTGCCTAACATTTAATAGCCAAGGAACCAGCAGCTTTACATCCCCTCCGAAGGATGGTATATCTCCTACGCAATTCTCGCTCAAGATAGCACATGGTTTCTGCGGATACACTGATATACAAGCCGCTAGAAGATGTGGGGCGAGGACACGTAAAATTCAACCTATTTGTAAGAAAGTATTATATATTTCATAGAGATTGAATGGTGAATTCCACATGAAACTTCATCTCTATCATCAAGAGTAGCGAGGAAGAATTCCAGTGGTAGAAAAAATTATGTTATTTGTGACATAGATAAAATCTTATGTAAAATTTGATAAAAAAAATCGGCAGCTACTGGAAGCGGCTGGAACCTCCCCACCCGCTGGATCTTTGAAGGCGAAAAGAGCACTAAATTGTGTGTTCCAATTTAAAAATATTTGTAATTAAATGCGACAGTAAAGCTATATAGTTGTCGAATAGGAATGCATGTGACGTGACAAATTTTACGGCGCAACAGTTCCGCGCATCGACCGTGCCATGCGAGAAGTGATCTCATGCTTCATATTTGTTTTATTCCTAATTTTTTTCATGGAAACCAAATCGAAAGGATATATAGTTGATATCGGAATATTAACTACTTTTTAATGGTTCGATTGCAAATTGTAAGTAATTATAAAATAAATCACTTGTTGTCCCAAAACGGCGTTAGACGTAATCCGATCTCAATCAAAACCTTTTCAAATCCTCTGGAGCACTAAAGAAACACTCATGCAAAGTTTTATCCAAATTGGTTTAGTAGTAGTAGTAGTAGTTATTTTTCAGGAACCACTTTCTTGGGTTCCTGGCTGCTCAAAACGCAAAGATTTGACGTCATTTCAATTTTCGATTTACACCAATTTTAGTAAGCTCCTACAATTTTGTGGTGAGGTTAAAACATATAAAGACCAAATAGTTACTCCCCATTTTGTTTCTATGAAATATTATTGTTTTGTAAAGAAATATACTACGTATAATATACGTATGTTATTAACGTTAAAATCACCTCAAAATATTTTTGTTCAAAGTTAAAGTTAATAATTATCACAGTTCTCTTTAAGAGAGATTATTCATTTTAGTTATAATTAAATTTTATTTTTATCATCTAATTTTTCCTCTACTTATTTCCTCATTACTGTGTAACCTAGCTTTAGTAGATCATGGTCCAGTTCTATGCTAATTGTGGAATAACTTTAAAAGTTGGAGGCGCAATTTAACTAAATGAACTAGATATTTCAGGTTTAAACTCATCTTCAAGATGTTATGTCAGGGATTTATGATGGATGCACTGGAATATACAAAGGAATTTGCAGCAGATGCAACAGGAAAATAAAAGCGGAGTATGTGAAAAATTTGGCAGCTGCAAACAAAGATATACTTACGACATTCCATTTCTTTGTAGACATTAAGTAGGTCAATCACAACATCTTTGTCAGTTTTTGCTCTGACATTTCTAAGAAAATGTTTAACAAGTAGGGATAAAATTATGATTATAATTCAAAAATTAATTCTCCGCACATATAATGTACATGTAATATAAAACTATTAACATTATCCACAGTTCATACGAGGTCTAGATATTCAACCTAAATCACAGTCAGTCAAAGTAAAAGAATAATGTAGAAAATAAAAAAAAGCTTAAATTTTGGTGGTCTACTAATGCAAAGAACAGAATTTAAACCGCCTTTAAAAAGGAGGTTCTCAGTTCAGTTGTGTGTTTGGTTGTATGTGCTCCTGTATGTATGTAATATGTATGTGCAGTGTTATAACATCAACACTGCTGGTCCGACATGCATGTGGTTTCCACTAATGTGGCCGGATATCAGTTTGAAAAGGTAAGGTCATATCATCACCGGAACCTCCGCCATTTATTACAAAAAAACTTCCAACTACACAAATCCCTGGAATTAATTATTTCAAGAATATTATTTTGCGTGTTTATAGAACAATTAGGATTTAATAGTTGAAATTAAGATCAGCCTGCAATAAGAAGTGAGAGACTGTTGTGTAAATTTTCTACAAGGTGTTTTTTGTTTGTTTAAGGATCCATTGTACATATTGAGAGCAGTGCGTAACAAGGGCTATTGGAGTTCTATTATTGAAAAGAATGCACTTCAAGAAGTACAGAAGAACATGAGAATATTGCCCTAAGATAGTATGTCACAGTTTTTCCAACAGAGGTTTACTCCACTTTAAAAGTGACACAGAAGGAAAGATAAGAAGTAGTAGGAAACAAAAACATACACGTTCGGAAAAATCAGATCGTACGTGGTAAAAAACGTATGGCATTATCTTTTTATTCCACCAGAAGAATGTTGGAGGAGGTAAAGTCTAAATAAACTGATCGGAGTCCCTGCATATGCAAAAATTTGCAATACGGTTGTCTTAAAAAAAACGTTTGTGATGACTGCTATATTCAACTACTCTATTTATAGGAAGTCTGATGTACTGGGCAAAGTGATCTGATAAATTATTTTTAGCTATATTGACTTCAGAGATTACTTCATTGTTGTTAACTATAATGTTATCAATACATTTACTAGATGTAGGAGTAATTCGAGTTGGTTCATTAATGGTTAAATACTTGTTGTTACAGTTTAGAACATTTAAGTTCACGTAGGGTAGTATTATTTACGTTAAAATCAATATTGAAATCTCTAAAATAACTAAAAACTTATTACTATGTAAGAATAAATCTAATAATTTACCAAACTCTTCCAGAAATATATTAATATCACTATTTGGAGGACGGTACACTACTATTACAATAATATCGAAGTCTTTAATTTCTACACCCCAATAATCAAAAACATTAACTAAGAATAAGATAAGCCTTTATAATAATGTAAATGCTTAATTTTAACATTATTTCTGCAAAAAATTGCTACTCCACCATGCTTTTGTTTGAGTAAACGATGCACATAAATTAATCTTGAAGGCTGATTAAGTCTATTTCATCATCTGACTGCCAATGTTCACTTAATAATAATACATCCGTATTGTGGTCACTTAGAATTACATCTAATTGTTGAATCTTGTTCGCTACACATTGAATATTTTGGTGCGTTATCATAAAAGAGTTTGCTTTTTTTAGGGATCTAACTTCAGTTGCGATAACTGTGGGTATAAAAAAATGTCCAGTATTATAGCAAATTTTTGGATCACTGCTACTAGAAGATCGTTTGGGGCTTGTGTCATATGCGAAGTACGTGTTCAAATCAATAAATTTTATTTTTTTTACTGGTTTTGTATTCTGTACTATATTAGAAATATATTGAGCAATGTACGTCTTTAAATCATGTGAATTTCTATTATCAATTTCCGCATATCCAGCGTATCCTTGAATATAATTATTAAATTTACAGAAGAAATGGTTTAAATTTTCGTTATATTTGTATACGGGCTGTCCATTTTATCAGGCCACTCGATAATATCTCACTTAATATCGGTCGTACAAAAAAAAAATATTTTTACGAAAATTGTGCCGATTTATATAATCTACAAAATGGTTTAAAGACATTTGAAATCTATGGCCTACTTTAAGAGTTATGGCGGAAAATATCGAAAATGCGGAAAACGTCTAGGCCAAATATCTTCGTTATTTGAAGAGATACGAGAAAAATTCTTTGCAAAATAGCAACGAGGTTTTATCTAATTTTTTTCAAAACCGCTGTATTTTGAGATTTACTCTTCAGGCTGTTAAAAAAATTATTTTTAAACGGGCGGGAAATGGCGCCATTAAATAGAGTACTTTCCTCCCTTTTCAACGACATATCACGTGCCATATTTATTCATTGGTACTACGTCAGTAATTATAAAAACATTTTTTTAAAACCAATAATTTTTTTTTAACAAGCATTATACTTGCCGTGGAGAAGTATGATTAAATAAAACGATAAAATAATTCAATAAGTTGTTTAAATCTTTGCTATAATAAAACATTAACACAATTAAGAAGAATAAAGTAAATTCAGGTAACAAATAACAATATAATAATCAAGAAAGCAACATGGAGCAATTATGGAAAGAGTATTCGCAGTTATGCCAATGTATAGAGCTCCTATATAAAAGCGTCACGCCTTGCTCAGAAAGTAAAAATGTCTTTACCAATTAATTTAAGTATCATATCCATTTGCTTGTATTTCATGATTTCACTATTATTCCAATTATTTTAAAATAGTTGGCTATGAACAAACTTGACAATTTAATTTTTTGACAGATCATCTCAGGTAATACTTAAACTCTCACTCATTCACACTCGTTTAAGAATTTAGAATTTTCAAAAATGATTTTCACTCACATTGATCGTTATAATATGTTCGATACATATTGCCACTGCAATTTTAACTCTGGATTAGCTCAAGTAGAATATAGATTTTCACAAGCACTACAGCCGAATAAAACTCTGTTCAGAAAATTTGCTACGAAACTGAAAAATAACGGTTCATTTTTAAAGAAGAAAACAAGGTTGAACAGTGTTACTGATAATGTAAATAAGGTAAACCGAGTTATTAATTATGTAAGAAATAAAAATACAGATAATTTGGAAACATCATTAAGAGAAATTCAAATTGCTTGTCATATAAATAAAACAAGTGCTAGAAAAATTTTAAAGAAAAATGGTTACCGGTGTTATAAAGCCAAAAAAGTTCACAATTTACAAGCGCGGGACAGGCCAAGGAGGACGACTTTTTGTAGGTGGCTGTTGGAAAAGAAACGTGCCGATCCATCAATATGTAGTAAAATACTTTGGTCCGACGAGGCAAATTTTTCCAATAATGGATTTTTTAATCGCAATATTCATTATAAATGGATTTCTGAAAATACACACTGGCATAGACCGACTGGGTTTTAAAACCGTTTTTCAATAAATGTGTGGATAGGCATTTTAGGCACCAATTTAATAGGTCCTTATTTTTATGATAGTCACCTCAGTGGTCAAAGGTACCTAAACTTTTTGAGAAATGAATTTCTATGAATTAGATCTTAGATTACCTACCTTTAGAGAATCAACACAACTTTCAATATTTTCAACAAGATGGAGCTCCTCCCCACAATTCCCAGATGTTACTAGATTATTTAGACGAAATTTTGCCTCAACACTGGTTAGGTACCAATGGATTTATTCGAAGCCCCCTCGTTCTCCAGATATAACCCCAATGGATTCTTTTCTACGGGGATATATTAATGATAAGATGTTTTCGACGACACCGCAAAATGTAGAGGAGCTCGAATTCAACAGGAATGTATTACAGTTACCCCCGAAATGCTGACTAATGTTTTCAATACAGTGCCCCGCCGCACTCGATTGTGCATAAGAAATCGCGGTGGACACTTTGAACACTTGATATGATATCTCAAAAATTTTGAGGATTAGATAAATATTAGAATATTAGATTAGATAAATATCTGTGTGCTATATTCTTTTTATTATTAATTTGTTTTTGTTGCCTGAATTTACTTTATTCTTCTTAATTGTGTTAATGTTTTATTTTAGTAAAGATTTGAAAAATTTATTGAATTATTTTATCGTTTTATTTAATCATACTTCTCCACGGGAAGTATAATGCTTGTTAAAAAAATTTTATTGGTTTTAAAAAAATGTTTTTATAATTACTAACGTAGTACCAATGAATAAATATGGCATGTGATATATCGTTGAAAAGGGAGGAAAATACTCTATTTAATGGCGCCATTTCTCGCCCGTTTCAAAATAATTTTTTTTAAAGTCTGAAGAGTGAATCTCAAAATAGCGGTTTTGAAAAAAATTATATAAAACCTCGTTGAAACACTGAAACACTATTTTGCAAAAAATTTTCGCCTTAGAATTTTTCTCGTATCTCTTCAAATAACGGAGATATTTGGCCTAGACGTTTTCCGCATTTTCGATATTTTAGGCCATAACTCTTAAAGTAGGCCATGGATTTCAAATGTCTTTAAACCATGTTGTAGGTTATATAAATCGGCACAATTTTCGTAAAAATAATTTTTTTTGTACGACCGATATTAAGTGAGATATTCTCGAGGGCCCTGATAAAATGGACAGCCTGCATATGCCGATGCTGATAATTTTTGTTGTTTTGAAAAAAACGGCACTGAGGTAAATAAAATATTCGTATGCCAGCATCGCTTTAGCTTAAAGATAATAAAAGATCACTTTTTTCAGTGTCATGGCTAAAAAAATCAAACAACTTACTGTTAATTCTAGCAGCTGATCTGCGGATGGACTGTTGTGTCGTCACGTTTGGCCATGCCCCGTTTCCCATCGTGCGTCGTTTTGGTAATTACCAAACGACGCACGATAATTATCAATTTTCAAATTATACAGTTAAAAAAATCCCAAATGGGCCCATTGAGCGTCAGGCAATTATTGGGATGTCCGTAGTTAGCGCCGAACCTGTATTCGGTCGCGGCTGTTACGACCAAGCAAACAAGAGTTATTTAAAAACTATTAATATTATCCCTAAGTACACATTACATAATTAGAGTGAGCACAATGTGTTAAACGGCCTTAATTACGGCTCTAATTCTTATCTAAAATCTAGCATCCTACATTTACGCTAAGTATTGTGTTAACAGCACTTAACCATAATTACTCGTTTAAATGCTAATGAAATTAACACAGTCCGGAGGAACGAAATTAATTAACTCCAGCTCACCAACCGAGTCCTTTGCTTTAAAATTTTAATGCCTACTTAGAGGTGAAAAATTCACGCAAAACAAAGGCCGGGAGAGTCGTAAAAAGTTATTTTAAAGTCGCTGCGTCGTTTCTCCCCGCACCAGTGACAATGTAATTACAGTACAATGTGGCAGTCTTGTAATTTTAAGCCCACAGGCCGGGAGAAAGAAAAAACTTAAAAGTTGAGTCTCCGCTTTTTTCCTTATCGTTAATTGTAAAGCTCGGCTGATTAATTTTTAATATGATGTGGTGATGACCGGCTGTGCCACAACTGTTCTAATTATACGGTCTGGACCGTGGTGCAAAGATAATTGGCCATCGGAAAATTGGTCTATTAAGTTTGGTTTATTTGAAGGGTGGTTTATTTAATGACGGTTCGCTTTACCTTTACTGCTGCATTACTTTAATATTTATATCGAATCGATGAGAGTTATGATTGAATACAATCCCCGGAACTTCAGTACTGCGCTTTTCCCGGAGATGCTAAATATTTTGAAAAATTATGTATGTGGATACAATACTATAGGGTTATTGAAATATTAAGAAGTACAACTATAAACTTTCTCAATAGGAAGTGTATCAATAATGTTACTATTAAACACTTACCCATTCGCGTATACAAGGTGGTTCAGAATTATAATATATGTCTATGTCTGGTCAGGGAATTGATAAATAATATTGGCTAACATTCTTTCATGATTTGTAAGGTATAATTCAATGCAGGTCGAGGTATTTAATTTCCATCGTTAATTTGTTATCTAAATTATTCGAAAATAATGTCTGTAATTGCTTCTCTGCACATTTGGAGGACAATGCTTCACTGACCACATTTCAGCATGGTTTTAGGAAAAATAGATCTGTCGAATCAGCCACCTGTGAATTGCTGAATTTCGTTTACCTTGAACCGGATAGAGGCAGATATTTGGCCTCACTACTATTGGACCTGTCCAAGGCTTCGATCCTGTATGCCCTGATTTTTTAATAATGAAACTTAGCAGATATAACTTGTCAAGCAACATAATTAGTTGGATCCAATCGTATCTTGTGAGATGAAATATGGTCATTGATATTAATGGTCAGCTGTGCACGATGTTAAACTTGGCGTGCCACAGGGATCTGTGCTAGGTCCATAATTATTTTTAATATTTATCAACGACTTGCCGAACTGGGGGCCTTGTTACAATGTTCGCTGATGATACTACTATAACACTATCAGCTGAAAACTCCAACAGCTGGTAAATATGATTCATGATACCACCTGTGATTTAAGTACTTGGTGCGAAAAAATAGACTCGTTTTGATAAAACTAAAATATAAAAACCTGATTAGCGAAATTCACTTCTCGCAGCCGGTAACGTTTCTAGGTACCTGCATAAATGACAGACTTACTTGAGATGCTCATGGGGGTGGTGTTTATAACAAACTAAATAAACCCTATAATGTCATTTTGCAAATGAAAGATATCTTAACTGCTCCAGGACTTCTAAATATTTAGTTGACCGTGACTTACTACGGTGCTGGTACTTGGCAATACCAGTCTCCACGTGTTACTAAGTTGATACCCATCCTCTCTGTTAAAGTTATTCACGTTTTTCATAATTTCCAGCGACTCATAGATAGGCTGAAGAAGATTTTATTCAAAAAGAAAGTAGATGTACGGTTTCGAACAGTGAAGAAAATACAGTAGATGTTTCCCTCAGTCAAAGACCCTGTCCCCAAACTGTTATCAAAAGGTGTACATGTGGTAAGAGCTACATCGGACAAACAGGACGGAGTATCCAGTGCAGAATCAAAGAACATCAGAGAAATACCAGATTTGGAGACACCAATAGGTCGCCGATAGCAGAACATGTCCATAATAACGAGAACCATAAAATCGACTACGAGAACGTCAATATATTAGCCAGGAATACGCACTATTATCCGCGAATCATTAGGGAATATGGATATCTATATCTGATAGCAATAAACAAACTCTATTTAACGTTCTGAATGGTAAAGGCATTGTTACTGCCGTGAATCCAAACTTTGTTCTAACGAGAACGACACGAAATAAACCTAACGCAGTTTACAGATAATCTGGTGCCTACCGAGCCAACAAGCATGTGACGTCAAACCAATGAGAACGCATTTACCTGATTGAAATAATGCAAGAAATTTCTACGGCCGCTGTTGTAGTTCGGATTGACTTTTACCAAGCACAGTTCCAATAATGTTGTTATTAGGTCAAAAATATTCATTTTCAGTACTTTCAATATATTTTAATGTTTTCGTGGACAGGCCTATTGCAATAAACTCTCTCCTTTTTACATATAGAATAGTAGTACAATTATTTGGTTCCATTAATTTCCCCACAAACAAAACACCTTTAAACAACGAATTATTTAATTTAAAACTGTCACCCGAAGAGTACAAGGCTTACACCTAGCATAGTTGATCTAGTATTTTATTTTCTACACATTAATAAACCTACTAAAGCTACAGCTCCGCTTCCTGCTGATACTCGCTGCAGCTACATATGTGTATTTTCTATAATCGAACCCCAAATACATATATACGTTAGGTGAGGATCAAATATCCAAGCAGTCGGCTCGGTTGTGTCACTGAAACGTCGATCCCGTCACCAGAACTTAGCCGGCGAACTGCGCGGGGTTAAAAATCCGCCTGATGAAAAATAAACACGGCTTTCGTTTTTCCTGGCAAAGCAGATTTCAGCGTAGACTTCAAATAGCCTTTTAAGAATTACTAGGGCCCTTACATCAGTAATTGCCTTAATTATTGAGCGCATTTTTAAATTATAATGGCATATTACTAATTTAGTATGTTAATGGCCCAGGGGAGAGGATATTTTTAAAAATCTTTTGATACATTGCATTAATATTCAGTGGCTGTAGCTATCAATTAGTGAACCGCTGAAACGCATACTTGTTATTAAATTATCACGGAATCGATCCTCCTGACGAATACTTAGGTCCTTCTTCGGAAATATTGAATATTTAAATTAGGAAGAACGTAAAAATTGGCCGTGATTAAAATGAATAATTTCCAAGTCAGGAATTTACTTGTGCTTGTTAAATTGGGTGTTTTTTAAAAGACAATTTGTAGTAAAACTTAACCATGTGTTAAAATTCAATTATTGAAGCAGTAAAACCACAGTGCCTAATGCACCGTGAAATTTTTTAAGTGTATCACAATGTTTAATTTATTTAAACAATGCGTCTTACAAAATTAGCATATTAAATATACACTGACATTAATGGTATGCTGGCATTAAATTTATTTATTTAATTAGAAAACACCCAATGCATTTTTCAATGGTAGGGTCAAACCAATATTGATAAAATACCGTGGGGCAAAAAGAGGAACTTAAAAAAAAAAATATCTCTGTATAACTAAAACCAACTAAATATTATTTGTGGAGGCAACTAGATTCGAAAAAAATGTGGTTTTTCGCCACATGTTCAGAACATCAAGGTAAGTTCACAGTTAAATTTTTTAGAATCAAATCGGCCAGGAACATATTTTTTAAACATTATCATTTAAGAATTAGCGTTCTGTGATTGGAAAAAGGGTCACTCATCTGGTATACAGATGGATCTAAGATGGCTGAAGTGGTAGGAGTGGGCATAACAGGGTCTAAATGTAGGCTATCCAAAGCCCTCGGTAACAGCCCAACCATCTTCCAGGCAGAAATTTACGCTATAGATCTGCGTGCCCAGGACTGCCTAAATAAAGGCATCCGAAGGGCAAAGATCTATATATTATCTGATAGCCAGGCAGCACTAAAAGCTCTAAGGTCCTATACCTTTGAGTCTAAAATGGGAATGTAGACAATCCCTGAAGCAACTGGCCAACAACAACAAGGTTACCTTGATGTGGGTGCCAGGGCATGAGGGAGTACAAGGAAATGAACTTGCTGACAGCCTTGCAAAAAAAGGATCTACAGCACCATTCATTGGACCCGAACCGTTCTGTGGCCTGGCCAATGGACACATAGCGGAGGAGATCCAAGAATGGGAAAAGGATCAGAAAAAGTCCTACTGGAGGAATACTTCAGGCCAAAGACAAGCGAAAAAGTTTATAACTTATTTGACAAAGAATACCACAAGGCTTCTCGAACTTGAAAAGTGCGAATTAAGGCTAATCACAGGCCTTCTAACTGGCCACTGCCTCTTGAGATATCATCTTAAGAATATGGGCAAGGCGGTAGACAACAAATGCAGATATTGCCATGCTGCAACTGAAACTGCGGAACATATACTTTGTGAATGCAAGGTGTTAGTCCGCACTAGGCTAAAATTCCTAGAACAGGCGGAATTAACGCCTGAAGACATAGGGAAATTAGCCCCCAGAAAAATCACGAGCTTTGTAAAAAGTTTTGGAATCCTGGGCAACAACTAGATGTAGGGTAAATCACAAAAGATCTTTTAGGTTGAAGTGAAGTACGGCTGTTCGAAGCCAAACGACCTCATAAAACAATCTACAGTCTACACAATCTACAAGAATTAGCGTTTTTTCGAGGTATTTTCTAAATAGCCGTTGTTAAAGCTAAATTATTTGTTTATTTACATTTAACAATTCAACACCCCTTAAATAAATAAATAAACACCACAGAAATTAGACAACCCCCAGTTTCAGAAGCCAGAGACTTATGCGAAAGGGGGCTACACATTGACAAATGGCGGACATACAACCATTTCCCCCGGCAGTGCCGGAGCCGGGATTCGAACCCGGTGGCGCGATACCCGTTCGATTAATCGCGATTACCACCTCGCGCCTTAAACAACACGGCTATTGGCCTTAGAATTATGAAATTTGCTATGAAATATAAATTTTTTCTTAAATTTCTTAATAATGCTACAATAAAATAATCCAGTCAAATAGTGATTCAACTTCTCTCAAATCTCTACAATTCTGTGAGGGAGATTTTTTTCGTGTTATTTTGATTATTAATAGCAAGCATGCACCTTAATATTCCTGTTGTTTGTCATCGTCTCCTTCTTCTGGTCGCACAACTTGAATTTCCAATTCGTTATCATCATACGCGTTGTCTGTTATATTCGGCTCTAAAGCTTGGTTCCAGGGTTTCGTTTTGCAATATCCATCCCAATTTCTGAAGTTCAAATCATTCCCTAACCAAGTTTGGATCTGGCAGTTAGACACGATTAATATGCTGTGGAGCTGCTGCTCTTGTAGGCGGAAGAAATGATCACTGTACTGGTTTGTTGAGTCTTGTTGATTTTATTAATTACGTATATCGAAAATTGTCAATACTGTGTTCTGATTTCGCAGTATTATACATTGCTAAAAAGACACGTACTCCATTTCCATACAATGTTTCCTGCTGAAATACTGATTGATCCAAATTGGAATGTTTATCGAAAAGTTAACAGTTTTCCCTTTTTAAATAGCGCAGACGTTGTGTCACATCCACTGAAGGCGTGCAAAAATAAAATATGTCTTTTAGAACGAGGATATTAGGAAATAAGGCTACAATGCTCTTCAGTTTGTGGTCAGTGTAATGGACAAGCATGCCTCAACGCTTCATCATATCCAAATGATCTTGATGAAGAAAGTGAATTTGTACCTAAAATTCTTGAAGTTTTAGAGCCGAATATAACAGACAACGAAGATGATGATAATGAAATCTAAATTCAAGTTGAGCGATCAGAAGAGGAAGGCGATGACGAACAAGAGGAATATTAAGCTGCATGCTTGCTATTAATAACCAAAATGATAGCATTTTTGATGAATAAATTGTATGTTAAAATACAATCATTTAAAAAACCAATTTTGTACGATTCTTGCAAATCAAGATATGGATAGTTTAGCGTTTTTGCCAGTTCATAACAAGCAATTAAATAGTTTTACTTAAATTTTACATCTACTTATTGCCATGTGTCATAAGTTTTCCTTTACAAAAACTGTTATTTAATATAAATCTGAACGTATCTATGTTACTGAGGGTTCACTTTCCCCACTCTCGGTGCGAAGTTGGCACCGATGACTAAAATATTTTGACATATTGTGCAGCTTCCAAGCATGCGATTTTTAAAATTCATCAAGCAAAAAACTGCGATATCTGAAGGACCTCATGGTACCACTTTGGAAAAGTAAGGATGGAGTTTGCCTTAGCTTTGATTCTATCAATTACTGTCTTGTACAAAACAGGATACTTGAAGGATTTACAATTTTGTACTGGGACACGTTCAACAAAAATTACTTGGAGAATATCGTTAAAATACTCACAAGCCTTATTTACATCATCAAATAAAGTTAGATACTATCATTCCACGTCATTTAACATTGCAACAAAATCTTCCATCCGAAGCGAAGTTACAGGTTTTCTCAATTTTAATACCAAATTCTATTCGAAGCACTGGATGGTGATCATCAACAGATACTAGTGACTCTTCCTTGCGATACACTTTGCCTTTTATATAATTATAATATGACATTAAATCTAGTAGACGGTTACTTATGTTTGTTACAAAGTTAATTTGCGCAAGACCACAGTAGTTTGAAAGTTGTGAAATCTTATTGAGAGATTTGTTACCTTGTTACTGTCACTATATTCGGTGGTTCGGTGTCAGAAAATTATAGTTACCATGTACTCATATGTGCATGGGACCGCCTTGCCTGAACGTATGGATTTATAAGTGCTATAATATAATTCAAAGTCGTTGCGATTCAAGCATTTTTAAGCTCTGAGGAGCGAGCCACATTATAATTGAACTAATAACACGTAAACAGACAGGCAAGCAAAATCCCACCAAAAATTTTTAAACATTGAATTTTTCTTGAATCTTTTTGTGCAATCGTTAGCTATAAACCGCATATTGGATGGCAGTTGGTACATTATAAGTTGCCCGTTCCTCACCATGTGTTGTACACGGGCCAGACTATAGTTTGTCAAAACATTTTTCTTGAAGTTTTTATAAAACATGATTTATTAAATGAGATTTAATATACATTTTTGAACTCTATATCGTCTTTTTCTTGTGTTTTCAAAATTCCCTTTCAGGTTTAATTTTAAGAAAGTGTTAGTACCTATTGTGTAAGATTTATAGTGTTACGACCTTCAATTGGTACCATCAGTGAAGCAGTTAAGCATAAACGAATAGTAAGTATAAATTTTGTATTATTCTCCGTCTGAAACAGTCGTTTTGAACCCTTCTTGGTGAACGTTAATATTCATTTTTGGAAAATATAAAGAAGTCCTTCAGACGCGAAAAGATGGATCGTTCACAGGGTCACAGTTACTACCTTTTTAGGGCATCAGTATGTGACATCACGTTTTTCAAGGTCATTACATAAAAGGAAAACAAATAACATATAATCTCACTTTAGTTCCTTATAAGGTTAAACATGACAATCCACAACTAAACGTTTAGCGATTAGTATCCTTGATTTGTATTGCATGTAAGCAATCAATTGACTAAAGTGAGGTTATGTGTTATCTGTGTTTTCCCTCCAGGCAACGACCTTGAAATATGTGGACGGTGTCCTATTCAAACATCAGTCAGGGTACGAATGTTATAACAACTCAGCAGCTTAAATGCGTCATACGTCCTTTCCTCCTTGCTCCTACCTTATCACTGGTGTGTAGTCTACTATTAACGACATCCAAAGGGTACATCCTCCTATTCTGCATTGATGGCAGTTAACAAACAAGTCTACAGATTTTGTGTCCAGAATAGTGGAGGTTTAGTCCAAATCGTTTCAGCTATTTTATACCATATCAGTATTTTTAGCAAATTTACAGGAAATTTGCTTCCAACATAAGTTTTTCATGACTTTGAACATATTTATAAATTTATGGACAAAGAAAACCCAGGAAATGTATTTCTTGTCAATTTAATCAGGCTTATGTCTGTCACAATTTCCACAATTAAGTCTTAAAAGTGACACTACCAAACCATTGACATTTAGACAATTTATTCATTTTTTCTTCTAATGCTTCAGAAATATCGTTAAATAACTAAATTCAGATTGTTACTGTGTATTAGTATTAATGAAAGAAACCTTCATAAAATCAATGAGACCTGATCGAAACTGAACTGACTAAGCTTCAAAATAAACACTTTCTGTTAAACATTAGGTAGTATAAAGTTGTGCGCAAATTTCATTTTCAACTAGGGTAAATATTTTAAAGAGAAATCCTCAAACATTTAATTTTTGTTCCTTGTATACAAGGTGTTTCTGAAAGTAGAAAGTACTACACCTTCTATTGGAAAGGTCTTCCCACCAATTCAAGAAGACAACATGGAGTAGGATTTGCCGTTCGGAATCAACTTGTATCCAACTTAACACAAGTACCACAAGGCCTATCCGAGCGTCTAATGCTGCTACGCTATAAGCTATCAGATGGCAACGCGGTAAATCTAATAAGCGCCTACGCTCCCACTCTGGATGCAAGTCACGAAACCAAGGAAAACTTCTATCAACAGCTGGAAGAAACCCTCTGTAGAATACCTAAAATGGAACGACTCGTTATTCTTGGCGATTTTAACGCTAGAGTAGGGAGAGATGCAGACACCTGGCCAGGCATCATAGGCAAGAACGGTTTGGGCAACATGAACGCTAACGGTCAACTACTCCTAACTAAATGCGCCGAACATGATCTAGTTATAACAAACACCATTTTCCGACAAAAGGATAAATTTAAAGGCACCTGGCGTCACCCCAGATCAGGTCACTGGCATCTACTGGACTATGTTATCGTACGTAGGAAGCATCTCAAGGACGTCCAAATTACAAAGGCGCGCATTGATAGCGAATGTTGGAGCGATCATCATCCTGTTGTCTCTAAAATGAAAATTTTTATGAGACCCAAACACCGAAGAACTCAAGTAAAACGTAGACCCCGTCTCTGTATTAGTAAATTGCGTGACCAACAAACCGTCGAACAGCTAAAGCAAAAAGTTCAAGAGAATTTGAGTGCACTAGAAGAAATCAATTCTGTATATTTCGCTACTACCTGGACACAAATTAAAGACAGTTTAAAAAGTGCGAGTGAGGAAATTCTTGGCACTGCAGCAAGTAAAAAACAGGAGGACTGGTTCAATGATAATGAAGCTTTTATACAAGAACTTCTTGACCGCAAACATATTGCCTTCCAAAACGCTATCAACCACCCCAATGACTCATCAAAAGCAGAAGCTTTTACCCAATCTAAGTATGAAACGCAACGCGAAATCAGAAGAATAAAGAACGAGTGATGGGCAAGCAATGCCAGAGAAATTCAAAGGTACGCCGATTCACACGACTACAGGAATTTCTTTCAACGAGTAAAAGTAGTGTATGGCCCCAGTCGGAAAAATATGTGCCCTATTAAAGATTTAAATGGAAATCTCCTCAAGGAAGACCAGGAAATAAGAGCCCGATGGAAAGAACACTACTCTAACATTCTTAACCAGCAAAGTCAAGCCGATCACGATATTATAAATCTTATCCCTCAATATGACACCTTCGAAGACTTAGGTAAACCACTAACAACGGAAAAGATCTTAACCGCCATTGGACAGCTAAAAAATAACAAATCTCCCGGCGTCGACTCACTCCCAGCTGAGATCTTTAAAGCTGTGTCGTCAGAGCTCATACCCTTCCTCAAAAAACTGTTTGATGTCGTGTGGGAAAGTGGTCAAGCTCCGCAGGAGTTTCGTGATACACTTTTAATCAACCTCTTCAAAAATAAAGGGAGCGCTGCGGACTATGGAAATTACAGGGGTATAGCTCTCCTGGCTGTTGGAGGGAAGATACTCACTAAAGCCATGACAAATAGGCTAACACCTGTTATGGAAAGGTTACTTCCTGAAACACAGAGTGGCTTTAGACCAAACCGAGGCACATCGGATCTAATCTTCACACTTAAACAGCTTCAAGAAAAAGCACTCGAACATCAAGGAGAAATTCACATGGCCTTCATTGATTTAACCAAGGCGTTTGACTCGGTGGACAGGTAAGTGCTCTGAAAAATTATGCTCCGCTTAGGTATCCCTAGAAAATTTGTGGAAGTATGTCGCAGTCTATCTACAAACAACAACGCCCAGGTTATGTATAATAATGAGGCAACTGAACCTTTCCAAACCCTCACTGGAGTTAGGCAGGGATGTGTCCTGACGCCCCTACTTTTTAATTTGTTTACCACTGCTCTAACAATTATTGTTGACAACAAACTGACAGTCAGAGGAATAGGTCTCAGATACCGTTCTGATGGCGGTCTCTTTAACATAGGGCGCTTTAGAGCTTTCACGAAGACACGCACACGATTCATTTGTGATCTCCAGTATACGAATGACTGCACTTTTAGCCTCTACGCCGGAAGAGCTTCAAGAACTTTTAGATGTGTATGCCCAGAGCTATGATTCCTTGGGACTTAAAATCAACATTGGAAAGACTAAGATTATGTCAACTCCTCATCAAGTGAACCAAATAGACATTACACTTAACGGAAATTCTCTTGAAGTGGTGGATCAGTTCAATTACTTAGGCAACGTTGTTAATGACAAAGCAAACATGGACAGCGAGATTCGCAATAGAATTAACGCTGCATCTAGAGCACTCTGGGGACTTAGAGAGAGAGAGTATTTGACAACCACGACCTTGCTTTGTCAACCAAAATGGCTGTCTACAGAGCAGTTGTCATTCCAACACTGCTATATGGATGTGAAAGCTGGGTCACTTACCGTCGTCATGTGAAAGAATTAGAACGTTTTCAGCAAAGACACCTCAGAAGTATGATGAAAATCCGTTGGTTCCATCACATATCAAACGTGGAAGTACTCAGGAGAGCAAACAGCCTTCCGATTGAGGTGCTTATTTCAAGAGCACGCCTAAGATGGGCAGGTCACGTTCATCGTATGCATAATAACCGCCTTCCTAAATACACACTTTATGGCGAATTGCTAAGCGGTAGAAGAAGGCGTGGCGGTCAACGAAAGAGGTTCAAAGACGTTCTCCATGAAAATCTAAAATCCTGCGGCATTCCAGACGAGCAATGGGAACAACTTGCAGCGGACAGAACCGAATGGTGAGGGGTTGTGGCCAGCTATCAAGGAAATGTTCCAAGACCTAACCAGGTATATGTTTGTCCTGACTGTGGTCGATATGTGCTCTCCCGAATTGGCCTCTATACCCATAGTCGTGTGCACCGTAGATGAATGGGAATTACAATAGACTACACCTTTTACTTGTTTTTTATTACACATAATCTATCGACTGTAACATTTTTTTATACTCGGACTCGAGTAAAGGCTAATAATAATAGTTTCTGAAATACATAAACATATTCGATTTTGTGAACAATCACTTTCTCTCGATCCACGTAAAAATATTTTTGCAATACCTGAAGTAAGTTGTTATAAATTGAATTTTCTTCAAAATGAGACCACTTATAATTAAAAATTTTAATCCGATTATTCGGTAGAGCGGAAAAGCCAGTTTAAAGAATTTTATTATACCTGGACGTTCATGTGTCTACCAATTTACCTTTGAAGACAATCGGGTGAAATGTTTTTAACTTAGCTCGTCTAATTTTAAAGAAAATTTTCAACAACTGTTTCTGTTACGGTCTATCTCTAAAACCTATACTTTCCAAGCATAAGCCATTTTATTAGTTTGTTGGCATATATATGGATATGTGTTTTTCCGCTCTGGCGGAAAATTTGGTGAATTTTTTTTATTATAAATGATCTCACTTTGAAGGAACTTCAGTTTCTAACTTTCCTTTTTGTAGTTTTTCTCGAAAACCTGAACCTTCTCAGTTTTACACGATTTTACAAATATGTTGGCATATACAGGGTGTTTCAAAGTTAAAGGTACATACGTTACTTGTGGATAGAGGGCACTTTGGCAGTTCCAAATTACCTGGCATTAATGCATCCATCGTCCTTCCTTACAGAGATACATGATGTTTTATTGATTTTTGCCAAGTTCTTTGATCATAACTATTAAACCACCCTGTATAATCGGTTCATACTTGGAATATATGTTTCACTTACTTTACTTGATAGAACTTCATAATAAACCAAAATAGAAATCCAGGTCCGGCTTAATAAACTGACAATACGTTGTATGTGAAAATCAACACCCTGTATGACAAAATTTTGTAGATCTATTTCGATATTCGAAAAGAGAGGAAAAAACTGAATAGAATAACTCACTTAATTTGTTTGCGCATTTCATTCATCAACCTTGATTACTTGCCGTAAATCTAATTCCATTAAAATGGTCGAGACAGTGGAACTCAAATATTTATTTCAGTGTTTAATTAACAAAAAAAATTAACTTGCAGCAGTGACAATTCTTACACTTCTAGCCTAGGTAAGTGAACTATTGGAAAATAATCTTAAAAACAAGGTAGTTCACCTGATAATTTATCAGGGACGGTTTGTGACCCAATCAAATGATTGTTGAAAACACCGCATCAAATATATACATATTAACAACAGCAAATCGATGTTAGGATTTATTCTGTCTTATAGATTCTTTTCTGTCCAAACATGTGAATTTCTTAAATTATAAACTCCATCTCTTGTAAATTGTGCCTCATTTGTAAACATATCTCTGTTAAGAATTCTTCGATTCCAAATAATCCAGTTACTAAAATTGAACCCTTATCCCTGTGTTATTGGAAAATAAAAATATTGCGGGAATGTATTACTAACATGATGGCGCTCCACCCCATTTTAGGAATATTGTGAGAAATTTTCTAAATGACAATTTTCCAAATATGTAGATAGGTTGAAATGGACCTCATTATTGGCCTTCAAGGTCACCGGATTTCCATCCCGCTAATTAATAGTAGAGAGGAACTTTTGGAACGCGTTAATAACGCTTGCGTAGGAGTTAGAAATAATGCAGATATGATTAGGCGTGCAACAGCATTTTGATTTATGTGTGCAAATCTACATTGTTTTTAAAATTATTTTGCACTAGTTCACTTACCTAGTCTAGAAGTGTACGAATTGCCACGTAAGTTAATTTTTTTTGTTAATTATACCCTGAAGTAAATATTGAAGTCCCAACTGTCTCGACCATTTTAATGAAATTGGATTTACGGCAAGTAATCAAGGTTGATGAATGAAATGCGCAAACAAATTAAGTGAGCCACTCTATTCAATATTTTCCGCTCTTTTCGAATATCGAAACAGATCCACAAAAGTTTGTCATACAGGGTGTTGATTTTGACATACAACATATTGTCAGTTTTTTATTAGCCGGGATCTGGATTTCTATTTTGGTTTATTATGAAGTTCTATCAAGTAAAGTAAGTGAAACATATATTCTAAGTATGAACCGATTGTACAGGGTGGTCCTGTATCTCACAGTAAGGAAGGACGATGAATTCCGGGTAATTTGGAACCACCAAAGTGCCCTCTATCCACAAGTAACGTATATACCTTAAACTTTGAAACACTCTGCATATAGTGAGTTTTTCTCCTCACATGATCTTATGCGGATAGTGCTTCAAAAAGTAAGCTTTATTCCATATAAACAAAATTAAAAGGGACATTCTATTTATTTGTGATTTTAGTATTAGTACAAGATTCATAAGGTAACCTCCAGGTAGAATACTATTGAACCAATATTGGTTTAATATTACAAAACGTTGGTTCAGTGTATAAAACACAACAATGAACCAATACAAAATGTGAACATTTTTGTATACTGATTCAATATTGGTTAAGCTATATTCAACAAATATTAAAAAATCATATAATATTTTATTCCAATATAAACTACTGTTTCATATATTTGCCCAATATTTAATGCAAATTTATCTTAAGGCCCAAAAATGGCAAAGCTATTTCTTGTAATTTTCATAGAGTGCAGTTGAATAAAGAATATTATTTTAAAAACCTCCAATAATAAAATCTCGAAGTGATTATATTGTAGTAAAACCATCAGCAGAAATATTTAACTTGTATATGGTAGGTAAAGTGTATACGAACGTATAAAAACTAAAAGCCGGCGAAAACAGTCGGCATCTCTTTATTGTACATGGGCGGAGGTAAATGGAAATGCTTGTCATAAGAAAATGATAACATTTTCGGGCGTTATTATCTGTTTCAACTGGTCTTTAGAAAGCCATGGTAAATTAGTAAGTAATTAAAATATTTCACCTTTTATATAGTAGTATAAGTAACTAAACTCCTACGCTCGATATTATAACAGGTGTTTATGCACTGCACTGGCACATTAACAGCACATCTCATAAGTCCGCGTTGACCGCCAAGAAACGATTTACGATTTTTTTTATGCTAGTAGGGCTATCCGTTTTATTACCTTTAAACCAGTGCAGTCGTAGATGGTTCATTCAGGTTGATTGCATTGCCAGTCTCGGACTCGCCTGCATAGTTTCAACTACCATTCGAATCTCGATACCATTGCTAAATATATAGGACAAAATAGCAAGTTCAGTGCGCACGGTCCTGTGCTTTAATATTGACCAGTTTCAATTGTGCTCGTATAAAGCATACATTTCATCATCTGTAAATTAGTAAAGGCATCTTGGGCCTTTGTTAGTACAGATTAGGTGAGCATTACCACAGGTGAATTTTTCTTTGTCATTATTGAATCACATTGCTCATGCACCTAGATAGAGCCCCTAACTCAGAAATTGTACATGTGTACAAGCATGCTGCAAGGAGAGCCATCTACTGCAACTTATTGCAATCAGCCTTGGTACAGCATGACTATTCAATATACAGGGTTACTGGTAATTCGATACATTCCTTTGGAGATGTGATGGGGCATGATCTAAGAAGTAAATTTAGCCCTAACATATATTATGCAAAACTCAATAGTTTTTGAGATATTTAATTTTTTTTGTTTTTCTCAAAAAGTAGATCTTAATGTCTTAAAAGTTAATTTTCGAAAAATCTATTTGACATTTTTACATTTTTTTTTACTGGATTACTTGTCCAATATTATAGATATCCGTTTGGAATGGAAAATATCTGGAAACATTTCGATCATGTGAACATCTGAAATAAACTTTATTTTTTAAATCAGCTATGAAATTTACCTATTAGGTTTTTTCAAAAAAATATTAACGTAACACGCGTATAAATTATTATAAAAACTGCCTTATTTCAATAGCTATCTAACAAGGTACAAATGTTCAATGTACCCTTAATAGTTCTAAGAAAATACTAGTAAAAATTACACAAGTAGTACGAATTTTATTTTTAGATAAACAGTAAAAAACATTTAAAAAGTAGAGTTTAATTCTTCATTAATTTCAAAGTTGTACTTTATTTTTTATATGTCTGGCTCAAAATGGGAGCCCCTATTCCGTATACTGACACGGCAGCGTCTTCTTATTTCCGTCCTTGTTACTCTGGTTGTCAGATTATGCCTTATGTTTGGGCAGCATCGACTATCCTTTGTCTAAGGTTTTCTATAGTATTGACTGGTGTGGCATAGACCATCTCCTTCATATGACCCCCATACGTAATTATCAAGGGGTGTTAAGTCAGGGCTTCGCGCTGGCGAAGGTATTGGGCCCGCTCTTCCAATCCAACGATTAGGGAAACGTTGATCAAGTAACTGTCGTACTGTCAGCCGATAATGTGCTGGACAACCGTCGTTCTGAAACATCATTCGCTGTCAGACGGCGAGAGGAACATCTTCTAAAATCACCGCCAGATCATTTCTTAAAAAATTTTCATAGATTTCCCCATTTAAATTTTGAGGAAGAAAGTGTGGCCCTATTAAATAGTGGCCAATGACTCCCATCCACACATTAATAGAAAACTTCATTTGGAAACTAGTTTCACGTGTTAATTTGGGATTTTCCTCTGCCCAATAATGTAGGTTGTGGAAATTTGTTATACCCTCGCGCTTAAATTTCAACTCGTCCGTCCATAAAATACTTGTTAAAAAATTAGCACTTTCTGCATCTGAATTTAACATAAAGCGGCAGAATTTCACTCTCCTTCCAGGATCACCTTCCTCCAAGCCTTGGACAGGGGTCTAGTGGTAAGGATGACATCCAACTCTACGTATCGTAGACCAATCTTTCCATTGTGACGCTCCGGTTAGTCTTGCGACTTTATTAGTTGAAATAGTTGGGTCTTCCTCAAAATACCTCAATATTTCTTCCTCATCATCTGGTTCATAAACGGGAGGAGCACCAGCGTCACTTCTTCTACATTACACGGAGCCAGTTTCAGCGATATTTCGATATGCCGTACTGAATACACGTGCATTTGATAAGCGGCGGTTAGGGTACCAAAGACCATATTCTCGGCGAGCTTCAGCAGCGTTGCCGCCACAGTATCCATAGACAAACAAGAAATCAGCGTATTCTGCATTGGCATACGCGGCCATGGCACAGAAAATACTTATTATTATTATTATTATTATTATTATTATTAAAATAACAAAATACAATAATAACAACTAATAACAACTACGAGCAAAATCAAAATTTTCGATAACTAATTTAACAAGACCAACAAACTTAAGGGACACGGAGATAAGAATGTCAGTTAATGACATATATGCACAAACGTCAAAGTCAAGGACTGACTGACTTAAATGAAAATGAACGATTAGTCGTTTAATAAATTCCGCCACCAGCATTATCTTTACTAATTTTTTATTAGAACTATCAAGGGTACATTAAACATTTCTACCTAGTTAGATAACTATTAAAATAAGGAAGTTTTTATAATAATTTGTACGCGTGCTACATTAATATTTTTTTAAAAAAACCTAATAGGTAAATTTCATAACTGATTTAAAAAAAAAATTACAAGTTTTTATTTTAAATGTTCACATGATCGAAATGTTTCCGGATATTTTTCATTCCAAATGGATATCTATAATATTGGACAAGTAATCCAGTAAAAAAAAATTAAAAATGTCAAGTAGATTTTTCGGAAATTAACTTTTAAAACATTAAGATCTACTTTTTTGAGAAAAACAAAAAAATTGAAATATCTCAAAAACTATTGAGTTTTGCATAATGTATGTTAGGACTAGATTTACTCCTTAGCTCATGCCCCATCACATCTCCAAAGGAATGTATCGAATTACCAATAACCCTGTAGATAGAACTTATTTAAAATAGAGTTTAACAATATAATCTCAATATGAATATCGCGATATTTTAAAATTAATATTTGTCATCAGTCGATGTTTGCTGTACAATATTACTAAAAAATTCAATAACAACATTATAAAATATACACTTTCCAATACAGCAAAATCAATATGTATTGGTATTAGAAAATATTGCCTAAACAATATAATTTTACACATAGTTGACAAATATGAGCTTCCCAATATTTTAAAATCAATATTTATCTTTATCAATCGATATTTTTTGTACAATATAATGCGAATGTAGACTGTTCAATATTGAAAAATTAATATTAATAGATATTTATCAATATTGTCTGCGTATATCTGAATTGGAATGAGTTAAAACAATATACTGCCAACATAGGCATACCAATATTTTATACGTGTTTATTAATATTAGTCCAATATTTTTTTTACAAAATTTTAATTGATCCAGTATTGAACCACAGTCCAGCCAATATTATGTTCTACCTGGGCTAATCCCATATCAATATCAAAATATCAATTTGTTTATTTATAAACAATTAAACCGTAAAAAGTTCCATATTTTGTTCTAAATATTCATATTGTAACTTTTTTTAATTGTAAAGTTTTTACTTTTCATTTCAGTCAAAAAGCAAATAGTAATGTTAAAATTAAATTCAAAAAAATGCTATTTGTCAAATTAACAGAAACAACCCCCTATTGCTTTCATTGAAAATCTAATTGCGAGAATGCGTATACTTTAATTTTCTCGAAATAACGAATATAATTGAAGATTGACAAATGGTAAAAAAAATAAGTTAAAAAAAGGACGTTCACTAGTGGACAAAATATTTATCCACAACTTCCACCTACCTGAATTACTATTTTTAATAACAAAATTCACCTTTCCAGATAATTCCATTTAAAACCCAGAATGAATCTGTTAGTAGACCATTCATCGATAGGGTACAGCACTTATTAAAGAGACACGATTTGAGTATTTAATTAAATGAGTATTCTAGGTGAAAACAAATTTGCGCAATAATTTCTAAACTCATCGTATATAACAAGCTCACAGTTTCGTCTCTCAAGAAAAAAAAAAGAAGTAAATTACCTTACCTAAGGAGAATTTGAATTTAATAGATCTTTTTACTACAAAGATCGTCCTGCTCGAGGCGATGCTATAATCATTATTAATGTCGATATTAATCCTTCACTTTTTAAAAACCAGCAATGAAAGTATAATTACAGTTATTAACATTGTTTCTCATATACTTACCTTAATTTCTTATAAATCGCGCATAAAACTTAACACTACAAGACCGTCTAGATTTGATAGTTAATCTTTATTATCACATGGTAGAGGAGGAATGATTTATGGACTGACTTTCTAGTAACGTCTAATATATTTCATGATAATGGCTAATCCAATCATATTGATTTAAATAATTGCATTTCTAAATAATAAATTTCCTTTAGTATGCTTTAATAATTATTCTGTTTTATGTAAATTTCAAATCTATGAGCGAAAGATCAATATTAATAATTTCGACTTCAAGGTAAGAGCATTATAAAAGGTAATATCATTATCAGACGTGGAAAATTATAAACTGTAACCTTTTTTGTTGCAGGTCAAGGAATGATTGATGAAAAATACACAGTGTTATGATAAACTATTTAGTTTATTTGACTTTCATATACACTCACAAATTGAGAGCGGCTGAAGCCGTAGGATACAAACATTTACCTAGTAATTATTATTATTAATATTCATCTGATTTTTTGGAAAAATAACGGAATACTTTTGTAAATCTGTTATAATATTTCAAAATGTGAATACAAAAACAAAGCTTAAACATTCCATTTTTATTCAGTTTCAACTGTAGAAAATGTGTGAACAAATATCGTAGTAGGCAACAATATAAAAACAAGTGAAATTATTTTAGTCGGTAGCAGCAAAATAGCATGACGGCAAATCCGCTTAAATGGGCACACTCTCTCAAACATACAGTCTATTTTTTCATTAAATTTAAACTTAAATAAAAATATTTACATCACAAAAAAATAAATTACCTATGCATTCAAAGTTATGTAAAACTTAACCTAAAATCACTGGGTTTGTCAAGTCTTGCGTGGCAAAAAAACATATAAACATCTTGAAAAATAAATGCTAAATAAAAATAATTTATACAAATGTATTCAACACTTAGATACTAAGTTTGCTTCGCGATATATTTACAAAGATGTTCTTCAAAATATGTTCCTCGAATTATTATAAATATTTACTGGCTATACACAACATCGGCATTAAAAACTATCAACAATAATAAAACAATTGCCGATAAACGGGTAAGAGATGACTGCACGCTGGTCAAAAACAATGTGAACAAAAATAACAAAACGAGGGTCCAAAATAAATGGGCACCAAACAACAATAATAAAATATATATGTACAAAAATCGTGCGTGGTAAGGGGACCAGTAAAACAATTTCATAAAATAAGCGGAAAATAAAATAAATAAATACATCGATGTATCGGTGTTTTAAAAAATAAAATTGTAAAAACCAAAAATAAAATACTAAATTGCCCGTTAGGATGACGACTCATATTCCCAGTGGTATAGGCCAAACTTGACCAAGTGATAGAGCATTTCAAAATAAGAAAAAATGTTCACATAAACATGGAAGTGCCTCAGTAGATAAGCTATTTGGGTGCGGAACGAAAATCCCATGTTATTTCTTATGGAGTCTGGTTTTCCAAGGTCATTCATGTAAAGTGCCGGCTGCGCGCGCAGGACTGTAGCTTACTTCACGAATTAACACACCATGACACTCCATGAACCACCCATTAATAACTCAAATCCCTCCTTTTAACTCCTTTACAGGTATTCATGGGTAGTTCATGGGTGGTTCATTCAAATCCTCATAAACCACCTACGACACTTCATGAATAACTCAAGCCCCTCCTTTTTACTCCTTTATAGGTGTACAGATAGTATTTATATTTTGGAAACATCTGAAGGTATTTAACTTATTCTTTTATAACAAAAAATGACAATTGTGTACGAAATCGCTTAGAAGTGGGAGAAACTAAGGAGTTTAGGTATAATGTTGCCCTGACCTATTATCTGCTACTTTTCAATTAATTTATATACAGATAATTTTAACTTCTTTACACGAAATAAATCTCTTGCGTCTTCTTTCCAAAATAACCCATTTCCAAGTAAAATCTAGGGGCAAACCGCAGAGCAAATTTAGTGTATAGTCGAGCTCAGATTTATGGTGCACTCAAAAAAGGCAACAAAAACTTTACGACCTCATTAAAATACCGTTAAACTAGTCGGAAAAATAATTGCGCCCAGGTACTCAGTTGAAATATTTAGATCAGCAACTCAGTCGGTTCTGTACTATTTCGTTAGCAAATTCACTCGCTTTCCTTTATAGGTTTGAACGTGCCTCGGCTTGTTTGATGGCACCAGGCCGAATGGTTCAACGGCGGTAATAATGGGGTCGTAAAGTTTTTGTTGAGTTTTTTTGAGTGCACCGTAAATTTGGGCTCGACTATACAAATTTTTGGCTGCGGTTTATTCTTCTAGTAAAACATATTTGAACTTCATTTGAAAATTTATTAGCAAAATAAAAAAAATAACGGTAGTGAAATACTGTTTGGTTACATTATTTTTATTAGACAACGATTTAATATAACTTTACGTAAGAAATCGGGATTAGCCTTCAAATTCTTCCAATTAACCCTTCGATATTCTGCAGTAATATTACTTCGTGAAAGTAGAGTGACGATAAATGTTATTTGTGTGATCAAGTCCATTGTTCTGGAGTATTATTAGTTCCTTCTGATGAAAGAGGTCAATTAAAATGTAATATATATACTCTTCTTGAATTCTTTTAATTAACAGTTTACAGTCCGATGTTTGCAGAACTTGCGTTGACCTTATACTCTAAATAGTCCCAAACAAGAAAATCAATTGGAATCAGATCAGGTTAACGTGATGGCCACCAAGTGATGGTAGGTATTATTTGTGTTCTGAAATTCACTGCTCTGCAGTATTATTAGTTCCTTTTGGTAAAGGAGGTCAATTCAAAAATAATATCACTGGAGCTTGACCCCGTCTAATCCAATTACTTGGAAGTCAGATTTAAACAGCTACAGTTTTTTATTGGTTGCTGAGGAAGTTCCCCATCTCGCTAATAAAATTATTTTGATTGGCAAATAATCAATTCTTCCAATATCTTAATTAAATTTTTCTTAACTTAAGAAGTGAATGCTGGTCTTTACATTAAGCTGTTGGTTGGTAACAACAATCACTCGTTCACCGGATCTGACATCGGTTGATTTTTTTTTACCTGAAGCTATTTAAATAACAGTCTACATAACCCGCGTGATTAGTTGATTGAAAAAAATTTGAAAAGATTATGAAATATGTAAAATGTATGTAAAAATAATGCGACCAAATTGTTTTGCTGTGATAATGTTTTGATCTGCTAAAAAACTATTCTCTAATAAACTTTTTTTGTGTAAAAAACTTCAAATGCTCTGCATATGAATTAATCGAAAAGTTGGGGTAAAATTATACCTAGCCCAATCAGTCTTACACGAATCTTGAATGATTTTCATACATAGTTGTCATTTTGTCTTATAAAAAATAAAAACAATTACCTGTGCAAGTAATGACTTCTTTGTCTTCCGGTTTATTGAATGTATTTATAAGAAAACATCATTAGGATGATTATTTGAACAATCTGTATCTTGGAAACTAAGTACTTCCAAACCCATGTTTACAGGAACTTTTTTCTTATTTTGAAAAGTTCTAGTGCAGTTTGGACTCGACAATTCGGGAACCTTGTATATTAAAATAAGAAATTCATTAGTTATTATAATGTTATGTCCATTTTATGCCAAATGGTACCTAATTTAAGTCTAAAATTTTGTACTCCTGTGTTATACGTCATTCAAATGATCAATATATTCACACTATATGACCTGTGAAAAAGTTGTTTTTGATTGCATGAAAATTTTGTGCTTCTTATGTTCTATTTTATGTAATGAAAAGAAAATTGTGGACACCTCCGATTTCAACTTATAACCAACAATAAAATAGATTGCGATTTGAATGATTTTAACTTTTCCGTTAACGATTTTTTGGTAAGAAGTTATTAGAATACTCCACTCACCTTTTGTATACATCAAAAAATTTATTTGAAGTGCTAAATAAACATGTTTTCAAATAAAAAATAATAAGTAATATTAGATTATATTTAAAATTTAATATGATGTGCATTATGATAATTTAAGTAACATTTATCGTTGCTTAAATAAAGCGAATTAAATTAAATTGTAATTTTGTTTCTTAGTATTGGTCGAACAATGAACCAGCACAAAAAACAGGTCAAAATCAATCAGCAGATATAATGAAATTCTTTCAAGTTTAGTAGCGTAAAAAGGATGAATAGTTATAAAAATAATTATTTATGTTTATTAGAAGTTATCACAAATATATGCAACTTTTCACATGAGTCGATAAAATTATTGTTAGTTACAATTGCAAAATATGTGGTGCATAAAATTTCTGTTCCATAATATACAACCTATGGTCATAAAATGCTCATGCAATAAAAAAAGTTGAGCAATAACTTTAGGGCTGACCTTCGAAAAATTTTGAGACTACAGCACGACCTGGCAAAAAATGAACAAAAAATTATAGTGCTAGAAAAATGTCCTATTTCATTATAGAATCGCCATCTACGAACCTAAAAAGTGTCTGTTTCCGGTAAGATAAATAAACAATTCGGATTATCATTGCAAGAATGCCGCGGACGTCACCTTTAAAGTGTACATGCCTTGGCGGTGTGCCTATGTTGTTTTGAAATTTAATATGGCTCACAAAATAATTCATCGTTAAATGTTTATTTAATTCGCTGGCACATAACAAGCTAGAAATTTTATATATTTCTAAAAATTTGAATAATTTCAAGAACTCATTTGAATTTCAGCAAACTAGAATGAGTTCGCCAAGGTAAATTGCGTCATGTCGTGTTTGTTGTTTTGCGTAATTTTTGAAATATACATAAGAAACTAGTTTATTTAACTTACCATTACAGAAACAATTAAAATGCGGGTTAGGTAGGAATTAATAGAAAAGCATGCCAAAAGGGATGGATATAAGAATCGATGAGGTTAGTAGAAATTACATCTTTGTAAAGACAGGCGAAGGCAACAGTTTGGCTGCATATCCGAAAGAAAAGCCGTTTCCGCGCATCTTTTATAAATATTAATTTTAATTTTTAGGAACAAAGTACCATAACAAATATCGATGCGCGGCTCTCGCCGCGAGAAACGCGTTTTCTGTTGGATATGCGGCGCATGTATGAATGAGAGACAAGCGAGATGAATAATTAGTATCAGCTAATGCTAATTATCGGCAGGTAAATGAGTATTGTCCAATATTAGAGAGCTCGGTAGAGATACTAGATACTTTTTCGCCAATGTTTGTTAGTATTTTTAGAGGTATATAAAAGTAAAATGAAATCGAAAACAAACGTATAAAAGTTTAACAGTTTTATGCTGTTTTCACCTCAATAAATTGCGATATGAATTACATAGTAGGAACCACGATTCGGACACAGAGGTCCAGCAGTATTTAAACAAATACTCAATAAATACACACTGACTGCTCTAAACATAGCAATAATAATGTAATAATAATATAATATGAATAGTAATAATAATCGTGTAATACGTCAGAAGGTGGGTACTCCCACGTGTCACATTCACTTAGCATTGCTAGGTTGCGACCATGTCGCGACCTCGGCGTCCGACGACGTCGGGACGGGCGGGAGCGGGGCGGGGACGTTAATTTAGGGAAGAGGGCGGGCACGTCGGGGGGCGCCGGGCGCGTCGCGCTATATCAACAATCACACTTAGTTCCAAAGAAACTCACTAGTATGCGAGGCAGGTGATACCGAAGTATTTCCCATTTTGAGTTATTTTGGATACGTAAACCTAATATATTTAAAATTTTAAATATATATCTACTACTATATATACGTACAATGCCGGTGAAAACCAACGTTAAAACATAATAACTATATTATTACTTAAAACACCGTATCGATTATTATTAGTAGGAACCAATTTTTTTACTGCTGGCCAGAGGTGGATTCTTTCGCTTATGGTGAAGCTGTTTTCTTCCGCTTACTCTTACCAGCTGATATATTCAGTTACATATACATATATATGATAAATACAGCATTTGCCTTATCAACTTTAATAATTAGTGTAATAATAATAAAAGTTTTTGTAATAATTTAATAATAATGAATAAAAAAGCGGCCGCGCTCGGTGCGAGTCGTTTGAGGAACTGTCGAGCGCGGCCGATAGGAACTTGTTTTACTGGGCTGCCAGGGCCCTGTGGACCCTCACGGGTGCCGCATGCAGTATCTACATCTCGATAGGAACATTTTATGTCGCAGTTTGATATACACAGAAAGTCAGGAACTTGGCCGCTGTCTGGAGCGTCCGGAGCAGACCGCCAGCAGAGGCCCTCAACTTATTAGTAACTATACGTTGCAATAGGAATCATCGGACCTACTCAACTCTACAACATATACACAACTACACTGACACAACTACAATAACATAACATGATAACCTTTTAAAAATATATAGTACATCAGCTGTAAATATATAATTTTTTCATTGCTTATTACGTTCTCTTTTTCAGATTTAGGTAGGTAGTTGGGTTTGAATTTCCATTGTCCATTGTTTGAGTTCCTTTGCTAGCCGAAGCAGCTGGCCGCTGCTTCTTGATTCTCCGGGGCTATCTTTAGCCTGTCCATATTAGTGCCCGGCGCTCGTCAGAGGTTGGGGCACGTCGCTTGGTGCCAGGAACCGTCGTTTGGGTTCCGAAGGCTGGCAAAACGTATTTGAGTTCGAATCCACGACCTGCTGGGGTGATTCTTGGGCAGCTCGGGCCGCCAAAAGCGTTATCTGGTTGACGACGTCCTCCATTTCGTGACTCAGCGGCGATTCCGACGGAGGTGGTAACAAGGAGCCCATCTTATTACTACTAGTGTTGTTACTACTAACGTTACTAGGATTACTATTAGATTTGAAGTGCGCCTCACTCTCGCAATGCTTTTTCAACTCCATAAAAGTCTTAAACCGTTCGTTATTGCAACTTTTACACTCGTACCCGGTTTGTACTATTCGGAATGCGCCGCGGCTCTGCTGATTCCCGCCATAGCATTGGCGCTGATGGGTCAGAAGGGGCGACTCGCCGGGGAAGGCTAGCCGACATTTCTTGCACACGAAGCAGACTTCGACGTCGACGTCGCGTACGGGCAGGTCCGCCGGCCGTTGGAAGGCATCGGGCAACTTGAGTGTGGTTACCCCGGGCTCGGAATTTCCAGCCGCCACTTGCTCCAAAACGGGCGCCGGGAGCGGCAGGAAAGAAGGCCCAGAACCGGTGTCTAGAAGCAGTCCTCCGGCTCCCCCTGCAACAAAGAGACATATTTTAAATGCATGTTCAACTAATCATGTTATTAAAAATAATTCAATTAATAACAAGTTGAACAAATATAGACAGAAAAACTCATAATTTTTTTCTGAAAGCATTTGCATAAAAATACTAAATAACAAGTGCAAAAAATAAATGTTTCCAAAGTAGGATTTTAAACGGTCCATTTTTTTCGTTTATAAATTTAGCGATGATTCTCTACTATTCTACGGCTATGATTGGTGCGTTTTTAGATCCGAGGCCCTGATTGGTTTAGGTCGTTGTTTAGATGAGAGAGAGGATGCGCAGACCTGCGATTAAAAATGGTTAAAAATAAAGATTGCCAGTGTTGTATTACCCTCAAGTAATAAAATCCGTGGCGCCCAACTTTCCTTTCGAGATTTTGACTAAGAATTATAATTGTGTGTTAATGTCGGAGTATCTAATCGAGATTCGATTCCGGTGATACTCCGGATTTTGTTCATAATTGTAAATATTTGTTGCTTTAAAATTCCATGTATTTAGTTATTTTTCTATTGACTTGACTGAGTATTCGAATACCGTACAATTTAAAGAACTCTTGATTTGTTTTTGACATTGACGTATTTTTATGTTTCACGGCCTTTTATTGTAATATGCAATTAAATTTTTCATTGTTTGTGTTTCATTAATCCAGTTTTCCCTCACACACCTGCTGTTGAGCTAGGTAGAGCAGTTTTAAGTAGATATATTCTTAAAGAAATTTATAGTTAAAATTAAAAGTTGTTTCAATTTTTTACACCCCCAATCATTGTAAACGCAGCTTTATTCCATAATAAGACTTTGACAAGGAACGGGATTCTGTGAACAAAATAATATATTATTGCAGCATGCGACTTGGAGCATGCGACCTAACTGAGTTAATTGTTTCTAGTTGGTTCGGGATTATAATATCACCCTGTATAGAGAATTTTTTTCTTGTTGAAAATAAGAGCAAAGAATTAAATGTAGAACTTAAAATGTTTATTTAGCATTCTTTACACAAATATTTAATGAAAATTTAGGATCCAAATAAGGATGTGGCTATTTATACATACTGTCCAGGCAATTCACGCCGCACATGCGCGATGACGTTCAAACATATTGATATAGTAAGAATTATAAGGTTAACCATCAGCAGTCTGTGGTGTAATACTTAGTGTTCCCGATTCTCACACGTGAGGTCGACGGTTCGAATCCGCTTGCTACAGTTTTTTTTTTACCACATTTTGTTAACTAAAATACGTAATACGAATATTTCTTTAGGTTAGTTCGTTGGGTTAAATATGTTAATATTTTTTGATGTAGTATAGTTGTTTATGATAGATAATGTCCCTTGCCCTCGACGGCTATACTGTATGTATAAATAGCCAATTTCTTATACATACTGTATGTATAAATAGCCAATTGCGTATACATACTGTATGTATAAATAGCCAATTGCGTATACATACAGTATGTATAAATAGCCACATCCTTAAAATAATTTAAATAATGTTTCTTACAAAGCATTGAATTACGGCAACAGAAATTCGTTCAGATTCCTATATTAAAACTAAACAGAAATTAAGTTTTTAATTCACTTGATATTTTTTAGGTTTACTCACAATTAACTTTTAGTTTGGAAAATGTACCGAAAAGTTGATTTAACTTGGTATTTTACTCGAAACTAGCTTAGTTATTTGAGAACGTGTCACGCAAAGTTCAAGGAAGTAACTGATCTGGCTACCCAAAATTGCTACAGCTTTTATAGCCAAAAAGGCTGGTTCACAAACTATTTGGCCGGTACGTTTGAGGGGTTCGAGAGTCGCCAAAACGTTTTTCATAAATTTCGTTTATCGTGCCCCTGTCGCTCATTTTGACTACGAGTCACATAACTGTTTCTTTATTTGCAAATTTTAATATGAAGTTATGAAATTTCTTTGTTGAGATATATAGAAATGTGGGGAATTTAAAGCTGCATATTCTGATATATAATTCATTCGTCAATACTTATTAGTTTGTAAGACATTAATTAATTTGTAAACTACACACAACTCAGATGGGATGGACGGGAATTCAAACTATAGCCCACAGAGCTTTGACATGAAGGCATCTGTTAGAAAAAACTGCTATGAACTTTTTAGTACGGTTCTTCTAGATTAATGGCGACTTGGCATTTGATGGGTATTTTGCTTCGTATGATTGAAATCTAATATATTATTAACGCGAACAGCAGAAAATGAGAAATTTATGATTTTATAAAGCTTTAAAATTAATTTTAGAATGTATGATATATTATTAAAAAATTTTAGGAGCTATTATGAAATCAAGATTTTAGTAACTGTATCGAAATACCAGTTTAGGCAGCGGCAGGCGTTTAAAGATCTTACAGTTTGGAAAATGTGTTGAGTATGAATTTGTTATTTGTCATGATTCTGAAAGTCTGACGTCGGCATGCCAGCGACAGTAATTTGGTAACAACAATAAAAAATGGTTTTGATAAATATGCTAAAAGAATTTCAGGATTTCGGTTATTTATCGAAAGTTTTTATGAGTTTTGTTGTGAAATATTAAAGTCTATCATGATTTTAGTTTTCAGATTAAATTTTGATTACGCATTTGCTGTAAAATGGTTGATTTAGAAAATTTGTAACTGAAGCGAATATCTATGGGCAAAGGTGGTTTCTTAGTAACGTTACTGAATTTTTCAAGTTAATTGCTATATATCTATGGCTTTTTCGAAAATTTGGCTGAAAAGACTTTGTGTTTATAATACATTTCGAAAATTATATTTAACGCGAGGAATATTAATCGCCAGCTATCAATGTCGTAGATTTGGGGTATGACGTTAACGTTTTCTCTTGAAATTATGGCACGCCACTGGGAAAAAATCTTTTTGAAAATTTTGTATTGCAAATTTATTTTTGAACAAAAATGATATCTTGACTTTTTTGGATAGCTAAGGTTATTAATTATTAGTCTTATTTTATTTTAATTAATAACTTGCCATATTGAAGAAAAATAAACTCGTCACGAATTATTAAATTAATTAAAATGAAAATTAGGAAACATAAACAAAACAATATATTCTTAACACTTTTAAAGTGTTTAAAGATGAGTTTTTTTGAGACATATGCGAATGGAGTACAAACATGTGATATAATAAAATTTTACTGTATTGTTCATTTTTTTACTACCTCAGTGTAAAATATTTGCGGTAAAGCAGTATCAAACATATTATTTTTTCAATTTATACCTTATACCTTATATCTCAAAAATAAAGTTGCTGTAGACCTCCGTTGATAAGAACTTTTTCTTTAACATCATCCGATGATTCAGATCCTTAAATATTAGCATGCAAAACTGAAATACTCTGTATTTTTAAAGGTTTTCCGCTCCATCTTGTGGAAAAATTATCCGTTTGTATTATCCCAAATACTATGTTATCTTTAATATCATATTTAGACTAAAATTATTTCAAACTATTAATATTAATTTCGCCCATAGTAATTATATTATAATTCTTGTTAGATTTCCAGTGCAAATTTCGTTATACATATTTAAATAAACTACTACTAAATTACTGACAAATTTAACAAGCCTTCCATAAAATGCTTTAGTTTATGGATAAATTTTATTAAAGAATAAAATTTGCAGATCTAAAAAACCTTGAAATTAACAAACTTAATTAATTTACAATTTAATAGGTCCTAAAACGCTACAAAGTCATTAGTGGCATACCTTGAAACGAGATGTTTAGCTACGTCGTGTGCAGATTTTGTGGATAATAAAAATATTTGCACAAGAGACTGCTTTCATAAATGAATAAATTGTAGCGGTTTAAAGTTAAAAAAATAAGTTGTATATAGGTATAACAGTAGATCGGGTAATATATTAGAATATGACATCAGACGTCCATCAGTAAATGCTGAAAGTTGTGGCAACAACGAAGAGCTGGCGTTCAATCCAAGGAAATATTCTGCATTGTTAAGTAAAGCATTTGTTTGGTCTAATAACTGTTTCTTATTACATGCAGAATTCCTTAAACCCCAAAAATGCCTTCATTTAAGATAAAAGACAGAAACCATTTAGGTATCCCAAATTGTATAGTGAAGGAATTTAATGGACTAAATGAGTAAGAGTTGGCATGCTTTTTAGTTCAAAATCAAACGAGTACAGTTAAGAATGAAGACAAAAATGATTAAGTCAATAACAGTAGTAAAATATTAAATATATTGGTTTAGGATCAGCTTAACGGTTTCAACTTTGTTATTTATTCTAGAACTATCTCCAAACCTACTACCTACCTTTAATCTACCGTCTAGAGAAAAACAAGCAACAAAAGACCTTTATAACAATGATAACATTATCATCATTCTACCAGATAAAGGCAATGATACCATTATAAGGACTGATTATTTAAGAAAAGTAAACGATTTACTTAATATCATTACTTCAAGAGATCCAGCACAATTCTACCAAGTGACAAAAACCGCCAACAACGACTCTAATCGCTACCCACATATCACAAAAATCCTCAATCCCAGGGAAAAAAATCTCTACTACTAGAATATACGACCTTTTTTTTATATATATACATTTATTTAACGCCGGCCTATTTCCGCTACTGAGGCCTAACACCGATGCCTGTAGACGAGCTACCCCCAACCAGGAATTTTGCCGAACCTCTTCCCTTAAGAAGAGTAGGGATCTTTTACTTGCCTAACATTTAATAGACAAGGGACCGACGGCTTTACATCCCCTCCGAAGGATGGTATATCTCCTATACAACCCTCGCCTAAGGTTGTATAGCTTCCGCGCATACACTGATATACAAGCCGCTGGAAGATGTGTGAGGCGAGGACGCGGTTTCCGTTGGAATGGTCACCCATCCAAGTACTAACTGCGCCTGTCGTTGCTTTACATCGCATACCAAAATATGTACATAGTAAAGACGCACCTACGCTCGCCCCTACGACCTTTCTAAAATCCGTAAAACATCATTTCTTTACGACTAATTTGAAGTGATTTTCGTTCCCTAACCGATAAGTTAGAAAGATACCTAGCCAATACTCTTCCAATCCATTGTTGAACAAGTACTTTCTTATGTGAAACATTCCATCCATATCATTGACCTATATCACTATATATATCTGGGTGGTCATACATTTTTTTGTATACATTCTTTGCTAACTAATTCTGTAGATCTTAGCGTCCGGTAACCATACTGACAGTTGGCAAGTAGCTGATTGGTTTCTAGATAATTGTAAAGACTAGTGGAAACTGCCTTTTCAGTTATTTTTGAAATATAACTCAGAATTATGATAGGCTTGTAATTCTCTAATAGTTGCGGATTGTCTTTTTGTGCAAAGGTACAATTTTTATTAATTTTAAAGCATTTGTGGGAGCTGTTGTTACCTCCTTTCCCTTATTATTTATTTTTGGGAATGGTACATGTATCGCAATTGTTGAGTTAAGCGCAACAATTTGCAAGTCGCAAATTCTACAATTTCCTTTACTCGCAACTAAAATAGTGGCATATAATCGATAAAAGGAATCTATAATAATAGTCTTTACTAGTTCCATACCACAGCTGATTTACTTTACAATTTGTAAATACATAACCAAAACTAAGAACAGCCGTAATAAATAGTAAACCTTATTGTGAGAACTCAGTAAATATATTACAACTTATAGGATATACTATGTATAGTAATGAGAAAGGTAAGGAAAATAACCATATGTACTTAGATAGTAATCAAAAATATAAAAATTGAAATATAGGTATCTGATGTAAATAAATGTTTTTAGGCAATCGACAATCGTTTCCTTAGATGCTGTAATAAACGGAACAGAGATACATAATAGTGTTAAAAGACATGACTGAGTTCCTAAGATGTACATAAAACAGTGTGAAATGATTTAGCAGTTATACAAGTAAAATTCTGCTAGTTGAAAATAGTTTCACTTACAAAAACTGAATCAAAAATATTACACAGATCGTGCTAAATATAAACAAAAATACTAGTTTCTATATAAAACTGTTAAATGGACATAGGTCATGTAACACTGTCCTGTATTTAAGTTAATTTATTTATAAATGTGTCACATTATCTTAGCAACCCATCGATGCATTTTTCAGTTTTTTGTCTTAATTTGACCAATTTTGATCGTACAGCCTAAAGCAAAAACCAAATTAAATGCAATTAAATTTACTTTATGTAAAAATTAGTTTTTAAAAACGTCTCCTTTTAAGTTATGAGCATTTGAACATCTACTCAAGACATTTGTTGTATCTACTCGAGTGCTTCTGAGTCAAAAAATAAATAATTTCCAAAGAAAAATATAGAAGAAAGATTTTTTATCCGTTCTGAGATCAAGTAAGTTATCTTATATACAGGTTATAAAATGTTAACAACATTTATAACAGCGCTAATTTCTTCCAAATCTTCACGTATAAAATCGGAAATAAAAAACAGAGCCATATAAATCCTCACAGTTTTTAAAGCCTTTTAATTTTAAAATGTTAACCATCCGAGCCATAAAAATTAATGGAATATTTAAGACATTGTATTTGGACAGGATCTATCAATAACTCCTTATCCTTATCCTTGGGCATTAATAATTATTGCTACGATTTATTTTTATGGGCATGTTTGATAGCGCTCGATGTGTTCGATGGCTAATTAGTTTGATAATTTATGCACGAAATATTGTTGTTGCAGTCATTGATCCGGTCTCACTAAAATAAAATAAATGTTGTTGTGACTTGTGAGTGGGCTGAAACTTAACTACGTTTTAATCTGGACGAATCTAATACACAACCTGATACAAATTTATACAAGACCATGTAACACTGGGCCTGCCTTAATTCCAGCCGGCCGTGGAATTATTCCGTAACTCCTTCAACTTTCATCTTCATATTATTTACTCGCCCTACTGCATAGAATGTTCGGTTTAATGTATCGACAAGTACGTTATCTCCTGTATACGATTCTAATGGTGTATTTATTTATTTTGGTACGTGTGGAGCATTTTTAATGATCCTCCGTTAGGGACTTTATGGATTTTAAATACGCTCTAATCAACCTTCGCTGATAAACTTGTTTCTGTGCATTCTACGGTTTTATTAAAAGAAACTGTCTCCATGACGCCTATGGCAAAAGTTATTTGTAGCTCGTTTCATTCTACAAATCTGAGTCACAGCAAATTAGTAACGCACAGAATGCCGATGAATTATTTATTTGTTTATTATACGGATGTTGAGATGGAAAGTTCATTCCTTTTCGATCCCATCTCGAAATAACTTTGATGTAATTAATTAAATAAAAAGAACTGACGGAGACAAATAAGGAAGAACATTTTCATCATGGTAAACGGGTTAAAAATAAACCTGCCGCATCTTACCTGTGTGCTGTTATTAAATAATTATTACTGTCTTTCTTCGATGGGGAAAGCGTACTGGTTTTTTTGCCTGACTCACTCTGGCAAATGTGCTTTATCGAAATAAAAATAGTTTTAGATCCGAAAACCCCCTTATTAGTGGGGTCAAATTAGGATTTGAATGCGAATTGCCTGGTCTGGTCACTTGCTAAAAATATACAGTGTGGTCAAAATTGATTTTTCAACCTCCTTATTAGTGGGGTCAAATCAGGATTTGAATGCGAATTGCCTGGTCTGGTCACTTGCTAAAAATATACAGGGTGGTCAAAATTGATTTTTCAATTTAGGACTCTCTGAACTGAATTATCTCAATTTTTTCAAAGGGACATCCTGTATATCTTTCGACGACTCCTTATTTTGGGCTATTTTTACTCCACTAAAAATGTTGTATGATATATGAAGATATGTTGGCACGTGGTACATGGAATAACAGTTTTTAGGTTATTTCAGGGCAACTGATTTTACTATTTATCAACTTATGTAAAAACATGACTGTCCTCCAGTGTCCAGGCTGTCGGTTGAGAATCTACCTAAAAGTATATCATGGGGATGTCCAATAGGGGGATATACACCATCCAGCTTGTAGGAGAGAAATTTCAAAAAGCGTCTCTGGATACTTTCGAGCGTATTGCTATATGTGACATATCCCGGGTGCCATATTAATGATGCATAATCTAATTTAAACTTAACAAATGGGTTAAATAATAAGGTTAACAAGTGAGTGTTCGTAAAACTTAACGAGTTTCTGATAACGAAACCGAAACTTTTGTTTTCAGACAAAGCTGTGTCTTCAACGCATCTGTAAAATGTTAGTCTGTTGTCAAACAGGACGCCCAGTTCTTTGAAGATTTCGGTTCTTCTTAGTGATGTGAAGTCAAGTTTATAGTCATAGAGAAACGTTTTTTTTCCTAGAAAAAAATATCACATTGCGTTTGTCGACGTTGAGAGGCAAATCATTATGGTCGCACCAAGTTTCTATTTTCAGAAGATTATCTTGAAGTTTTTTACAGTCAGCTAGAGTATTTATATCAGAAAAAAGTTTGATATCATCGGCATATAGTAAGACATCGACATTCAAGTCCATCACGATGTAATTAATAAATAGTACGGACAACAGAGGTCCCAAGATAAAGCCCTGCGGCACTCCTGAAGTGGCATTAATTTCAACTGACTTAATGATCGCGGTATTGCACATATTGTGTTCTATTGTTAAGATATAATTTAAAGAAGTTAATAAGTAACTGAGATAAGCCCATCGTTTGAAGTTTATTTATTAATAAACCATAATCAAGCCTGTCAAAGGCCTTTTGAGAAATCTGTATATAGTACGAACTTGAATGCCGGTGTCGAGATATTGTGAGATGCGCTGTGTCATGTACATTAAAATAGTGATAGTGGAAGTGGAAGAACTTACAAAAAATGTTCGTTTTTCATTTCTACATAACATCGTCGAAAAATATACAGGGTGTTCCATTTGAAAAAATTGAGAAATTCAATATAGAATGTTTTTAATTGAAAAATAATATTTGGCCACCCTGTACATTTTTAGGGAATAAAATTGATTTACAAACATTAATTAGATGTCTCATAACGGGTATTCACATAAGTTTTTCTTGAAACCCATAATTGTGACTGTAGTGATTTTTTAATACCCATCTGCAAATTGCATTATTTCAACAAAAAAAATTCATTACATTCAAGTGGTTGGGAGATATTCAATGCTAATATAGGAACGAATAGAGCCTAGAAAAATGTTTCAAAAAATTTACTGATATAAATAGCATTCCATTTTTAAAAAAAGGAACTTGGTCCTGTAATTTCGTCTTGACTCGCCCTGTATGTTCGAAAATAATTTACATTATAGACTTTTTTACCTAATTTACTTGCAATTTCTTACAAAATTTCTAGCTATTGTAGAACTCGAGATATCGAAGTCCGACGCACTATTTACCCCACCCTGTGTATGTCATTTTGGTGTCCCGCTAAAGATCAGGGCCCTCAATTTGAATCTAGATTATTTTGATTATTTTCAAAATTCCTAGGATTTCATAGAATACATACTACTGCGTATCATCCTCAAAGTAATGGGTTAGTTGAAAGATTTCACAGAGCTCTAAAAACAACATTGATTGTCAGATCTAATTCCAGGAATTGTAAGAGTGAACTTCCAATCATTTTAATAATCTCAAAGTGACAGACAGACAGACAAACATCATATTTTAGAAAAATCATTTGTCAATCCAGACATACAAATATGTGATAATATTTTTTAAGAAAGAGACATTAAAACCTTTATCACCGATGTACGAAGCACGACCTTTTAAGGTGGGATCTTATACTGATAAAGTTATTTTTATAAATAATAAACGTGGAGCAGAGCCTACAATTAGTACAGACAAAACTTAATGGTCAGCAAAGTGCTTTTAGGCTTTTGAAGAAAAAAAGAGTTTGACAAAGTTAATATATTTTCCAAAATTCTCAATAAAAATTTTCAATTAAAGATCCTGTCATTGGTCTTTTGATTATGGAGGAATTTATGTGGGGTGTATTCATATATACATGTTCATTAAAGAACTGTCTCCTTACTGAAACAAATCTAGATCTCCTAGACTTACATCATTGAAGAGACCTGAAAGGCAGTTAAAACCATTTTCATTTTAGGACTTTAACTTTAACAATGCCAAAACTGAACGCGATACTTAATATATGTTTTGCTATCTAAGTTGACATTATCTGATAGCGCAGTGGCCTAGAGCCTGATGAACATTGTCGCACTGCCTATCATGCACAGGGTTGATCTCAGCTCCGACAATAACAATTCCGATGGATAATAGATGTCTGCCTGAGCTTTTTCAAAAGCATTGGAGTTGAGAGTTTTGTATTATATATTTATTTTTTAAAATTCTAATTGCCTTATCTTTTAAATGTTGTTAACCCAGATGTGTGCAATTCAATTTCTAAAAAAGAGTTAGATCCGCCATTGATTGTTTGAATCTTTGACTGCTTCTCTTTAAGAGGGGAACTATTTGTGGCGTATCATCTACTACTATTACCAGTTAGTTATTTATCGTTATTATTTTTATATTAAGAAAGATACCTTTGATATCTAGGTCTACTGCTAATGGTACCCATGGCAGAAGAATAATATTTTAAGATTGATATACATACATAATTATATAATATGCTACTTATTTGAATACAATAAATTATACCAAAAATTCATATGAATAATAATTCTTTTATTGAACTTCTAACTTCCTAAAATCGTCTTATACTGAAGAAATAACTTTAACGAAAAAGGAAGTAAAAATACCTGACTTCAATTTTAAAATGCCAACACATGAATGCACAGCAATTTTGCGAAACTATTAATTATTAGCACTTTATTACAAAGCAAAAATTATTTTTAATATACACTAAATATATTTTAACGAAAAAATTGTAAAAAGTTAATATGTTACAACGTGAAATACTTAACTAAATTTAATGGATTTAAGAAATAAAATAGAGCACAGAAAAAAACTGTACCTCTGTAAATCAATTTTCATTCTTTCCAAATTACTGTGTAGTACAAAAACTTGTTTACATCCAAAAAAACGAATTTAATTTAAATTTCAAATTTAGCAGCGTCGGTTACCGTGAGCGTTTCTAAAGACGGCTTAATTATTTAAATTATTGATATTCGAATCTTCCGATCATCAATCACCAATTGAAATTGAAGTATTTTAATTATATTTGCCGGAATCAGAATAATTTTAATTTAGTTTGAGACGAAAGTCGATGCTTGAAACTTTTTAATTTTCAATAACGTCGTTTCAGTGTAGCAAATACGCGAAGAAAGAGATATTTTATAATTCAGAAAAACTCGCGTCGGAAGCAAAAATCCATATCTCACCCCAAGGCATCCAACCCCTCGCTATTATAACTCGCGGAGCGAAAAAGTAAATTTTAAGAAACCCTCGCCCTCGTTTTATAGTCGGCCAACTTCTCATACACTGTGAATTCAATCGCACTATGACCTGTGTATACATGACCAGATGCAATTAAATAGGCAATTTATTTTTTTATGTGACTCCGGATTTTTTAATCAAAACCACGATATAATTAAAAAGTGGCTCAAATGTAATTTTGGTCGTAGTTATTGCACTGTTACCGTTGCTTTATTGTTAATGAATCTCATGAATTTTTTTCAAAACACTCCAAACGATCATTAAGAGGCATTCCTTACACATCGCGGGTGAAGTTATAACTTTTCTACAAGATATTTTATCTCCCATAAATCTTTTATTTCAAACTAAATATCGATGTTTTATACTCCCTCTTACGTACAGGGTCAGACAGAAATATTAGTGTAACAATCTGGGGGTAGCGTGTGTGTTATTTGTTTTTCTTCGCGGATGTTGTATTAAGGCAACATTTGATATGAGGTATCTCTGGGTGACACTTAATAACCGTTAACTAGTGATTTAATAGTAAGGAAAATAATTATGATACTGAATGAAGTCAAAAAAATCTATTTTACAAAGTTCGATATATCTACCACGAAGTAGTTCATCTTTTCAATGCTCTGCCCAATGATATAAAGTAAGTTCCAAATATAAAGGCTTTTGTTAAAAATGTATGCAAATATCTGACATATCTTCGACCGTTTTTATTTGCAATGGAATTAAATGAATAAAATACTGTGAGAGGGATTTTTCCACTATATACTAATAATAATAATAATAATAATAAGCAGGAGGGGCTAACTTCCATCTATTAAGCCTTTGGTGAGTAGCGCCACCACTTACTCCAGCTAGGGGTGCAAAACCGAACCGGCAGCCCTAGTGCACCCGGGAGGGGAAAGCATCTTCCCCTCTGGTGTCGGTCGTGGGCCTGCAGGGCTAACCACCCACAGGCTCTAACCTTTGGTTCCGGCAGGCCGAAGACTGGGCCCCCACGATCGACCCCGTTCGGATAGGGGTCAAGGGCAAGGTGGTGGGGCCCAACCGGATAGACCGCCCGTTGACGACGTACGCAATGAACAAGGACGCTTTGAGTGGACAGATGAACTGAGGGATGAGCTTCTGCATTGTTATGAAAGCAGTGAGCCCGCGCGGAGGGGGTACATGGCGCGGATGCATGCTCTGTGGTGTGAGAGGCTACCGGAGCATAGCGCCTTCACGCCACAAAATCTGCGTGACTATGTATCCCACCTTCGTAGTAGGGGCTACGTGAGGGCTGCTCCTGGGCCGGTGAATGAGGTGGCCGAAGAGCCGCCACATTCACCGGTTGAGGACGTGGCTCTCCTCGTTCCGCCAATACCAGAGGGCCTCAGTACCAGAAGGGGGTTACACCGTCTGAAAACCCCCGGGCCACAAGACCTGGCCAGAGTGGACGCTGAACTTCGTACAGCGCTACCAGAAGAGGCTGACATCTGGCACATAAATTGTGCCGTGTATGCCGCTGCTCAACGCTCGTCTCAGGTGGAGAGGCGAAATACCTCTTCCCCACAGGTGAGAGCGCAGCGGCGCATACAAAAGATGGAAGCCAAGATCCAGTCGGCGAGGCAACACGCATCCCGTATCCAATGTGTGATGGACTATATGGCGGCCAACAGGCCGTTCACGCCTAAAGTGCGTCGATTAGCCGCCAACTTAAGACGCGTCCATCACACACTCAATGAGGCAGTGCTGCGAACCACCAAACAGCACTGTCTCGACAGGATACGGATGCTAGTGACTTGCAAAAAGTCATTAGTGAGGCGGGCGAGGGGGCTTGCGGAAAATAAACTGTTCCGCGAGAAGCCCTCGCGCCTTTTCCAACCGCCTCCGCGTGTTGTAGACAATCCGCCGACTGCAGATCAGGTGGAGAACTTCTGGAAAACGCTGTACGAGGAGAGGCTTCCACTCAACCGAGATTCTCCGGCCCTTGCACACTTTGAAGCCTTTTGTCAAAGGCTTCAGCAACCACAGGAAGTGTGCGAACCAATAACCCCAGAAGAGGTTCGTAGGGCTCTTGAGGGCTCTAAGAACTTTGCTGCTCCAGGTCCCGATGGGATAAATAACTTTTGGTGGAAAAAGTTATCGAGCACCCACCACCATTTGGCCAGAATTTTTAATTCCTGGTTAAATGGGGAGCAGCAAATCCCTTCTTGGGTTGTTGAGGGGCGGACAGTGCTGATCCCCAAGAACGGAGATTTGTCCAACCCAAAGAATTACAGACCGATAACCTGTCTAAACGCATGTTACAAGGTGTTTACACGCATTTTGTACATGCGGGTGCTCCACGCAGTTGAACCGGTTTACGAACGGATATATGAGCAACGAGGGTCGAAGAGAGGTGTCGCTGGCTGCAAGGAGAACCTGTTGATTGACAGATGTGTCACGCAGGACTCCATGCAGTATAAGCGGAACCTCTCTATGGCCTGGATCGACTACCGCAAGGCATTCGACATGACATCGCATGAGCTCATTGTTCACTTGCTCCGATGTCTTGTGGTACCCGGTCCCGTAGTGAGATGTATTGAAGAACTGATGCCGCTCTGGAGGACTCGCTTTACCATAACATCGGGTAACGATAGAGTCCAAACAGAGTCGGTAACATTCAGAAGAGGAGTATTTCAGGGAGATTCCCTCAGCCCCCTTCTGTTTTGCATCTCACTACTACCATTATCCGTCTCGCTCCGGAAAACCCGTGGCTACAACTGCGGTACCCCCGGCGACAGGAGGCATAAGGTCACCCATCTATTTTATATGGATGACCTTAAACTTTATGCCTCTGGAGAGAGGGATCTCCAACAGTCCCTTAGGGTGGTACAGGAGTATACGCAGGCTGTCGGTATGCAGTTCGGGTTGGACAAATGCGCACTGATCCATCTCAAGAGAGGACGATGCGGTGACTATGGAGAGGACGCGCAGCTCGTGGACGGAAGCATCTTACACCATCTAGATGCCGGAGAGTCGTACACTTACTTGGGTGTCGAGCAACGCTCCACCCAAGAAGTGAGTGTAGTGAAAAACGCTCTCCGCGGCAAGTATCAGCACCTACTCCGACAGATCTGGTCTTCAGAACTGTCGGGGAAGAACAAGGTGTCTGCTACAAATATGCTTGCCGTTCCGATCCTTCTCTACTCTTTCGGAGTAGTGAAGTGGACTAGAGAAGAGCTGCGTCAACTCGATGTAGTAACCCGCAAGAAGATGCATCTCAATAGGAGCTTGCATCCTAAATCGTCCGTTCCACGGTTATATCTCCCACGACATCGGGGAGGCCGTGGACTCTTGAGCTTGGAGAGTCTCCATAGCAGGATGGTTCTGGAGGGAGCATGTAAGGTCATCAGGAGTTCGGATCCCCTCCTCTGCATGGTCCGAGACCATGAAAATGCAGAGGTAGGAGCTTTTCTCTTTAAGGCAGCACGCAGAGCAGCCGATGAACTTGGTCTCATCTTCGACGTCGAGCGGGTAAACCCCGACTCTGTCACCGAGTTGGAACCCGTTCGACTAAAAGCCCACATTAGAGCTGCAGAACACAACATCCTTCTGCAGCTCCATAAGGATAAGCCATTGCACGGGATCTTCTATAAAAATATAGAAGACCTCGGCTTATCCGAAAGGCTGACCTTCGCCTTCTTAAGGTCAGCTGGGCTGAAGTCTGAGACCGAGGGATTCATAATGGCTTGCCAGGATGGTGTATTTAACACTCTCGTCTATCGACGTCGTGTCATGGGTATGGAGGTCCCTGATGTCAACTGCAGGGCCTGCCGCAGGGCGCCGGAGACTGTAATGCACTTACTGTCGGCTTGCCCGACTTACGCAGTCTCGGCCTATATTCATAGACACAACGCAGCATTACGAGTGCTTTACTATCATCTAAGGCACTCGTATGGGATAGACGAAACACCAGTGCTGCCTTACGTTCCGGGGGATATTGAGTCCGTTGTGGGGAATGAGAAGTGCCTAATTTATTGGAACTACTCGTTTCCCACCGTCAGGCAAATACAAGCCAACAAGCCTGACATAGTACTCCTCGACCACCAACTCAAGACAATGTATGTCGTGGAATTCTCAGCTCCCGCTGAGAGCAACATTGTCTTGAAAGAGGAGGAAAAACGGACAAAATATCGAGATTTGCTCTTCGAACTCCGCAGGCTTTATCCAGGCCATTCTGTTAAAATAGTGGTACTGATTATAGGAGCCCTCGGTGGAATGAGACAGACGCTGCTTTCAGAACTAAAGATCATACCGGCATGCCGAGATTCGGCAGAGATCTTAGCCGGCAGAATGCAGAAGGCTGTCATCCTCGGTTCATTACGTCTACTCAGGGCACACAATTCGCGGACCCGGTAGTCACTCACCCCACGGGCGTGGGGAGTGGCTATTGGTATTACCAGCTCCCCTCTGTGAGGGTCGGAGCCACAGAGTAGGGTGACTGGTTTTTTGTATAAAAAAAAAAAAAATATAATAAGCAGGAGGGGCTGACTTCCATCTATCAAGCCTTTGGTGAGTAGCGCCACCACTTACTCCAGCTGGGGTGCAAAACCGAACCGGCAGCCCTAGTGCACCCGGGAGGGGAAAGCGTCTTCCCCTCTGGTGTCGGTCGTGGGTCTGCTGGGCTAACCACCCACAGACCCTAAACTTTGGTTCCGGCAGGCCGAAGACAGGGCCCCCACGATCGACCCCGTGCGGATAGGGGTCAAGGGCAAGGTGGTGGGGCCCAACTGGACGGACCGCCCGTTGACGAAATTGGCAATGTCCAAGGACGCTTTGAGTGGACAGATGAACTGAGGGATGAACTTCTGCATTGCTATGAAAGCAGTGAGCCCGCGCGGAGGGGATACATGGCGCGGATGCATGCTCTGTGGTGTGAGAGGCTACCAGAGCATAGCGCCTTCACGCCACAAAATCTGCGTGACTATGTATCCCACCTTCGTAGTAGGGGCTACGTGAGGGCTGCTCCTGGACCGGTGAATGAGGTGGCCGAAGAGCCGCCACAATCACCGGTTGAGGACGTAGCACTCCTCGTTCCGCCAATACCAGAGGGCCTCAGTACCAGAAGGGGGTTACACCATCTGAAAACCCCCGGGCCACAAGACCTGGCCAGAGTGGACGCTGAACTTCGTACAGCGCTACCAGAAGAGGCTGACATCTGGCACATAAATTGTGCCGTGTATGCCGCTGCTCAACGCTCTTCTCAGGTGGAGAGGCGAAATACCTCTTCCCCACAGGAGAGAGCGCAGCGGCGCATACAAAAGATGGAAGCCAAGATCCGGTCGGCGAGGCAACACGCATCCCGTATCCAATGTGTGATGGACTATATGGCGGCCAACAGGCCGTTCACGCCTAAAGTGCGTCGATTAGCCGCCAACCTAAGACGCGTCCATCACACACTCAATGAGGCAGTGCTGCAAACCATCAAACAGCACTGTCTCGACAGGATACGGATGCTAGTGACTTGTAAAAAATCACTAGTGAGGCGGGCGAGAGGGCTTGCGGAAAATAAACTGTTCCGCGAGAAGCCCTCGCGCCTTTTCCAACCGCCTCCGCGTGTTGTAGACAATCCGCCGACTGCAGATCAGGTGGAGAACTTCTGGAAAACGCTATACGAGGAGAGGCTTCCACTCAACCGAGATTCTCCTGCCCTTGCACACTTTGAAGCCTTTTGTCAAAGGCTTCAGCAACCACAGGAAGTGTGCGAACCAATAACCCCAGAAGAGGTTCGTAGGGCTCTTGAGGGCTCTAAGAACTTTGCTGCTCCAGGTCCCGATGGGATAAATAACTTTTGGTGGAAAAAGTTATCGAGCACCCACCACCATTTGGCCAGAATTTTTAATTCCTGGCTAAATGGGGAGCAGCAAATCCCTTCTTGGGTTGTTGAGGGGCGGACAGTGCTGATCCCCAAGAACGGAGATTTGTCCAACCCAAAGAACTACAGACCGATAACCTGTCTAAACGCATGTTACAAGGTGTTTACACGCATTTTGTACATGCGGGTGCTCCGCGCAGTCGAGCCGGTTTACGAACGGATATATGAGCAACGAGGGTCGAAGAGAGGTGTCGCTGGCTGCAAGGAGAACCTGCTGATCGATAGATGTATCACGCAGGACTCCATGCAGTATAAGCGGAACCTCTCTATGGCCTGGATCGACTACCGCAAGGCATTTGACATGACATCACATGAGCTCATTGTTCACTTGCTCCGATGTCTTGTGGTACCCGGTCCCGTAGTGAGATGTATTGAAGAACTGATGCCGCTCTGGAGGACTCGCTTTACCATAACATCGGGTAACGATAGAGTCCAAACAGAGTCGGTGACATTCAGAAGAGGAGTATTTCAGGGAGATTCCCTCAGCCCCCTTCTGTTTTGCATCTCACTACTGCCATTATCCGTCTCGCTCCGGAAAAACCGTGGCTACAACTGCGGTACCCCCGGCGACAGGAGGCATAAGGTCACCCATCTATTTTATATGGATGACCTTAAACTTTATGCCTCTGGAGAGAGGGATCTCCAACAGTCCCTTAGGGTGGTACAGGAGTACACGCAGGCTGTCGGTATGCAGTTCGGGTTGGACAAATGCGCACTGATCCATCTCAAGAGGGGACGATGCGGTGACTATGGAGAGGACGCGCAGCTCGTGGACGGAAGCATCTTACACCATCTAGATGCCGGAGAGTCGTACACTTACTTGGGTGTCGAGCAACGCTCCACCCAAGAAGTGAATGTAGTGAAAAACGCTCTCCGCGGCAAGTATCAGCACCTACTCCGACAGATCTGGTCTTCAGAACTGTCGGGGAAGAACAAGGTGTCTGCTACAAATATGCTTGCCGTTCCGATCCTTCTCTACTCTTTCGGAGTAGTGAAGTGGACTAGAGAAGAGCTGCGTCAACTCGATGTAGTAACCCGCAAGAAGATGCATCTCAATAGGAGCTTGCATCCTAAATCGTCCGTTCCACGGTTATATCTCCCACGACATCGGGGAGGCCGTGGACTTTTGAGCTTGGAGAGTCTCCATAGCAGGATTGTTCTGGATGGAGCATGTAAGGTCATCAGGAGTTCGGATCCCCTCCTCTGCATGGTCCGAGACCATGAAAATGCAGAGGTAGGAGCTTTTCTCTTTAAGGCAGCACGGAGAGCAGCCGATGAACTTGGTCTCATCTTCGACGTCGAGCGGGTAAACCCCGACTCTGTCACCGAGTTGGAACCCGTTCGACTAAAAGCCCACATTAGAGCTGCAGAACACAACATCCTTCTGCAGCTCCATAAGGATAAGCCATTGCACGGGGTCTTCTATAAAAATATAGAAGACCTCGGCTTATCCGAAAGGCTGACCTTCGCCTTCTTAAGGTCAGCTGGGCTGAAGTCTGAGACCGAGGGATTCATAATGGCTTGCCAGGATGGTGTATTTAACACTCTCGTCTATCGACGTCGTGTCATGGGTATGGAGGTCCCTGATATCAGCTGCAGGGCCTGCCGCAGGGCGCCGGAGACTGTAATGCACTTACTGTCGGCTTGCCCGACATACGCAGTCTCGGCCTATATTCATAGACACAACGCAGCATTACGAGTGCTTTACTATCATCTAAGGCACTCGTATGGGATAGACGAAACACCAGTGCTGCCTTACGTTCCGGGGGATATTGAGTCCGTTGTGGGGAATGAGAAGTGCCTAATTTATTGGAACTACTCGTTTCCCACCGTCAGGCAAATACAAGCCAACAAGCCTGACATAGTACTCCTCGACCACCAACTCAAGACAATGTATGTCGTGGAATTCTCAGCTCCCGCTGAGAGCAACATTGTCTTGAAAGAGGAGGAAAAACGGACAAAATATCGAGATTTGCTCTTCGAACTCCGCAGGCTTTATCCAGGCCATTCTGTTAAAATAGTGGTACTGATTATAGGAGCCCTCGGTGGAATGAGGCAGACGCTGCTTTCAGAATTAAAGATCATACCGGCATGCCGAGATTCGGCAGAGATCTTAGCCGGCAGAATGCAGAAGGCTGTCATCCTCGGTTCATTACGTCTACTCAGGGCACATGATTCACGGACCCGGTAGTCACTCACCCCACGGGCGTGGGGAGTGGCTACTGGTATTACCACCAGCTCCCCTCTGTGAGGGTCGGAGCCACAGAGTAAGGTGACTGGTTTTTTGTAAAAAAAAAATAAAAAAAAAAAAAAAAAAAAAAAAAATAATAATAATAATAATAATAATACCTTTATTTTCCTTTCAGACAGTACATACATGTATAGGAATCGTCACAGTTTGGCACACAATTATGCTACAAAAAATTCTTCTAACGTATAAAAACAATTGTTTAATAAATATAGTCTTAATTTTAGTTTAAAACTATTTACATTTTTTGCCTGTTTGATATCATCAGATAAACAATTAAACAATTTAAGACCTAGACAGTTGGGTGCATTTAAGGATATATTATATTTATAATAAGGAACATGAAATTCTTCCTTTTGTCTCGTGTCTATAGCATGAAACCTCTTATTCGTAATAAATATAGCCATATTACTGTAAACATATACACACAATTCAAAAATTAAAATACTAACAAGGGTTAAAACTTTATAGTCTTTAAAAGCATATCTGCAGGAACAGGTACTAGAAATCCCTGCCATGTTTCTTAAAATTCGTTTTTGTACAATAAAAACATCCGCTGATAAGGTGGAGTTTCCCCAAAAGGCGATGCCATATCTGAGTCTAAACCCTACTTGTGCATGATACAAATTTAGTAGTTGATCTTTTAATAGAATTTCTTTTAAACTTCTTATCAAATAAGAGATCGAATTAAGTTTTGATATTAATTGCTCACAGTGTGCCTTCCAATTGAGACACTCATCTAATGTTAATCCCAAGAATTTAACATTTTTGCTATTTGAGATACTATTGTCATTAATTTTAATGTCAAGATCTAAGCAATTTTTTTGTCTGTTGTGAAATCTTATATGTTGGGTCTTATTAGCATTTAAAAATTGTTTATAAAAACAGTACCAGTTGTAAAATTTATTTAAAGAAACGTTGCATTTCTGTTCCAAAAAATTATCAAATCTATCTGATAACAGTAGAGACTGGTCATCTGCATACATTATCAAGTCGGCATCAGATGTCAAGGTATCAAGTTCGTTGGTATAAAGTAAAAATAGAATAGGTCCCAAAATTGAGCCTTGGGGGACTCCCAAATTATTTATTTTGTGCCCCGAGCTGACACTCCCGGTATTTCCATCGGAGGAGTATGTCACAGATACATACAGTCGCCTATTTTTCAGGAAAGAGGCTATCCAATCCCCAGCAACTCCACGAATTCCATAGGCATAAAGTTTTATTAATAATTTATCATGATCGACACAGTCAAATGCTTTGCTGAGATCGCAGAATATCCCAACAGGGCACTCCCCGGCCTCGATATAATCAATGAGCCTCTCAAAGAAGGCATACATAGCAGTATGTGTGGATTTATTAGAACGAAAGCCATGTTGATTTTTCGTCAAAATATTATTATTTTCACAAAAGTTCATAAGGCGATGTAAAAAAGCATATTCAAAAATTTTTGAGATACCTGACGGTACGGATATTGGGTGGCTGTTCTTTGCCTCTAAATGTGTAGCCCCCTCCCACACAAGGCTCTTCTAGAGCCTTCCGGGATAAAGGTGGTCGTAATTACCTGTGGTGTTATTTATTATTTATTTATTTTATTTATATTGGCGGCACATATATAACATATTAAAACAAGGTTCATCAATTCAAATTTTGCAAGCACAATGTATCATAATCAACAGCAAACATTTTAATATAGCATTATATGAAATCCTTGATTCTTGCCCTAAATATGTTTTAAAATCTAAAAATATCCGCCCTGGTTCAATGACAATATTATTACGAACTTAAAAGAAAAACTAGAACCTGGAAGTTATTTAAGCAAACAAGTGCGGAACATATATATAATGAATTTAAAGCGTTAAGAACTCTAATTAAGACAGACACAGATAATGCTTATAAAATATATTCATCAATGTTCAAAACAATATTAGACATGACGTGAAATCCTTCTGGAACTATATTAACTCTAAGAAAGGTGTATCCGCTATCCCTGGAAATGTAGTATATAGAGATGACCAGTTAAATAAGAAGAAATTGTGGACGGATTTGCAAGATTCTTCAGTACCTCATTTACTAATCCCAGAGCAACAAATAACGATTCATTTAACAAATCGTTCAATCCGAATAATAGTAATTTAGATATTGATAAATTTTCTACAGATGATGTCTTATTTGCCTTTTAAAAGTTAAAAGATAAATTTACAAAAGGACCTGATGGCGTACCAACTTTTACTGTTAGGGATTGTGCACATGTTTTTGTAAAGGCCCTAAGTATAATTTTTAATATGCCTTTAAAATTTGGTATATTTTTACATATATGGAAGAAATATCTCGTATCTGCTCGGTTTACAAGAAGGGCGAAAAAATCAAAGTAGAAAACTATCGGTAAATTACTATAATTTGTAGATAGTTAGAGTAGTTTGTATCAATACGGCCTCGTTAAAAGTAGATCCACGGTGTCAAACTTATTTGGTGTTTCGCAGCATATTGCTCAATGTATGGATCTAAATGGCCAAGTAGATGTTATTTACACGGACTTCTCCAAAGCCTTTGATATAATTGACAACAATACATTATTTCTTAAGCTAGATCTCGCGGGGCTTTCTATACAACTGTCAAATTTATTTAAATCTTATCTTAGCCAAAGAACACAATATGTTGAATGTGGGGTGTAAAATCGTTCGAAATATCAGTTACATCAGGGGTTCCCCAGGTCTCTGTTCTGGGGCCTCTTCTTTTCATACTATTTATTAATGATATTATAGATAATGTATGCTATTTACTTTATTTGGATGACATGAAGTTGTTTTGCAATATTAGCTCTTAGGCGGACTGCCAAAAATTACAAAACGATTTGCAGAGGGTGAATGATTGGTGTTTATTGAATAAACTTCCACTAAATGTTGACAAGTGCAATGTGATATCTTACTATTGAAAACAAAATCCACTACTAAAAGATTATCAATCAAATGGCAACACATTACACCGCTCTAAGCATATAAGAGATCTTGAGGTCACCTATGATAGGGAATTAACTTTCAATATACATGTCAATAACGTAATGCAATCTTTTTTTTAAAATTTGGGCTTTATAATAATGTCAAAAGGAAGGGAAAACATTTCATATATTTTTAAAAGATAAATTATATTCAATAAATTTAAAGTACAAAGTCATCAACCTAAATTCTATAATTTGTTTACATTATTTTTTATACATTGCAAAATTAACAAACATTAAATTTAAACAAAGTATTGCAAAACATGTGTGTCAGTTTAATTAAGCAATTGCATAGACTGCAATAATTTTCAGGAGCAGGTCACAGCTAAATTTTAATATCATTGACGTTTGGGGTTTGAGAGAGTGCAGTTAAAAGTACAGAAAAATATCTCCTTGGCCTGATGGAGTGCTGGGCAGTGACAATAATTAAGTAAGATTTGTTCGTTTTTATTAGTTTTAAGTTCACCCATCTCATATTGTCTCAAATTAAATAAATGACATTTATATATTTTTTTAAAGCTGTCTTTTACTTTCTGCCATCCAAGTTACCCCCTAGTGCGTATATGGCCTAGAGGAGGCCGGTACGTAACAATAAGAAATTCAACCGGCTTTCCTGAGGTGAGCACGTTAAAACTTTTTACTTCTACACTTAATTCTATGGTCAGATCAAAATTTGAATATGCTTCACTAATATGGAATCTGCTATTTGACCTATACCGACAGCTTAGAGGCAGTACAAAGACGGTTTCTTAAATAAGGATAAGGATAGGATATATCCACCAATTGGAATACCACAAAGCCTTCTATTTGATAGATTCTCATTACCTAGCCTGAAAGATCGCAGAATTAGACAGTCCTTCTGCCATCCCCATAGCACAGGACAAGAAGTAGTCGTATCCAGATTTTTCCAAGTGATGTACTGCAAATGCATACTTAATATATTAAATTTCGTAACATTTTCGGCTGGATGTAAAGGAAAATTGTCAAATTCCTTCTTTTCTTCATAATTTTTCGATTTCTCTAAATCTTTCACATATTGTTATTTGAACCAATATACTCTTTTACAAAGAATCGCCGTTACTGAACATCAGCACGATTTTTTAAAAGAAGATCACCTTTAACCAAACTTTTCTGTATAACCAAAAAGTTATCTTACTTCACATCCTGTAATTGACTCTTTTTTATTACAGGATGGTGTATTTCTTAATACAATGCAAAATATTGCATGCAAGTCCAGATTTATATTACAAGCAACGTTGTTAATTATTCTAATTTTAATATACGGGCACTTAACAAATATTTAAAATTCAAGATTTTATAAAAAAATTAAAAGTTTTGTGTTTGGAGCATAGTCCTTGGCACGTATTAAAAATTTAGTGTAACAGCATACACATATAACCTTAAATTTTGTATTTGCATGAACAAACAGGTCTTTCACCACGTTCAATCATACAATATTACATCGTCTTTATTTAGAATTATTGACGCAATGAAAAATTAAAGAGTAATAGACAAGAAAATGAGATACACCTATACATTATTCAAAATCGGTTAAAAATTAAGTAATTCATATGCAGTTGTTCATGTAATTGAGTGTATTTCGTGTTCCTAGCAGACTGTATGATTCGTTAAATGTCAATATTCTAGAGCCACGACTAGACAGCAAGACGAGAGCGATAAAACAAAATCTTTACGAGCTTTTCAGCAATATTACGTACTTGCGCTTTCAGTGTGAGTTATAATTATTGTTATAAATATAAATGCAATACGTTGAACTGGCGACAGGTGTCACACAACTTAGCGTTAACATTCTGCCACTCGCCATGACATTTGACACTCGGTATTCGAAAAAAATGTGTATGAACTTTCATGACGTCTTGTGAACGTAGAAAGTACGAAAAAGAATATTAGAAATCCGTAATGAAATAAAGAGGACTTTGATTTCTTAAATATTAGTAAGTTATACAAAAATAATATACAGGGAGGTCCATAAGTTAGGAATAACGAGACTTAGCAATTTACGAGTTGTAAGTAAAATGTTCAGCATTACACAACCATTTTTACATCTATAAAATTAAACTTGCTTTAGTAAAATGTTGCTGTGGGAAAAGATACAGGGTGTCAAAGTTCAAATTATGTTTTCGTTCTTTTGCAATAACTCAACAGCCTGCCTCTTGACTGATCTTCGAGAAATTTGCTAGAGGAACTTTTTTATTCTAAGAAACAGTAATTTATGTATTGCATCTCGTTAGTTCATAGAGGGCGCCGCAGGACCTATATCTGATGATGAATTTTTTTTCATCTTTTTTTTGACGAAACGTTGTGGTACTTTTGACCAGAAAATCTAATGAGGGTGTCATTTCCACGTATTACTTGGTAGAACTCGATAACTCCAACCGTTTTCAAGGAAAGTGCTGTTAAATGTTTCAATAATTTTTTGAAAGACAAATTCAAATTTAATGAAACAAAGTGTATTTATTGAAAAATGTGCCTTGGTTATGTTTTAGTTCTGTCATTTGCGTCATTTAATCATTTTATTTTGTTCTTGTGTTCCTTGAGCTAATTTCTTTAACTTATTTATTTACAATGCTTAAATATAATAATTTTTCAAATAGGGAAATGAGGGATATGATGTATTTACGCACAAAATAATTTTAGCGGACATGTTGCAGCGAGGAGATACTCATTACAATAATAATAATAATAATATTTATTTACGGAAATAACATACAGAAAAAATATACAGATATAATTTGTACTATTTATGTAAACAAATTGGATAAATTTACAGTAAGTTAAAACTTGTTTGTAAATTATTGGTAATTTCAGAACCTAGATGTACAATATATTTAGTGTATTCTTATTGTTGCATTTTACAAATAGTCTAAGACTTGTGTATAAAAATTCACATAAGGTAATTCGCAGAAGGTCCTGAAATAACCATTAACCTATATAATTAACAATAAGAAAAAGATATGAAGTAAGCATGACAGGCGAATTATTGAAACTATTGGAACTAAGTGGAATGAGTATTTTTTTGTGTTTATATATTTTTTACATCTATTAGTCGATGTATATCTAGTCTGGGAATGCTTTTAATCCAAGATTTTACTCTATTCTTGAACAAACTATAAGAATTTATAGTTTTTATTTCAATTGGCAATTTATTATAAAGTTTAGGTCCTAGGTATGTATGGCATCTTTGTGCAATTGTTTTTTTAGGTCTAGGTACATGAATAGGGGCATTTATCATATAACGGGTGCTGTAGGCATGATCAATATTTTCCAACTCATTTTTGTTTTTATACTGCCTTAGTAAAAGGTTGAAACAGAAGAGTTGCCGCATATCAAAGATCCCCGTTTCTACATATAGACTTTCAGTTGGGTAGGTCCAATTTTTTTTATATATAATTTTTAATATTAATTTTTGCGTAGTTTCTAAGGTCCTTAAATGATTATTTGAAGTACCTCCCCATGCTATAATTCCATAAGTAAGGTGAGATTCGACTAAAGCATGATAAAGTGTTTTCATATGAACGATTTTAAGAATTTTAGATAAGTATTTAAATTTATATAAGATAGTTCTAATTTTTTTTACTATAAAGTTTATGTGTATATCCCATTTTAAATTCTTATCTATGTAAATTCCCAGATACTTAATTTTATCTGTAGCTGAGATTTCTATATTTGTGCTGCCGATTTTTACACATAATTTTTTATCCAAATAGACTACAGCCAGACCATAAGATTTTCAAAGATCTGTTTCATCGTTTGGGAGAAACGGGTTAATTTCGTCATAAAAACGATGTAGGACGACCGAAACGAATTACTCCAGATCAAGAACTAGAAAGTTTATTTCGTGTGGATGAAGATCCTCAAGTCAGCTCAAATCGTTTAGCAGCGGCAACAGGAGTGATCTGACCTAAGAGTCTTACATAAATAACGCTTCTACACATATCATCTCACTCCTGTACAAAACTTACTTCGAAGGGATTTTCCACAAAGGCTACAATTTCGTCACTTTGTTCTAAATAAACACAACAGGGATCGAAATTTTGTTAAGGACATTTTAATTACCGACGAAGCAATTTTTACTTGCCGAGGCAATTTTAACTGGAGAAATACGCATTACTGGGAAGTAGAAAATCCTCATGCCGGTAAAGAAAGACATTTTCAGCAAGAATTAAGATTAATGTTTGGTGTGGTATCATCGGCGGTCAATTATTGGGACCATTTGTCGTTCCTACAAATTTAAATGTACAATCATCTGTTTTTTCTTCAAAATACTATGCTTGCTTGCTTTCCTACGCAGACGGATCAGCCGAAGAAGAGGGTTTACTTGGCCACTAAGGAGTCCTGATTATAATCCTTTGGATTATTATGTGTGGGGACATATGAAGTCCTTAATCTATGCAAATACTATCAACTGAAGAGAAGAACTGTGAGACAAAATACAAAACGAAGCGAATTTTATTAGAGGACAGGAAAATGTATTTTTCAATGTAAGAAAATCTTTTACGAATAGAATTAGAAAAGACATAGAAGTAGCTGGAGACCATATCGAACATTTACTCTAAGTTGCAGCAATGGGGTTTTTGCATGGGGGAAAGTTTATAATATCATTAAGTCAACTTTTACGTTATTTCTTGGTCTTCTAATAAGATTAGATACTTGTTTTAGACAATATTTTGATTTATATTTTTATCTCAATACCATGAAAATAATCCATTAGAAGAATATAATAATATATTCAATTTTAGAATAATTGGCATACCTTTGATAGATTTGTGATGACATAAGGATATTTGTTCATGGTGTACGCCCTGCAAATACGTGATTATGTCTAGGTACATTCTAGGTACTTCAAAAAATGTTTTCTTAAGCGCCTCTCAAGTTACCGAAGTAACCCCCTGGAAGGTCTCAAGGATCTTGTGCTAGGCAAAGAGAGATGAGGCCCTACAGTTTATTGTGGAATCCAAATCACTCTTGGGGTAATTTTTTATAATGAAAAATTGTTTCGGCTTGCGAGCCTTGAACCCACATCGCTAGGCATACCCAATTTGCTAGCTGCCAGACGCTTTAGAACACTGAGCTACCAACATATAATTAATTTGATTTAATACAGTCCAGACTATTATTTACAATTTTCGAGAGGAAAATTATGTAGTTAGCAACTCTTCGATTGCTGAGGCTTTTTAAGTCAAACATTTCCAGTAATCTTCTGGGTGGAAAAGTGGGGCAAGTATAGACCCCTGTGGCACACCGGATATTTGTAAGAAACTGACAGATTTATAACCTCGGTACTGAACAAATTGATATCGATCCTGCAGATATAAGTCAATTAATTGTAATAACGAAGAAGAAATACCGAAGGTGTCCAGTTTACTAATCAAAGTACTATGATCTAGTATCCGAATCAATCAAATTCACGAATTTTTTCTACTAACCGTAGATAATTTCTTCTAATATTGACAATTCTATTAATTGACTTCAAAATTGTGAATCGCTTGAGAAATTCTTTCATATATGTTAATACCTATTTTCCAAGAATAAAGTGCAATAAGTGCGATTTTATATAACTTTCATCGCATTCGACAATGATTTCAGGAACGCCTCGTACTAGCGATACCGCAAATATTTTTTAACGTGTTCCCAGTCACTATATAGGCATTGATCTGTGTTAACAACTTGATCTGATCACGCCGGATATCAGGTAGTTATCTAAAAATATTAACCAATATTTTATGATGCTTGCCTAAACATTTTAATGAATTCAATTTTTTTCCACCTGACCAGACCGTCGACGAGTTTCACGTATTGAATCCGGCAGCTGAACAGTAGTCACAGCTTAAATTTTTATTGAGCATGAGGCATAAAGAGAACTAATTGAAAAAAGAAGACAAAGCGACGGTGATATTTTAAAAGGAAGAATGCCTATGCGGTAACATTTATCTATTAAAACATCAGGGGCACCAGAGCCAAGCAATTCGATCTATAACAAACATTTGTGCAAAGTAATCTTCGTAAATTGGTTATCTGTCACTGTCGTGTTAATATTTCATAGGCCGCGGCGTACAGTGCCACAAAAATTACAATTAAAACGGGCACACAATGAGATTCGAGATTGTTCGTAATTTAAGTGACATATTAGTACCGCCCCCGTGTTACCATTACAATTGCTTTAGTGTAAATTGTTTACGTAATTATTTTAACTAGTGTATCCCTATTAAGACACTAATTACAATTTGTTAAGAGCGGTTCACACTATAATTAGTACCGACGTCACATCCGCTTAATACACATTCTTCCTGTTTTAAACACTGTATTTTTAATTTGGTCAGATTTTCTAATTGTTGCTATGATTCAAACCAGAAACGGTCATTAATATGTTTACGTCAGATTGAATTAACCTCTTAACACCCAACGCGCACCAGAGTTCGGTTTGTAAATTTAATTGGCAGAGACTTCATCTGACTTAACGGCCTGTTACATATGTATTAGGTTTTCGAACCTTTATCTTTTTATACAGAAAAAAAATTAGATTAGAAGTTTAATTTGACATATACAGTGCGCTCATAGAGTATAATTGGTGATAAAACCTTTGACGAAACATCTTTAAGGGTTGATTTTAATGGCGCGTCTTTTATTATGACAATATTTTTTGAGACGTGTTTCGTCCTTGTTTCTTTTTAATAGTTTTATTTTGTCTATTAAATTGAGATGATTACATATTTTAGTTGTATTTTTTCTTGTTTTGTTTTGTTTTATAGTCGCGAGACCACGTGACATTTAAGTGTGCACGTGGCTTGAACAAGAGGAGAGAAGTAGGAGAGTGCTCAACGTGTGGCTATGATTTCATGTGCTCTGGTTTTGTTCCGTTTTTAACTCTTCAAGCTATATTATACACAATTTTGCGCTTTGTCGATTGTGTGCCATTCTAGGTGTCCAGGTTGCCATCCAAAAGCCATCCCAGTGGAGAGCAGTACCACAAGGGCAAGCGATTTTTTGCTCCTTAAATTTTAAGTGCGTAATATTTTAGTAATTAATAAACCACAATTAAAAAAGCTAAATTACAGTCCGCTTAATCTCATACATATTTTTTGATCCTTCGAGCCGGATAATTTTGTTTTTGCTCACTGCCTTCTGCCTTTTAAATATATTACATAATATATAATTGTTCCGGATATGACGTCAACGACAATTTTTTAATGGTAACCCCCATTTTTAATAGCGTCATATGAAAGAACCACTTACGTACATAACATAAAAGATTATGGTAAGTTACATAACAATATTTTTGAGAAAATAATATTTCAATTAATTATTTGTAACAATGTATTATCCTACTTAGTTTAACGACTGAAAAAAAGGTATCAAAGGTTAAGTTAACTATTCAAACTGTTCGCCATTTATTTGGAGGCAATATTCTATTCTAAATGACAATTCATCAGTCAGGCATTATTTGTGCTATGGAGTTATGCAACTGAATATCTTCTCTAATTCTCCAGTTGTTTTTTTATCGACTTATTTAGATTATTGTTTTGGAACACACAGAAAATTACACAACGACCATTCCCTACGACATTGCCATCTGCCCCAGCTGAGGCTTGAACTCAGGAGTGGTACAGCGACTAGCCGTGTTGCCCCTGATACACGACCTCGTCTAGCCACTGCTAGCAACTCGACAACACATTAAAACCACCACCAAACATCCATACCCTAGCCAGGATTCGAACCCGGAACTCCTTGATCTCAAACTTAATGCGTAAGCATTGAGAAACTGAGCCGGCTAATTTTTGGTGGTCCTCTATCTTGTTGGTACCAAATTGACAGATCTGTAAGGTCTGCATTAAATTCATTTGGAAATAAAACGGCCAATTGTGGCAGCAGTTCTACTTAAAAAATTCTAAATAACGCCAACCAGTCAATGAGCTTATAATTTTTTTTATTACCTTATTTATATTTACATCCCGGCGAAGTTTAGCTACAGCTACTCTACTACTCAACCAGGATAGCGAAATCAGATGAACTAGACTCTCGACTTAAAGAAAAAAATTCGAAGCTTGAGACTCTCGTGCACAAATTGAGTTGAAATTATTTTTGTAGGTGGCTCATATTTTTTAATCACCCTGTATATGGAATTTTCTTGACTGTTGTAAACAATAAAAGTAGAACTTAAAGAAATTATTCAACACTATTTACACTTCATTTTAACGAAAAATTATGGATTAGAAATTATTAAGATATTTTATTTTACAACGTTTTTATTTTAACTAAACGCCGACAGTAATTCGTTTTAGTTTTTTGTTTAAATATAATAATTTAGTCTTTTTTTCTTCATTTACGACCAAATTCACTTGGTATTTTAGTTTAGTTCCGAAAATTATTTGTAACTGTTTACTTGAAATATAGAAAAATACTCCAGGAAGTAACTTTTCGCGAGTGTTGTTGACCTGGCACAGACTTCGATCAACTGGTTTGCTTTAGCTTAAATAGCCCAAAAGGCTGATTCATAAACGCCGCAACCGTCTCCGTTTGGGGGGTCCGCGAGTCCCACCGAAACGTTTTTCATATTTCGCTTGTGCCTCGACCGATCATTTCAGCACGCGTCTCAAGATCTTTGCCTTAAACTGTAATTTTTTATCATAATCATGAAATCTGTCGATTGAATTATATCTAGATAGAAAGGTCATTAAAAGAAGAATGTTTCTTCAAAATTTTGTTTACTAATTGTCACCAGTTAGCTAGACATTTATTATTTAAGTTTTAAGTTCAATTGATATCGGAAAGACCTGTACCCCGCAGAGCTGAGACATTAAGGATTCTGATATATTCTGTTAGAAATTAAACAAGACGAGCTTTTTAGTTCAGTTCATTTTGTGTAAATGGGAAGTTTGGTGGTGTATGACTTTAAATTATGGGGGGTGAGGCAATATATATGTGCGAGCAATGAAAAATGAGAAATTTGGAGAAAACGTTAAGAGTGAATGTTCTATTCCAATTTTTAAAAGACCCGATGTCAAGAAACTGAAAATGAGAAACTGTTAGAATGATAGCAAGTGAAATGGCAGTAATTTAGATTATTTGTGAAATCTGAGTTTATGTGACCGTCTTTGCCAACAAAATTTGCATTGATTAGGAACTGTAACTGTAAAAATTGAGTTTAGAAAGAGTAATGAAGAAATTTCATGATTATCGTTATTATTTTTAAAAATTGGCTGAATTTGTTGAATTTCCTAAAACATATTAATATTTGTAAACTGAAATTAATTTTGGTTTTAGAATTCAGAAAAGTAATAGCTGTAAAATAGTGGGAAGCAAATTTTAGTAACTGAAATGAATATGAATAGCTAAAGGAGTAATTTTAGCAACTGTCTCAATTTTTGAGCTGATTGTTGTAATGAGTATGGATTTTTTATTTTATTATTATTTTTATTTATTATTATTTATTTTACTGTTAAACGTCTATTTCATTATATTTTGAGCATAAGTGCAAAGTGTATTAATTTAATATTTACTGCGTTATTAATTTAAATTTTTTTAGCGTTTTAGGAAAGGCTCAATAATATTCTTAACCTGAAATTAAAAAGTGACCTATTCGAAACAATTTGGTAATGTAAATAAGGGAATATTTGTGACTTAATAAGTAATATTTTTATTAAATAACTTATTAAGTAATTTTTGTTGACGTCATTAATTATACCCTGATATGAGATATTAGTGAAATGTATTAAAATGACTAAATAGGTGATTGTATATCATTAACGAAGCTTTTTAGACACCTAATAAGGACTCTAAAAATACTTATATTTCCACGAAAAACACTTATTACTTAGTAGACGGCAAAAATAGCCTGTTTTTCACTCATCTTTAAAGATGAGGTAAAAAATATTGGTAGAAATTAAGTTGTGCCACCTATTCAGTAATATTGCGAGAAAGTAGGTAGCCGCCAGAAACTCGCGATGGAAATTTGAATTTTACATAGGCGTACTTACATTTTTTTCTCTTTATAATTATAGGTATTTTTAAAGAGCTTAGCAATATTTCAAGGTGCAAAGCCTCATTTCAACAGAGAAAATTCATTCCTTAGTAAATTCTCTCGTATTAACCATGTAAATAAACAATTGTCAAAGACAATATGTCTCATAAGTAGTTATTGTCATCAGCCATATAAGTACATCGTTTTTCCTTTTTGACGAAACAGTTTTAAAGAAAGTGTGAAAGGTAGCGAATAAGTAATCCGCTATGTTGATTTAATGTATTCTCGACACTGAAACTTGCCTAAAAGGTGTCTGGCAACCTAACCTGATAGATCAAATAACACCTATTCAGCTTGTTTTCCACGTCCAATCGATGTGTCAAAAAACACCATCTAGATAGATCCGACATCGAATTTATGTCATATTTTTTTAAACATTTATTTAACGTCGGTCTATTTCCGCTACTGAGGCCTATCACCGACGCCTGTAGACGAGCTACCCCCAACCAGGAATTTTGCCGAAACTCTTCCTTTAAGAAGAGTAGAGATCTTTTACTACCTAACCTTTAATAGACAAGGGACCGACGGCTTTACATCCCCTCCGAAGGATGGTATATCATCTACACAACCCTCGCATAAGGTTGCATAGCTTCCGCGCATACACTGATATACAAGCCGCTGGAAGATATGTGAGGCGAGGACACGGTCTTCTTTGAGATGGTCGCCCATCCAAGGACTAACCGCGCCTAACGTTGCTTTACATCGCATATCGAAGTATGTACATAGTAAAGACGCATCTACGCTCGCCCCATGTCATATTTCACGTATTGAAATTGGTGGCGTCTCCTGTTCGACATCGGATCGACGTCGATAATCACCTAAATTGTTTCACAGGAAGTGACACTAACTTTTCATTTTCAAATGGAACATCCTGTATATTGAGTTCTGTATAATTTTCTGAATCTAATGATACGACATAAGTGACATTTCAAACGTCAATATTTATCTAAAATTCATTTTTAGTTTTCGATTTAAGTGTGTCATGACTATGGCTGTTGCGGTTTTTCTAATTGAGCCGAGTAAGGCTAGAAAAATCGAAGTTCCGTCGAAAATAGAAAATTATGTGATTTATGAGCAACTAAGCTTCATCAAAATTGTTTTTGGGACCAAAACACAATTTTATCAAATGGATGATATTGGTACCTTGGTACCATTCATTAGTGCTGTTGATAAGGGATTTAAATAAATTAGCCCAACATATCGGACATACTGTATAAATGATTGAGATGTCGAGTATATAAACATTAATTAAAATTTCGTAATTATATGCTTTTTGTTTCACCCCTAATAAAGTTCTGGTAATTAGACAAATATTTGGTGAGTAACGCCCCACTAGGTGCTACTAAATAATTACAGCTTTCCGCAAAACGATTACCGACAATTAAAACACTGCTCTTTAGTCAATAAACACACAGAACAATGAAATATGCCTTCAATTTAACCCCTTCTCTAACCGAACCCCATTTGAACGAGGAAAAATTAACTTTATTACATTGTAATCCTGAAGATAACGGAACATCAGCTTTAAACTAAAGTTTAAATCTGTTAAGCTGTTGGAGTAATGTTCAAACAATGTGACAGTCGTTAATTAGAGTAGAAGAGCTATTAAGTGAACCCTTCCTTTCAGCAACAAGTGGTCGAAAGGGTTGGTGAATGTTAATTTTACAATTAGCCCTCGAGCCGCCCTCGGCGGCTAATTAAAACCTATTAGGCGTGCTAAGTGCCGCAATCTCGAGCAACGAGCTGTCTGTGTAGCTATTTTAATTAGAGTCGTTCAAGTCCACAGTTTAAAACGAGGTTTAAACCAGACGGAATTAGGGGAATTAGCGCCGGTTACATTCCGGAAAACAGACTCTTTTTAGGTCACTAATTATTCGAGTTTAACTTTGATAACTCGGGGAAAGTTTGACAAAGTTACAGCAGATTTTATCACGGAAACGGCGGTTTGTTTTGTTGTCTTGATTAATTTAAGAGGATTAGCTTCTGCGCTCGACGTGATTTATTCCTTGGCGAGTGGAATTACTCAAATGCGAAATTTTGGCTCGCATTTTAACAAAACTTTGTAGTTACAAATGCGATTTGTTATTGTTATTCAAATATTGTGATCTGGGAAAGACAACTAAAGTTTCAATAGATGCCAGTGTCTTAAATTACAACCGGAATTTCTGTTATTCGGGGTGGGGATAGTCGCTTTTAAAAAATTTATTTGTAAGATTCGTGAAATATAAGAATTATTTTTTAAAAATATCGGCAACGTTATATGTACTTTAGATTTGATGCTAGTGCACATAATAAAATAAATAAATATAATATGTATAGCATTAAGCACTTACTCATTTAAAGTCAACAAGCATAATAAATACAGTCAAAATAGGATTTGGAATTTTTTCCATCAGCAAATTTATGGTTGAATCCTGTTGGGGGGTGCTAAGGAGTACCCAAAAATATTTTGTACTTCAAAGACCCTGTACTTCAATTATTATTAACAATTGAATTTTTTTAAGCGCATTTCTCAACCTAAAAAATCCGAATTACTCGAGACATACAAAGTGTCCCACTTTTCATGGAGCCACCCTCATATGTCGCTCAACTGATGTCCGAATATTTGGAAATTTTTTATTATAATTAGGGAAAAACTAGTAAGATATTCTAAAAAATCGCTAATACTTTTTTTTCAAAAAGACGCCTCTTCTGCACCGGCGTGCACCGATGGCATTTATCCCCGGTTTGCCTTTGACAGACCCTACATAATACAGACGAATAGTGAGAATGAGGCTGCTGACGAAGGTGTGATCAACATCTTCACAGACGGATCAAAAAAGAATGATGGGGCAGGGTGTGAAATATACTCCAGAAGTCTGCAAATCCAATATAAATGGGCTATGGATTTGCGAGCCGGCGTAATACAAACGGAACTGGCGGGCATAGCCATAGCTGCAAAAGAGATTGCCCGAAGACAAATTACGGGAAAAACAATCAGGATCTACACAGATTGTAGACAACCATTACTAGCCCTGAGAAGTTACAAAATTACCACAGGAGCAGTATGGGAATGTCACCAAGCACTTGTGGGTGCCTCCAGCATGAATAACATACTGGTATGCTGGGTGAAAGGACACACATAGTGTAGTGGCAACAAAGTAACCGACAGACTGACTAAGAAGGCAGTAGGCCTAAGTATCTTTGGACCAGACCCGGCCAGTCTGTTACCAAACACGGCGATAATACAAATAGAAGAAGAGAACACCCACAATGAATTCAAGAAACTGTGGGATGAAACAAACAGCTGTCAGCTTGCTAGGGAACTACTAAAATATCCCAACAAGAGTACAGTAATGGACAGCCTGGCAATGTCGAGAAGGAACCTATGTTTTATAACGAGAATCCAGACTGGACACTGTCCGCTAAGAAAACATCTCCATAATATGAGATTAAACGAAACACTCCTCTGTGGAGGTTGTGAACAAGAAGATCAGACGGTTCAACATGTACTCCGTAACAGTTCTGCTGTCTCATCAATCAGAGAATCCATTTTAGAGAATATTGGCCTACTTTGGCCGTTGTAAGGGAGATGCTCTTAGGCAGCATCACCACCTATTTCGCAAGATTAGGTTAGTTGGAGGTCTAGGCGAGGGTCTGCCTACAGGGAGAATGTACAAGGGGCCCAATGAGGCCTAAGTGCTGTGGTTCAATAATTTTATTGACCATGCTCCCAATTCCAGATCATTATTCATAAAATTAACTTCCTCTCGCTCTGATAATGACAAAGTGTATGGGCGATAGGTTTCTCGGTAGTGTATCCAATTGTCATTCTTGGTTTGTTCTTTTTAATTCACTAGTTTTACAACAAAAACGATAATGATATTCCATAAGCAGATACTTACGTTTACTTTTCTCCGTCACCGCAATATCACCACTTTTGAAATACAATGTCCTCTGTTTGTTTATGGGCTCACCGACCTTCAGACATAATATTGTTTTGATATTTAGGCATCATTAGATGGTCAAATATTTTTCTTTATTGATTTATCAAAAATACTCTCCTTTGTGATTTTGTTTACCTAGTTAGTTTTTCAATGAATTTTAAATATTTGTTCTGTTGAAATCTGACAAAGCAAAAATTTTTACAGAAATATATTTCGAAAAATATAATAGGAGTTTTAACCCACTTATTGATTTAGAATTTAAAAACGCGAGGAATGCAATAAATGCCGATAGAAGAAGGCTTCTAGTTGCCATTGAAAAAGAATATTTAAATGAAATAATGCAGGTTTTCAATGGAGAAACGTCAGAAGGGTTACAGAGAAAATTTTACCATGTGGCGACGTTTGAACTTGCATGGCGGGGAGGAGAGATTGTTAAATATAAAATCGATCACTTTAAATTTGAAAAAATACCGACGGAAGTTTAACTAATAGAATGGAATAGATCCTATTTTTTGAAAGACACGGCCACGAGATGAAAATAAACCTAGGTTTATTAAAAAAATTAATGAGTAAATGGTCGTATTCAATTAAAACAGATTTATTTTTGACACCTAACTGTACCTGGACTGGAAAACTCAAATGGACGGTACAAAAATATGCCCGTGGGAGAGATTACTCTTGGAAAAAGGACTAAAGAAGCGGCCATGAAAATTGGGCTAGATGTTGAAAACAATAAAATAACTAACCATTCTAACAGGAGCAGTATAGTTTGAAATCTTGCTAAATCTGGTATTTCCATGAACATTTAATCAAAATAACTGGCCAAGCAAATACCAAATCAATAAATCTGTATCTCCAACTAGATTAGGACCATCATTCAACATTAATTTCGAATTTGAGAAACCCTACAGGCGAAATTACAATTAATTCTGTTAAAAATTTAAAATTGGTAAACCATGAAGAAAAATTTAAAAGTAATAGAATTGTTTATAATAATTGTGTATTTCATATAGATAGAATTAATATGTTTAGTGATAAAAAAACATTAGAAAAAGGTTCTATTTTTTATTATAAATTGTTATTTTTTAAACTTTAAATAAACTGTTTTATTGTTCTAATAATTACTTTCGATAATATTTTTTAATCACATATTATTCTTCTGTACTAAGTTAATTTTCTACTCGGGTAAATTTTTTTGAATGACTGAAACCTGTTTTCCACGAACATTTTGCTCGAATTAATAGGCTGGGGCCGTTACCTTTTTGAGATGAAAAAATTAACAGCAGGCAACGGCCGGCTGGAATATATATTTGAGGTCATAAAAAATGAAAAAAAAAACTTTGGAACTTGAGATGAAGGGAAGTAGTGAAATGGGGACCTCCTAGAGAAAAGTATTTCATACAAAAGTTGTAGATAATAAAAAAATCTAAAACTTTTATTAAATATATTTTTCGACAAAAACCGATTTTTCTGTTTTTATTTTTTTTCTCGCGTGAAAATTATTTAATTTAAATGAAACATTGTGAAAGTACGTAATTGTTTGCATATAATAAGCATGAATTTTTTCAATTATGGGAAATACATATTTTTCGAGATTTTACCATTTTTCCGAAAAAACACCCCTATCTTCGGCGAACAACTTTATTGATTTTTTTTTGGATTTTGATGTTCTACTAGTGCTCATTTTTTTCGTCGAGATGTCTACTTTCAAATGGTACGTCGATGTTAGTGATAGCAGCTTAAAATTAAGAAAAACAAAAAAAAAATTTTTCGAATCTCGAATTTGTAGATTTTTTTCATTATTTTCAATTTTTTAGCATATTTATGTTAATAATTCATAATATTTTAATAAAAAAACTTACTTTGGTATAAAATAAATAAAGTTGGAAAATGAATAAAGTTGTCCGCCGTTTTTTCGGAAAAATGGTAAAATCTCGAAAAATATGTATTTCCCATAATTGAAAAAATTCATGCTTATTATAAGCAAGCAATTACGTACTTTCACAAAGTTTCATTTAAATTAAATAATTTTCAAGCGAGAAAAAAAATAAAAACAGAAAAATCGGTTTTTCGTCATTTTCTCGCAAACTTTGAGGTTATGTCGAAAAATATATAAATAAAAGTTTTAGATTTTTTTATTATCTACAACTTTTGTACGAAATACTTTTCTCTAAAAGATCACGTTTCGCCGCAAATCACGAAAAACGGTTTTCATCCCTTAAATAGCACCCCATTTCACTACTTCCCTTCATCTCAAGTTCCAAAGTTTTTTTTTCATTGTTTATGGCCTCAACTATATATTTCAGCCGGCCGTTGCCTGCTATTAATTTTTTTTTTTTCAGCATTAAAAATCCGTAACGGCCCCAGCCTATAAGGGACATAGGAAAAATTCGCTTCATTTTGTGTCGTGATTTTTCCATATCCATAATTTTCATGGAAAAATAGATTTTTGTCCAACAAATTACTCGACCTTTTATGTATTAATACCCGAGTCATGTACTTAGTAAAATATCATTCAATATTTCGTATTATTATTTCATGCTTTTTGTTTTATTCACTAATATTTTATTAGTTACGCTAACTATAATTTAGCGAACAGGTGTCCAGAGAATCCTCCAGAGTGCTACTTATGCTCTTATATAATTTCGCCACCACCTGATGTTCAAGTTATTTAAAAATGTTTAAATTTTTAGTTCGCCATAGGAAATAAATTCCCTCCGTAAATGTCAAAAATTACCAACAAGCTTCAGCGAGCGCTAATCTACAAATTTACATTTTTATGTTTACCTTCGTTCTCATTATGCTTGTATTCTAAAGATTTAGGACTAAATAAGGGGCCGGCGCTATTTTCGTATACGGCGATTATATTTATTATCCTGCCTAAATTAAAAAACCGTTAATTTTCCCCGCTAATGAAAATTCTTTGTTAGTCGCGAAATAATAGAAAAAAATCCCCAATCTCATTATTTTCCAACAATCAAAAAATCCTCATTATCCCATATAATAACAATCCCCAATCAAAATAATCGTTAATAAGAAGCTGACGCTGCTGATAAGTATTTTTTTCTCTCTCCTCATCCTCATATAAATTAATTTGCCTTCGTCCTCTTTTAAAGTCTTCCCGATATAATTTAGAAAGGATGTTTCATGAGGGTTGCATTTTTTATGTGCAGATATTCTGCCACCCCTTAATAAGGGTAGGAAAAAAATGAGTCACGCAAACAGTACACCCTCGAGAAATAAGGACTCCTTACGCACTTAAAAAAAGAAGCCGCGGGTTTAAATTATTGATCCTGCTGTATCAGCCCTGACCAATATTCTGATAAGCCTCATACAGGACAGGAACATCGACTAATTTAATCCCCACACACGGCCGAACGGAAGAGGCAAAATGAGATTAGATTTCGTTAAAGTAGGCTTGGATATGCTGATTTTCAATTGTTCCGATGAAGGAATTGGAACGGACCAGATCAATTAAGGATGAATTTGAAATGCAAACTACGAATTGAATTTTACGGAGTTGTTCTAATCCAAGAGATTTTTTCTTTTTATTGTACCAGGACTCTTTCAGTGCATCCGTCATTAATCTTAAAAGATGGAAATAAATCTGCAGAAACGAAAATTCAAATGAAGTAAATATAAGAATATGTTAATGCTCGAAAAAATCTGCATAGGAGCGGTGGAGGATTATTTGGATTGTCAATAATTCAGTGCAAAAGTTATTCCTGGCTAGGGAATTTTGGAAATTCTGATGCAAATATAAAAACGTATTTATAATATACACAATATTCTCAAAAGTTGTGAAATCTCTTTATTTTTATATAAATCGACGTTTCGAATGTTTTGAAAAATGTTAACTTTTGTCATAATTATTTATAATCAAACTAGCATAATTAAAGAATATGTTTAAAATAAGATAAAAATTGAAAATAAGTAGAAAGTTTTCATATCTACGCATGATTTAACTTAACCAACAACAGTAGGTGAGGTATGGCATATGGAGAATAGTTGAAACTTCTTAAATAATTGTCAAGTTTCAGTAGAAAATGCTGTATGTATGATTTGAAATACTCAACAATAAACTAGTAGGCACAGAATGATATCCAAAACAAAGGAAACGATATTTAAATACTTGTCAAGTTTAGTTACATTTGGTTTATGAGAATTTAGTGATCGATATAATGGTACGTTTAGGGTGGACAAATGAAGACTTTCTTATTTATGGTGAATGTGAAAAGTTGAAATTGACTCACTATGCTATTTCAAGATTGATAAAAAATTATAACAATTTTGAGACTTCTACTAACAAAAATAAAAAAACTAAACCAAATGAAATTACGGTTTTAGGATAGTTTCGAGCTCACTCATTTGCTTTTCTGCGATGCAGAATTAGGATTTGACTTATTATTTAAGTCAATACCAAGGATTGTGCAAAGTTGCAAAAAAAATTAATTTTACCCATATTCTTATCAAATGGTATAAAGATTACTTCCCGGAGATGAAGCAAGAAAGAAGCATTATGTTGAATTTATGCTCGCATGGGACCAACAAGATGATACATTCTTGGTAAATATATTTTGGACTTACCGACGACAAAGCAAAGTTCAGAAAAAAGGTCCCCCCAATCGCCCTAAATTTCGATTATTGGGATGTTCACAGTCCAGATTTTGTTCGTGAGAAAAATTTTCAAGATTCGTGGCATTTGCTGTCGTCATATCTGATCATAAGTCTCGAATAATCAAATTTACCGATGGCTCAAATAATGTGTTCCACTCTATAAAATAATTTTAAATAAAGGCATCTAGCATGTTAATATCGGTCAGAATTATACATTGAACTAAACCCCGATAAGGCAGTGGCTATTTTTTACGTACCAAACTATTATCATGTTTTATCATATCACAAATTACAGTGAAAATAAAGGCTAATAACAATTTTAATGGAATTTTTACAAATCCAGAAGTGAATGGAAAAAAGCTGCAGTATTTCGCTTAAATAATGTTACAGAATTAATGTCAAATAATCCTATAATAAAAGCAGAATTAAAATAAAGAAAATACGAATATGAACAACTTATTATTAAATTAAAAACAGATCAAATAAATATGAAGATTTAGGAATCAACTGACAAACACAAAACTGTTTGAGTTCTTAAAATACAACAAAAACCAAAATGAATCACTTGAAAATTACATATACTTTTTACTCAGATAAAGGAGAAATTAATAAATCAAATACAAAACTTATTCTACTCATATGGAATATCTACATAACAGTAATGAAACAAGTAATTTTGCAAATTTTTCTTTCAGAAACTGAAGTACAAAATATAACACGGTGCTTGAAAAATTCCAAGGCTGCTGATCTGTAAAATCAATCGGTAGCTATGCAAAAAGAACATTAATAACGTTTATCTGGGCCATTTATTATATTATTAACCTCATGTTTGAAACAAGTATAGTTTCAAATAAATTTAAAAAAGCTAAAATTATCCCATTGTGTAAAATAGGTTATATTGAGGACGTCTCCTGTCATAGGCCAATATGCCATTTTACATTTTAGCCAAAAGGGCTAGGCAGGAAAGGTAAAAATATCTAGTTCACAGGCCGCTTGGGAACATTTAAATTTTGTTAGCGAGGGCATTGAAAATTATAAGTCAATATTAATCCTCTTTCTAAATCTCACCAATGCATTTGATTGCGTTTCCAAAGAAATTCCATTAAACAAATTAAAATTTTATGATTTCAAGAGTGTAGTATATAATTTAATGTCTTCAGACAGGTATCAATGTGTGTTACAAAGAAAAATTTAGCAATATGTTGGAAGTGAAACACGGCGTCCCCCAGGGTAGTGTTCTGGGACCATTGCTCTTCTTAATGTGCATTGATGATTTACCGGATGTTCATTCAGCATTAAGCCTTTTTTGCAGATGACACTACTTTTGAACGAAGTTTTCTGGCTGGTTTAACGCTAATAGACTATGTTTAAACAGAAACAAAACACATACACTACTTTTTCTACCAAAATAAATAACCCCCAGACTGTAAAATTCTTAAGACACAGTAGATAATCGATTAGGCTGGGATCCACATATAAATGATCTATCAACTAAATTGTCCAAAAAAGTATAAACCATCAGACAAATAAATAAATAAAACAATTAATTTCTAATCCTATTCGGACACGGATGCTACCCGGCGCACCTTAAGAAAATAGGAATCGTGGACTCGGATATATGTGAGACATGTAATGTCACTGCAGATTTGAACCATATATTCTTTGAATGTTTAAAATACAAATCGGAAAGCGATCTCCTTCAGAAAATGTTAACCATCCTTACAATCTTTGCTATCTGTTAGCGCTAAATAAAAATAGTATCTATGATACACTTTTAGAATTTCTTAAAAACATTAAAATCGATATTTAGCGTAGGTTAGATATAATCTCCTTTGTTTTTTACAAATCGTTAAATGTTCCTTCCTTTCCGTGGTCGTACTCTTTGTGTTTGTTTTTTTATAATGCCCTGATAGACCCCTGGGCGAGAAGAGAGTGTCCCCGTTTTTGATCCCGATTGTATTCTTCGTCATTACGCGGTAGATATTAGAGTAGGTTAGATTGCGTGGTAGGTACATTAACAAAATGAAAGGCATTAAATATTATTAAGCACCTGGCTGTATCGACATAAGTCGTAATGGCAAAAAAAAAAAGACTGATCCTACTTAAAGGAGCTCTCTTGCCAATCGTCACACACCACTTGCAGACTGCAGTTTCGAGCTGTTGACTCTCGTCAGTGCAAGGTAGGCATGTGACGACCGGCACGAGGATCCTTTGACTACTTGGTACATCCCGGTATTTTTACAATAGCGACATGTAAAATAGTCAGCAGGCGCCATCTAGCGGTCCAGTCCAGCGGCGGAAAATGCAGTACCAACACGATGGACTATTGAAATTTTTTAAACCAAGAATTTCGGTAATCAGTGGTTTGAAAACAGCGGTTCTCAACTGTAGCCCCCGCGTTCTGTGGACGTGACACCATTGGACGTTTTTAAATGGGTCATATAAAAATATTGTTTGTACTAGTCCTTTAACGACAAAAGAAAATTGGCAAGAAAGATTTCGAAATGATTTCGGATCGCTCACTCCCCAGCAAATTAGCGCCGCTACAAAACGTGAAGTAAACAAACGAGTTCTTAAACGTTTAGAAGTGAATGTCAGCTATTTTGAACATTAAACATAATATTTTTAGTCGCAAACTCCTCTATAAAATCCTTATTTTACTATAAGGAACGTAACCAGACTGCAACCAACGGCTACTCTCCGGGCTATGTGCCCCGCCGAGCGCTGAATTACAAGTTACAAGTCTGGCGTGTTAAGTGTAATAATTGCATATTACCATCAAAACGCTAATGCTTCGATTGCAACAAACACCAGCCGAAAGACTGATCCTACTTAAAGGAGCTTATAGTAAAATAAGGATTTTATAGAGGAGTTTGCGACTAAAAATATTATGTTTAATATTCCGCCCTCTAAAAGCACATTTGAACTATTTTGAACATGTTCTTTAATTTGAAAATTGTTGGCAATTTATAAAGCATTATTTGAAAATATTTATTTATATATATTTTTGAAAAATTTTGCATGTATCTTTTATCTAAAACGCTTCACTTTTGATGTATGGAAGCTAATATGTTCCGCATTATTTTTTAATGAAGAATCATGAACGGAAACAAAATTTGGGGGTTAATCTCTGTAATGAAAACTGTGTTTCAGTGTGCAACACCCATCAGACGTCCTAAAACATCCTTTTTGTGAGTCCGTAATTTTAAATATTTGCGGTGAAAGGTACGAGGGTTTAAAAAATAATCAATTAATTAATATTGGCAGTGTTTCTGGATTCTCGACGCGCATCACGCTCTATGTGTATATATAAAAATATAATGATCAAAAATAAAAATATTTCCCTCTTGGACCTCTTTCTCTTTCTTTTCAATAAATCTACCTTAAGCGCCGCGTTCACTATGAAATAAGGAGGTTTATAAGTATTTGGAAGAGTAAAACTTTAAAATTCACGTAGTGGTCTGGAAAAATAATTTAAAGCATTAAGTTGAGTACACATAGAACTAATTACTTATGAATATTCTGTTTCGATTTGAATAGCTATTTGTGAAAAAAATCCTAAAAGTAAGAAAGCAAAACAGTGCATATGTATATGTACAGTGTGACCCACGACCCCACGTGCTTAAAAATATTAAAGATTACTGACCTTTGCCATTGAGGCCAGTATTGGTCCATAGTCGCATTGCGAAGATTCGTACGCTGAAATATTGAAAAAATTTGCATAAGATACAAAAACATTGCTATATCATGTATTTACAAAAGCTTTAACATTTTTTAAGCACGTCAGGGTCGCAATATGTAACCTCAAACTTAAATTTACCAAAGTTTTGATTAATTTAAATGATTTACAAATTAAACAACATCCAAACATGCTTAAAATTTTAAAATAAACGACAACATCAATGCAGCACCCTACAAAAGAACATATATTCTGTATATATTCTAACAGGATATCGGATAAGGTCTATAATTAAATGGTGAAGTGGTCGATTTTGGTCATTGCTCGTAACCTACCTCACATCGGAGCTCTAGGACCCTCAATTTCGCGCCTAAATAACGAATAAATAAGACATTTTTCTGTTGATATAAAGATCTAATCAAACATCTGTATTAAATATTGATAAATCACGTGTCACAGCGTGCCGAGCAAGAACCAGAGTCTATGGGGATCATTATCATAAGATAAAATACACGTGCAAGGCGAATGCATAAAAAATACAATCGGGATGCAGTGGCGTCCTCCGCCAATATATCACAGATTATTCATTCATTCAAATTTAATTCGGAGACTAATGGTACACCGTAGTAAGGAGCCTTTGGTATTAACGACAAATGGGTTCTCGCCCAAAAAATTATTCAATTAGTATTAAACATATTATGGAGAAAAATATTTATATTTCTATCAACATCAGGAAACGAAAAAATTGAAATGAACCCAACAAAAAGGCAATATGACGCTCAGCTGTCGCCATTAGAATGAAGGTAGGTAAAATATATATAACACCGCTTGTATGACATTGCCATATCTCTCTATATACAACATAGGGCTCCACTAGGCATATGCTTGTCTGTTTGTTTAGGCTAATCTCGAGAACCGCTACAGAAATCGATGGTATTTCGTTATTGACAAACCAGTAGTCAGCGCCCTTTAAGCAACTTGTCTAAAATCAACCAATTGTTACAGCAGGAGGCTATATTTTATATACTATATAAGCATCATGGTAATAAAAATAACAAGATATTAACTTTTCTAAAAGATGTTAATACCATTTTGATGTCCTAAATAAATATCCGAAAAGAAACATTTTGTATTCTAATTTTATGGATATTATACCATAAATTGGTAACCCCCGACGCTACGACCTTCACTAGCCTTCCCATTCCGACGCTCCATATATTGGTGGCTCCGAGAACGCAGACCCTTTAGCTAGCTGAGTTTCCAGATACTAGTCCGACGTTGAGTTTTTTACCCCTTGCCCAAGATCTCCTACCCATACTCCTGTGCCACTCCCTAACCAGGATCGCCTTCTTTTAGTCCCAGGTCATCGACCCATTCCGTTTTAGGATCTTTCATAATTTGTTGATTTGTGAGTACTCTACTTTTACTGTTCCCTGCAATTAATTCAATACCCAAGGCAAGGCATTAAAAATTGATTAGTGACAAGTAGCAATATAACATAATGGTGGATCAAGTCGCAAACTATGACGCGGGCCGTAGCTCTGATCAATAAAATTACGCGGCATCAGTGAGGTTTCCTCCTTTTTGGACCTCAAAACCAGACGTTTGGTTCAACCAGGTTGAGGCGCAATTTAATGTCGCTAAAACGCCAACGACAGGAAAAAATATGATATTTTAGCTACCTTGCCAATAGAGGTAGTTAATGACATTTATGACGTAAATAAGTCTCCAGAACAAAATTTATATAATCACTTAGAGCACATCATAAGACGCTTACCAAAAACGATTTTTGTTGGCCATTACTGCTTCCGGTAAAATACGGAAGAAATTATTGTTGTCGCTGGCAAAATTTGGAAGTCTTGTTAAAACCTCGTTATGTCACAAGTAAATCAACAGTCAGAAATACTTTCTAATCATTTATCAAATTCTTCTTATTCATCGCCGACTATATTGAATTTGCTTAATCAATTCCATACCTTTTCCACAAACTTCCAGTCAACATTGAACCAGATTGTGCTCAAACAACAATCACATGAGTTGCAGATATCTAATTGCGATCTAGCTCTTTTCCAACTCAATCAATTGATTTCATTACTAGTAATTATTGTTCCAATTGCCATCGGAGAAAATAATAAATTGCAACTATTTCTACAACTTGTTTTTTGAGGTGGCTAAAACAATATCGGACACAATTTTAATGTCATAGTATTTCTATTTTATATTAAATTATATAAAAATGTCTTGTCTCCCAAGCAGCATGAATTATTGTTCTTTAAAAATGTTAACAATATCTACTCCACATATTTAATAAACCTCAATGTTTATAATTAAGGAGTCAACAACATTATTCCTGTATTAATTCTGCAAATAGTCATGGTTTGCAACTTGGTAAGCTCTGTTAAGAGTACATGAATACTTGTGCAGTATTATAGTAACCTTTCTTTTACCAGCTTTTATAAACCATGTTATTGTAACGTGATTGCTGATTTATAGGCAACATAAAATACGGGAATGTGTTTATAAAATAAACAACAGATGGTTTAAATCACCATACGTCATATTTCAAGCTCCGAACATCAAAAGAGCTAACCTACAAATACAACAAGCTTGGACATTGTTCAAAGACTTAGTACACTTTCACCAATTACTAAAGAAGATGTAAGGTCAAGCCTTTCTGTGGCGTCGCAAAACTATGCAGTCACTAACGAACGGGTGCAAAATAAATCTCCGAATAGTGGAGAAACCTCCCAAGACAGAGGTGGGCCAAAGAGTTCATTAAAGAACGACCCGCCAAATTCATGGAAGACCTACTAAGCCAGAATAGGAAAGCTATCGCCAGAATAATAGTGGGTCTTCTAACTGGGCACTGCCGGCTCAACAGACACATGAGTCTAATGGGCCTGGCAGAGGACGCAACATGCAGGTTCCGTCAAGAGGAAGAGGAAATCTCAGTTCACGTATTGTGCCACTGTGGCCCAGCGAGACTGAGATTCCAAGTACTCGGAGAAGAAAAACCAAAGGCGGACAGCTATACAAAAGGGCTCTTATCAAAGCTGTGGAGTCTGGTATGACGGACAAAGCTGGATGAGGTACCAAGCAATGTATTCTAGGTGCACCACAATAGGCTTGAAAAGGTCACGATGGTAAAGGCCAAACAACCAGCTCATCTATCTGTCTATCTATCTAAGGCCAATAAATGTTGTATTGTAGCATAATAAGATATTTATTGCACGTTGCTGTTTGAATAAATTAGCGTAAAGTTGAAAGTAGAACCAAGTTTTAAAGCTCTACATTTCTATATGTTCCTTGGATAGGGCTTTGTCTTCCCTTTTTTGTTTTACACCAGTTCAATAAGAGATAGCATAGTCCAAAGGAAGCCTCTCAAACAACTGTAAGTACCGATAAGTCTGATCGACTCTCCCCAGTCCTGAGAGTAGTCTTTGGCAAGAAAATGTTAAGGTCCTGAACCGTTTGAAAATATGGTTTTTATTAAATTTCATCTCTTGTTAACTTAACAGCTCTGTTTGGGTAGAAGCTATTTTATGTTTTTTTTAACATTTATATACAATTAATTTGCATGCAGTAAAATTACTTCAAATTTGAGGTATACGTCTACACAAATTATTCTGGCAAATAATTGGAAAAATGAACTTTGCCCACGTAATATTAACAACGTCAATGTGAGCGGCTGAGCAAGTTTATAAACAAAATATTTATATGCACCTGGTACAGACACTGAATCCTACAGTCCGTAAGACAATTTCAGATTGGACTGTTAGTAGTCTTTATATTTTTGAAATTATTTAAGATCGATTTGTAACGGAGACCGATATAGGGAGGTAATCTCAAATCGTTTTTGTTACATTTAGAGAAAGATCAGAAGACGTGGTGCAAGAAGATATTATAGCTCACACTACTGGTGGCATAGTGAATTTTCTAAGGCAAGGATTCTCGATTAAAAAAATTAAAAGTTTAAACTAGGCTCTAAAATCATTTAATTTAAGGGTGTCCAATATTACCCTAAAGAAGTAGAAAATCCTCTGAAAAATAATATTAAAAAAGAAATTAAAAATCATATATTATTCTTGGAAATAGTTAAATGTTATACTTTATATAGTTTTTATGGAAAAAGAATATAAAAGTTTAAAATCTTTTAATTTAAGGGTGACAGATATTACCCTAAAGAAGTCAAAAATCCTCTCAAAAACTAATATTACGAAAGAAATTAAAAATCGCATATTATTTTTGGAACCAGTCAAATATTTTACTTTTGATATCTAGTTTCTATTATAAAAGTTTACAATCTTCTAATTTAAGGGTATCCGATATTACTTTAAAGAACTCGAAAAGAATATTAAAAATCGTGTATTATTTTTGGAACCAGTTAAATGTTTTACTTTTGATATCTAGTTTCTATGGCAAAAGGATATAAAAGTTTAAAATCTTCGAATTTAAAGGTGACCGATATTACCCTAAAGAAGTCAAAAATCCTCTCAAAACCTAATATCATGAAAGTAATTAAAAATCGCATATTATTTTTGGAACTAGGTAAATATTTTACTGTTGATATCTAGTTTCTATTATGAAAGTTTACAATCTTCTAATTTGAGGATGTCCGATTAAAGAAGTCGAAAATCCTCTCAAAAAGTAATATTATGAAAGAAATTAAAAATCGTATATTATTTTTGGAACCAGCTAAAAATTTTACTTTTGATCTCTAGTTTCTATAGTAAATCAGTAACAAGCTTTACTGAAACACATAGACGGTTAGGATTTCCATAAAATTTGTCGCTCAATATACATTCGTTTTACAAATTGCGCCGATAAACTCATAATTTAACTAATTATTAATGCACATCGACCCGGATGAATGTCTCCTTGATAATTACGTACGGCACTGCGTCGGTGACAAACACCCTCATCATCAGCTGTGTGCGGTCGAGGAAAAATGAATAATAAGAATAAATCCTAACTGGCCCGATCAAAAATAAAAGAATGAGACTGTAGTTTTGTATAAGAAAGTGACGGCGATTTTTAATAGATTCATGTCGGGCTCTCGGCACAATATTGAATTCCGTTGCCAGGTAACGCGGGACAAAAGGCGGATTTCATATCTTTTGTTACTTTGGTGTATTGTGGGTGCTCGCTCAGGTAGTCGGGGTGTATTGCTGGAATGTGATCTTATTCACTGTAAATTCATATACACTAACAATTCCCCGCTAAATTATTTCCTGAAATGAGCAAAATATCGGTCCGTAACTACGCTTCGAGCCCTTCCACCATTCTTTGATTGACAAAAACAAATTCTATTATTGAAAGCCCACGTGGCCCGATGGGAATTGAAATATGTTTTCGTGAAAAATGAAAACGAGACAACCAGAAAATAAGCCAATATATTATTACTAGTTTATAACTAATAACCCATTGAATAATTCGTGGTAAAAAAGATCATCGCCGCTATCCACAACAGACTTAATGAAAATTGAGGAATGCCGAAAAATAACAATATTATTATTATTATCATTATTATTATTATTAGCCGTTACTCGAGTCCGAGTATAAAAATGTTACAGTCGATAAATTGTGTAAAATAAAAAACAAGTAAAAGGTGTAGTCTATTGTAATTCCCATTCATCTACGGTGCACACGACTATGGCTATAGAGGCCAATTCGGGAGAGCACATGTCGACCGCAGTCAGGACAGACATTAACCTGGTTAGGTCTTGGATTCGGCCTTCTTGCAGTAACATTTCCTTGATAGCTGGCCACAACCCCTCGCCATTCGGTTCTGTCCGCTGCAAGTTGTTCCCATTGCTCGTCTGCAATACCGCAGGATTTTAGATTTTCATGGAGAGCGTCTTTGAACCTCTTTCATTGACCGCCACGCCTTCTTCTACCGCTTAGCAATTCACCATAAAGTGTACATTTAGGAAGGCGGTTATCATGCATACGATGAACGTGACCTGCCCATCTTAGGCGTGCTCTTGAAATAAGCACCTCAATTGGAAGGCTGTTTGCTCTCCTGAGTACTTCCACGTTTGATATGTGATGGAACCAACGGATTTTCATCATACTTCTGAGGTGTCTTTGCTGAAAATGTTCTAATTCTTTCACATGACGACGGTAAGTGACCCAGCTTTCACATCCATATAGCAGTGTTGGAATGACAACTGCTCTGTAGACAGCCATTTTCGTTGACAAAGCAAGGTCGTGGTTGTCAAATACTCTCTCTCTAAGTCCCCAGAGTGCTCTAGATGCAGCGTTAATTCTATTGCGAATCTCGCTGTCCATGTTTGCTTTGTCATTAACAACGTTGCCTAAGTAATTGAACTGATCCACCACTTCAAGAGAATTTCCGTTAAGCGTAATGTCTATTTGGTTCACTTGATGAGGAGTTGACATAATCTTAGTCTTTCCAATGTTGATTTTAAGTCCCAAGGAATCATAGCTCTGGGCATACACATCTAAAAGTTCTTGAAGCTCTTCCCGCGTAGAGGCTAAAAGTGCACAGTCATCCGCATACTGGAGATCACAAATGAATCGTGTGCGTGTCTTCGTGAAAGCTCTGAAGCGCCCTATGTTAAAGAGACCGCCATCAAAATGGTATCTGAGACCTATTCCTCTGACTGTCAGTTTGTTGCCAACAATAATTGTTAGAGCAGTGGTAAACAAATAATAATAATAAGCTAGAGGACTCGAAGTAAATTCTGAGTATTGATTTCAGATCCTCACCGATCCTTTCGGAGGAAAGGTCTGGTTACGTTCCTTATAGTAAAATAAGGATTTTATAGAGGAGTTTGCGATTAAAAATATTATGTTTTGATATTCCGCCCTCCAAAAGCACATTTGAACTATGCTAAGCCCAGTCAGGCTATTTATTTTTCGATTGCAACAGACACTGGACCGCTAGATGGCGCCTGCTGACTATTTTACATGTCTCTATCCCAAAGATACTGAAATGTACTAAATGGTCAAGTGACCTCGTGTCGGTCGTCACATGCCTACCTTGCACTGACGAGAGCCAACAGCTCGAAACTGCAGTCTGCAAGTGGTGTGTGACGACTAGCAGGAGAGCTCCTTTAAGTAGGATCAGTCTTTCGGCTGGTGTTTGTTGCAATCTAAGCATTAGCGTTTTGATGGTAATTTGCAATTATTACACTTAACGCGCCAGGCTTGTAACTTGTAATTCAGCGCTCGGCGGGGCACATAGCCCGGAGAGTGGCTGTTGGTTGCAGTCTGGTTACGTTCCTTATAGTAAAATAAGGATTTTATAGAGGAGTTATGTTTTAATATCCCGCCCTCTAAAAGCACATTTAAAAAAGAAGTTTGATAAATAATAATAGGTGTGTGTTGTTAACTTGATAAATTTACTCTTTATCGTTAAATTTGTTGTTGCTTATTTTTTTTTATTGTTATTGTTTAACATGTATACTAGGGATGAACAAGTGGAGATGTTATTAATTTTTATTGCGTTTATGGTAATTGGTAACTAAAATACCAGAGTGCACATCCTAAAAAAAATATTGGGATTCAAGTGGAATACGACGAAACCTGCCTTTGTGCATTTTAACATCTATCATCAGTTTTGCATAAGATAATATAGTATCATCTAACACATTGAAGTTTACTTATTTACTAAAGTATAATTACATAGAAAATATTATTAATACAATACAGAACAATAAACTATTGCTATTATTTAAGACATTCAAAAAGCAAAGAAGATCTTAATTTAGTTTTAAATGTATTAATAGCGACGCATTTTTTCAAGGAATTGTCGAGGTTATATTATCTGATAATTCCTTTATGAAAAAGACTTTTTCGTCAGTTTTTTATTTTTAGTTGTGACTAGTATATTAATGTTAACAAGTTACCATTGTACCACCTGACTCTATTTTGTAACTCATTATTTATAGTATCTACAAGGTTCGTTAAATATGATATATGAGAAATATAACAGCGTATCATCAGTAAATAAATGTATTTATTTGACACTTTTCAACAGATTTTACAATATCAAAAATATATAATAAGAATAGCAGCGGTCCTAGTGCACTGCCCGGTGGTACCCCGTTTTTATTTAATATTTCGTCAGATATTTCACCATTTATTTTTGTAATTTGTTTTCTAATTTGTATGTAACCAGTAACCAACTTAGAGGTATTTCAGTTATACCATATCCCTTCAATTTTTTAATTAATTTTTCCTTCTCGATGGATTGTAAAGCCGGTTTTTATATCTAGAAACTTCAGCCCCTATCATTACACCTTTATTATGTTGTTCTTTCCAGGCATATAATATGTTTTGTACTGCAGTTTCATAACTGTGATTTTTTCTAAATCCGGATTGATTTAAGAATAGAATATTATTCTCTATTATGTAATTAGTCACTTGTTCGATAACTATTTTTTCGATCAGTTTTTCTGTAGTCATTAACAAATTGATAGGTCTCAAATCACTGGCTACTTTTACATCATTAACTTTAGGTACTGGTATAACTGCAGATATTTTAAGAATTGACGGTAGCTTTCCTGTCTCATCTTGCCTGTATCTGGAATCCAAATAGTAAAAATATCCAAATTTAAAATATCAAAGTTGGTGTCATTTCCAAGATAATGATGAAAAAGAGTTAAAGTTTAAGACTTATGTTTTGAAAACTCTCTAAACTACGACTTGTTTAACAAATCAATCGACACTCGGTATATCACTCCTCTATATGACATCCTTGTTTGTTGTTCTAACTTTCAATTGCCCTGTAAGTGCAATAAAGAAAAATTTGTATCTGCACTTAAAAGTTTTACAATACTTTCAAAGTCGGTTTGCTTATTGCACAGAGGCTAAGACGAGAACATGACTAACTAAATGGGTACCGATTGGAAACAGGTAATTTAGTTGATTTGTCCAAAAGTATTATAATTATTTTAACTCTGCTTACCGCTACAGCTATGCTGAAATATAATTACTTTTATTGCGTGTAGTTTTACAAATTTGAAGAAATACAACATTTGGCTAAAGTAATAAAAAACCTAACACAATATAATTATACTTCCCCGAATTAGTTTTTAGTTCTTAGTACCGCAAAAGCAATAATTAAGCTGCAGTTAATTTTTCTAAACAGCATTTACCTGCATACTTAATTGCTAGTTGAAACAGAAGTCTACCAACATTTTCCCGAAATGTTCACATTGTTTCTAAACGGCGCGACATCTGGCCGGTAATTCGAAACTTTATAATTAGGTGATTCTGGCTGGTTCTTAAAGCAACTATCCCGAGGGTTATTGGTTTCTTTAACAAAACGGCCGGAATGACGAACGCTCGTTGTAGGCAGTTAATATCGCGTATATTAAAATTTTAACTTCACTCCCCCGCCTCGGAACCGGCACGGGGGGAGCGGGAGGGAATTTAGCGTGGCTTGAGTTCAATTTAGAGCATCTCATATGTCAATGTATGCGAGATCAAGATCGCAACGAGACGGAACATTGCAAGGAGGAGATACGGCATGGCAAGGATGTGCGCTTGGCGCGAAAATCCCGCACAGGATAAAAAGAACTGAAATTCATTACATGCTTGGCTTCATAGGGAGATTGTATTTTTTTCGTTTTCAAGTATTTTCCAGGGATGCCCCCAGGGGTGGCTCTGCTGTTTAGATTACGGAGCGGTTACGACGCTGTAAGTTACGTTAGAATAGCTAAGATTTTATATCGCGAAATGCCTGCCGTGAGAGGAATTTCAAATGTACCTCGAATTTAAATTCTTTTAATAGTGTACGTATGCTTTCGGTTGACTTCTGAACGTTATTGGTATTTATGACATGATGTATTAAAGGAAACGAAAAATAAGAAGATAATTTAACGTTGTCAGAAACAAGTTTAATATCTACATTGGAAGAAGACCGTACATGAACTTCTATTATATGTTGTTTTGCAATAAACAAAACTTCAAGTAAAATACGAGATTAAAAAAAAAATAAGTTGGAAAGAAGAAAATTTAAAATATAGTAAACAAGACGGCCCCAGAAAATAGTGGCGGAATGATTAAACATCAAATGAAGGCTGCTAATGCCCTAAAATATGTACCTTAATAATGCTCCCATATCATTAGACAACTCCAAGAAAATAGTAATAATACTGTAACAAAACATATTTAACTGCAACGAACACAATGGTCCTAAAGCCATACGTCAAAACAGAAATATATGAATCGTTGATAAGAAAACTTAAAAACAAATGTTCTTCGATATATGATACAGGAGAGACCATGGTAGTGGTCACAACTATATATCTTTTGATCCTAAATAGATACAATGTCGCTAGTAACTATTATCAGAATACATTGTCGGTAAAGTATAAAATAAACCTGTTGACTTTTAGCAGTTTATCAGAAAAATCGTTTGCAAAAGTATTCTGTATAAATAATTCAGGTAAGTTTAAATATGTTTGACACCTCAAAGAAAGCTAATTTATCAAGTGTCTTAACATAATGTCGTTTGTAACAGTTTTAATAATAAATAATTCTGATACTTGAATCAATTCAGTATTGCTTGTAATTGGTTGAAGGTTATGTTCCCCAAACATGTGATTTTTGGTACAGTGGCTAAGTTTTTTGCTATAACAGCGGTCACTGCTTTTCATATGCAAACAGTGTTGGCCATTGTTCCTTATGTTTATAAATTAGAATTTCCATGCGACTTGCTGAGTAAAATATTTTTTACAGGCCCAAAACCCATATATCCGGGGATTGGGAAAACTTCTTCCGAAACTATGAGAAAAGCCATGATGTTTTGGAATGTGCATTGTCACAAAAAACTGCTGCTTCGAAGTATAATATTCCCCGCACTACTCTCAGAATATTCCTAAAAAAATGTCAGTCAGGATAAGAAAACGCAATAAAAATTGTCATTACGAACTGCAGGGGCATCATTACTTGATATTTATACAGTAGATGAAAAATTTTATACAGCATGCAAATCCAACACAGTTGTTTCCTATTCTGCTTATCATGGACAATCATGAAACTCACGTTTCTTTGGAAAGTATTAAAATGGCCAAGAAAAACAATATAATTTAGCTAACCCTACCGCCTCACACAAGTCATTGGCTCCAACCACCGGATAAACGTGTATACGGCCCTCTAAAGAAATACTATAACCACAAATGCAACACATGGTTATTGAAAAATCCGGAGAAAAGAATAACAATATATGACATAGTCCATATCTTAAGTGGTACATTACATTCACTTGCCTTCTGTCCTAACAACATTCTGTCAGGGTTTAAAGCTACCGGGATTTCCTCATTTAATGATCAGATTTTCAGTGAAGCCGATTTTATGGCTGCAATGGTAACTGACGTTTTGCCCATTCAGGAAGTAGAAATTAGACAAAATGCAATAATAACATCCAATCGACCTCACTATTTCGCGATAAAGCACCAGATCGCAACGATAATGAAGCATCAACATCATTCCATCGCGATAAAATACCTGAAAGACGATTTATTTCGACGGTAGCACTGAAGCCCTATCCTAAGGCCAAACAAGCTTCTTTGGGAAAAGAAGGAAAGCTCAAAAAGAAAACCACTGAAATTTTAACTAACACGCCAGTCCTTAAAAATATTGAGGAAGAAACTGCGAAGAAAATGGCAAGGCAAGGTGAAGTTAGGAAACAGAAGAATGTAAAAAGCAAATTTTCAATCATTAGTAATGAAAAAGCAAAATAATAACAAAAAATAACAGACAGAATAAGAGTCCAATAGCGAAAGTTGTAGTAGTATAGAAAATGTCTGACGTTACAGATTCTTATCACACTGACATATTTTCAAGTTCAGATAAAATGACCTATGAACTCATAGATCTCAAGTGGTCCATGTGAACTCCATTGTTATTTTAAGAATTGTTACGAGATTTTGCATTGGAAGAGTCACAAAAATTCTTACTGGCGATGACGACTATTCTGTAAGCTTTTTACGACGACAAGGAAAGAACTTTTTATATTGAATTATTCCAGATTATGCCGCAGTACCAGAGCAAGATGTAGTTCTCCACTTACCTCAACCTAGCACTGCATGTGGAACTAATAGAACAGCAAATTTATTCAGTTTTCCAATGGATTTATCTTTGTACAATATTTGTTTTTTGCAATAAAATTTTCAACTAAAATACTTTTCTATTGTAAAATAACTTTTAAGTTCCGTCACCATAGTACCTTAATTCACTAGCCACTGTACCTCACAGATAGGTACAGTGGCCAGTTTGCAGACAACAAAAGATTTGAAATTAGTACCATATTCTCTTAATTTATGCATTTCACTAAGTGTGATTGCAACGCACCTATATCAATAGTTTTCTCTGTGACAAAAAAAATTTTAGCATAGTGGTTCATATCTCTTTTATTAAGGATTTTATAAAAAGGTGATCATTGTACCAAGCTCTCTCCTACCTGCTCTTCTAGTAAAGCGAATATTAAATGTAACACCTATCTTTACCTTTACTTTATCTGCAATATTTATTGTTCTCAACAGGAATATTTCCTTGATGTTTAAAAATTGGGAAAGCGATTTCAGTTAGCTCATTAAAAAATTATATCCAAACACTAAAATATTATTGACCAATAACGATCCCCATTGGTTGCTCAAAAATTGTTTAGTACTGTTTCCTTAATAGACTATTGCGCTTTCTAAATAAATACCACATTGGTCAAATAACCAGTATGGTTTTTTAGCTGGTAGATCTACTATAATTAGTGTACATACGTTTTTTGGGAAAATTATAAAATATATAGAGGCAGAAAAGTACTCCGTAGGAATATTTTGTGACCCCGGTAGGGCATGCAACAAGTGACAGTATTGTTAGAGTGGATTGATCGTTATCTTTTTAATAGCAAACAATAATATGTTCCAATTATTAATAACGAAGCCATCATTGTTGAAATTATTCCTTCAGAGTATGTTGAGTGCTACAGGGTCCTATGCTATTCCCACTGTAGCTGATTGCCCTTGAAGCTTTGACATCAGCTCATTTTAGCATCTATACTGATGATATATCAATTATTATATTGTTTGAAAGTTATTTGTGGCATTCTACGAATATTCTTTCTTTTTATTTGGGGTTTTTCTACCACATGTATTATCCTCTTCAAAAACAAATCACCGAATCTAAAAAATAATAGAATTATTGGAAAAAAGCCTCTGCGTCTGTGACGTTTATGTCAAAGGAACAGTCAAAGGTTATTTTTTACAAATAATATAAATCGGAATAAACACAGAAATAATGTATTTTGCTGACGTTTCGGAAAGTAGTCTCTTTCCATTTTCAAAGCTTTTTTCGAAGAACTCTTATTTGTTGTGTATGTTAAATACACAGCTTTAAGATTCTGTTTATGTTATTTCCATAGATACTTACTACTTACACAGAACTGATGATATTTTCTCTTAGATAATCTTAAGTTTGTTAAGTTCGCCGTATGACTGATAGTCGAGAGGTGAGCGCATTTGCCTCTCACCCAAGAGTTCCGGATTCGATCCCCGGTCGTGGCAGTGGAAAATATTGTGAGAGGGATTTTTCCCCTATACACGGATATTGGGTGTGTGTCCTAGAGCCTTCCGGGATAAAGGGGGTCGTCATTACCTGTGGTGTATTTATTTATTTATTATTATTATTATTTATTTTAATATTGGTTGCCAGGTTGTACAAATATCTACAGACAATTCGATAAGCAATTATCTTCATTTAATAAGATTATTGCTGATTCTTTATTTTTATTTTTTTGTTATCTGCCTCTTTTGTTAAAATTTTTGCCGAGTCCGAGAATTTCATTCTTTCTAATGTAATTCTTGTGCTCATCCAACCTCACGGTGAAAGGTCTAGATGACTCATCCACATAACATTTATCACATTCGCATGGGATTTTGTAAATACAGTTTTTTGAATTCTGCTCCGAGTTTATCGGTTTTGTTTTAGTTAAAATAGATCTCAAACTGTTCCCCGTTTGAAATACCCTTCTAACATCAAATTTGTCATCTATACGGCGTAGCTTCTCCGATAGTCTGTATACATAAGAAATTGTTGCTGTATAATGACGCTCAGGTTACTCTATCAAGGAAGGCTTCAGGGTATTGATTTCGTACTAGAAACTCTTTGATACATTTTTCTCATTAAAACATAATATTTTTAGTAGTAGTAGTAGTAGTAGTAGTAGTAGTATAAGGAACGTAACCAGACTGCAACCAGCAGCTACTCCCCGGGCTATGTGCCCCGCCGAGCGCTGAATTACAAGCTACAAGCCTGGCGCGTTAAGTGTAATAATTGAATATTACCATCAAAACGCTAATGATTCGATTGCAACAAACACCAGCCGAAAGACTGATCCTACTTAAAGGAGTTCTCATGCCAGTCGACACACCACAGCCGGGATTCAAGGTGGAGGACTTGGTTTGGCTGTACAATCCACAGCGGAGAGAAGACGGTTTCTCGAAGCCTCGCTTATCTTGGGAAGGACCGTATTCTGTCATTACTCGGATCAACGACGTTGTTTATCGGATTCGACGTAGAAAGAAGTCCAAGATGAAAATCGTGCACCTGGATAGATTGGTGAAGTCTGTCGGGAGCTCGGAATTGCCTGATCGGGAAGTTTACTCTTAAGGAGGGGCAGTTTTATGTGCACGCCCACGCCCTCTTGCGGAGAGTGGATTAATCCCTAGTAATAGACAGAGTAAAAGGAAGCCTGCCTAATAGGCAACCAGCAAAAAAAGTTGTGAATTATATAGTAGGCCTATAGTACCTGAAAGTTATAACTAGTGTGTTATTATGAGGACTAATTATTGTAATTTAGTGATTAGTAAAGTGGTGGTTAGAGACAATCTGTGTTTTCAATTGTTGTACCTACGTTTGAGAGTGTTTACTACAGGGTGTAAACACGTAAAAATATATAGTTACTTCCTGTATCCTAAAATTTTTTACTAGGCATCGCGACGCTTATACCGTATTCATCAATGTCATTTGAAACTAAAAATATAATCTTTAGGAGCATCTATTCACTTTTTTTTTGTCTCATCGGAGAGTGTTGCCTCATCTGCCTACCCTGACAGGCTGTCGCTGGATTATAGAGATAATTTCAATAAGAAGGGTATTGATTTTAGTAGAGGAGTTTGTTGTTGTCTTCAACTAATTTTGCAGCCATTCAAATATCTGCAAGTTTACTAAAATACAATGAAAAATGGCAAACAAACAGTTTTAATTCGTTGATAGATGTGTATTCCTCAGAAGAAATAAATCGTTTGGTGAGAGTTAGTATCAAAATATATTGACCTGAGTAATGAGTTCAATTTATCAACGAAAACTTATTGAAATTCTGCGTTCGTGGGCCGAAAACGTGCCGGATGTAGAATATTTGTTTAGGCCGGGATAAGGGGGTGTTCCTTCGAACCTGAACTAATTTGTAACACCGCTTCAGGTAGATGAAAAATGTGCACAAAAGAATGAATGAAACAGAACAATTTCTGAACGTTCGTGAATAGAAAAAGGTGATCGTTACTGACGTACATCGAAACAAAGAAAATAACAAAATTTACGTAAACAACTGAAATGATATTGTTGGGAATACGAACAACATCCGTGGGTCGCATTTAAAAATTATTGTAGGCGATTTTACAGCAATAAATGTTATTCTTACACAGCACACTATCTAGAATGTATAACTTAGTTAGCAAAGGCTGTTTTAAATGACCAAACTTAACCAATAATTTAACTCTATAAAAACTGGTATCATTGTTCTGTAGCCATAAATTTAAAGTTTCCACATTAAATCCTTTTCAATTCTGAGCTCTGCTCTTTTTTGTGGCCAGAGATTTAAGGTTTTAAATAGAATGGACTGCATTTCTTTATATTCAAATGAGCGTAGCGGCTCTCCCACTTTACACCCCCTTTTACTCACATTTTTACCATTCCAATGATATACATTTCCATTTTAAGGTGTACTTATTCATTCTTTAATGTGGATTCCATTAGAAAAAATATTCTGAACGATATTTTAAAATATTTTTAGTAAAATTATTTCAGAATGTAAATAATTCAGGAGCATGTGTATTAAAGTGGTGAAATACTGTCGATTTGCTTGGGCGTAGAAAAAATTACTCCCAAAATGGGTAATATTTTTCTGCAAAAATCAATATCAATTCTTGTCTAATATAAAAATATAGGTACTTATTAGAAAACAAGCTGATAGTAAATTCACTATTTACATAAACTAAACAGAATAATAAATGTTTGAAGCTACAGAAGATAAAGTCTTGATCGTGGACGAGAATTTATTTATAAAATTGTTCTTTTCAAATTAATATAAAGAAAAGTTGTATCCTAATTACACGTTCTCATGTACTCTTAAGCCGAAAAAGTGGTTGTTAAAAAAATTTCTGTCTGTCGTCTGTGACCGTGTTAAAGAAGACGCCAAAACCCTCGATAAACTTTTCGAAACTGTAACAAAATCCGTAAAAATGTCGTTGGAAGAGGTTTTTATATTTTAAATCATATTTTTGCTCTTCGGAGCGTTTTTTATGCAAAATTTCAGAAACTCATCAAGGATTATAATTTTAGAAAGGGTAGTAAATGTCGATGCACGGGGACGTAATGCCGCTCCGACCACCAAAATTTAGAAAGTGTAACAAAAATCGAATTTCGGAAATTTCAAAATTAAAAACCCTTTTACGAATCCACGTTGTTAAGCACTCCAACTCATTGTTGTGTTAAATATGAGGACAGGTTAGTCCAGTCTCTATTCAAAGTATATCGAGAGTTTTAGCGAAAATAGCCTTTAGCGACAAGGGTCCCCTATCATTTCCTAGCAGTCGATTTTGACGGGAAAATGGTGGGTTTTAGCGGGATTTGACCTAAACTGGTTACTCAGTGATTCGTTGTCAGAAAAGTATAGTTACCATGTACTCATATGTGGATGGGACCGCCTTGCCTGAACGTATGAAATTGTAATTGCAAAATATAATTCAAAGTCGCTGCGATTCAAGCAGTTTTAAGCTCCGAGGAGCGATCAAAATTGATATTGAACTGAAAATACGTCAATAGACAGGCAAGTAAAAGCCCATTAAAAATTTATAAACATTGAACTTTTCTTGAATCTTCTTGTGTAATCGTTAGCTCAAAAACCGCATATTGGATGGTAGTTCGTACATTATAAGTCGTCCGCTCCTCACCATGTGTTGTACAGACTATAGTTTGTCAAAAACATTTTTCTTGAAGTTGTTGTAAAACATGATTTTTTTAAAGAGATTTAATATATATTTTTGAACTTTATATTGTCTTTTTCTTGTGTTTTTCAAAAGTATAAATTTTGTATTATTCTCCGTCTGAAACAGTCGTTTTCCCTTATTTGTGAACGGTAATATTCATTTTTGGAAAATTCTTCAGACGCAAAAGATGGATCATTAACAGTCACACCGAGAGAAATCAGGTGTACAAATCGGGGGAAATCAGAGGGAATTAGGGGAAATCTGCTGCCATTTTGTTGAAGTATATTATGGGCATAGACATAGGTATGACTGATGGTTGAGAGGTGAGCGCACTTGCCTCTCACCCAAAAGTTCAGGGTTTGATACCCGGTCGTGGTAGTGGAAAATACTGTGAGAGGGATTTTTTGACTATACACGGATATTGGATGTGTGTCCCTTGCCTCTAAATGTGTAGCCCTCTCCCACACAAGGTTCTTCTAGAGCCTTCTGGGATAAAGGGGGTCGTCATTACCTGTGGTGTATTTATTTATTATTATAGGCAAATCAGCTAATATCTTTTGGTTGAAAAAAAAGGGTATTTAGAACAATTTTTCGGTACCATAAGGCCGGCGACATATCATCCATTATAACCGGACCCGCGTTTCACCGGAATATCGAAAACCATATAATTGCGTACTAATGGTGGCTGTTGGGTAGATGAAAATCGAAAACCTTATAAGGTTTTACTACTGACAAATTTAAAGTAGAATCATAAGTAATTGGCTTCATTCTAGCGAATTTTGGATAAATCTGGAAGAATAAGAGTTATTATACTTGGTTTTACTCGATGACATGTCCTATCAATCAATAGTCCACTCTACAGCGTAATTCTAGTACTATGCGAATAAACATCTGGAACGACACTTCGTCTTACTGTAAATATTTCACTTTGACTTTGATTATTATTGTGCTCGTTTTGTGCTATCGTTTTACTGTGATTATTTTATTATAAGCGAGGCCATAAGTATTTCTGAAACGTTGGTTAAGTCGAGAAGTACCAATTGTGTTATAAATGTAGAAATGCATAGAGTTTGATCGGTTAGTGAGGTTATGTTGGTCTTCTTATGAAAATGTAGTGCTGACAAAGATTTCAAATTGGTATATTCATGTTATAGAGCATTGAGTAGAGGATCATTACTTTTGCTCGAGTCCACCTTCCGAGATTTTAATGTATTCTTACGTTTGAAATGATGTAAATTACGAAAATAAAAGATTATTCAATTTCGTTATATCTGTCTGACTAGCGCTATAACTAAAAAACTATTTCATATAATATCTGGAATCTTGTCTGGCATACAGTTGATGCTATTGCCAAGAAAGAAATTGAATGTGTATACAGCGGGATTCATTTTCAATGGAGACATTGCTGTAAAACATGTGTTTATTAACCAATTTTAACGGTTTTTTAGGGTTCTGTAACCAAACATACAAAAATACGTCAAAGAGTAATAGCAAACTGGGATTTACTCATTTGAGAGGTTTACTGAATTCAATGGTGGTTAATATTTCAACAACAAAAAATAGTTAATCAAATTTGTTAATTTTTGTTATTGAAAAAAATAGCAAAATAGGTCTTGAAAACTGAATCTAATCTCTAAATTTTTGTGAAGGTAAAGGTTTTGGTGGTGTATCTTTTAAAAAGAGGCACATTAAAATATGATAATAAACAAGCTTTTTCCATTCAAAGTGGGTCACACCACACTCTATATAGATAATTTGCGAGATAAATTGAAATAAACATAAATTAAAACCACGATTTAAACCGTTTTTATATTAATAATTACTCGTGCTAGCTAACTATATTAACTTTAGGTCAAATATAAAAATATGGAGGATAATACGAACGACACTCGAATCATGATGACGGAATAAAGACTGAAACTATTTGCTTTAGCCAAATCGAAAAAGATCTCAATATTGAAATCCCAAGCGAACTCAAAACTATGCTTATTGCTAACGGAATCAATACCATAGACCTTATAGTTAATTTTTCCGATAACAATATAACTGAAATGACATTTGCCAAGGAAGTTTTACCCCCAATCATAGACAAGACAGAATTTAAAATCCATTATGGTTTGTTTCATTGTGATGTTGGTACTCATAAATTCGTAGTTGGGTTTAAAAAAGTGTTTGACCTATTAACAACATTATACAAAGTAGAAAGAGATTCGGGAAATCACGATTACTAATTTAAATGTATGAGTGATTCAAGAGCTGATTCGTCAACAATGCCCCCTTTTGTCGATCCGTGTAACTTTCCTGATAATTAGTTTCCCTCAATTAATCTGAAGGAGGAATCTAAGCACATATCAAAATCCATTCTTACTTGGATTAAACAGAAATGCAGTACCAAGGAGGGGAATACTCATGTACAAATTTGATAGATTGTAACTTCAAAGTCAACTCTTAATGTAGAAAAAATCAAAGGAAATGAGAATAAATGAGAGAAAATCAGGGGGAAATTAGAGCCAAATCAGAGGAAATCAGAAGGAAATCAGGAGTAAATCGAAGGAAATCAGGGGAAATCATACAAGATTTCCACAAAAGGGGAAATAAGGTGCACAACTTGGGCCTAGCGATTTACACCTCGGCTCGTCCTAGAGCCTAAACTAATGAATCGAGTTTGCCCAAATTTTGTATGCGTATTCAGAACAGTCCCACCTCGAGCCGAAATCGCTAAATCGACCCAGCTCAAATATGGGGTACGTTAGCCCCTAAAAACCGACAAAAATGCAAAATATTTATCAATTCTCAAAAACGGCTTTAAAGATTTTGATCAAATTTAACTCGACAGGCCAATCGTATATCTAAAAAATGGTTGTAGAATTAATAAAATTGAGAAGCGTTAGAAACTTTTTCCTTTGTCCCAAATTAACAAATAAAACAAAATAATTTTATATCTTACTTCCTATCAGAATAACGGGAACATGTGTGATTACAACGAGCAAATTTGTTAGTTGTATTACCAGGGAATGCAACAAGGCAGTAGCTAATGTATCTGTGAAATAAAAACTGTGCTATGTATAGAAAGATTTATGACAATCGAAGAAATTGAGTTTATAATGGCGTGAGATGTTCCGTAGACAATAGACAATAAAAAATAAATTATAACCAAACCTTTAAGAGTCCGTTACGTTTATTTAATACGAGTTAATCATGCAACATTTAAATATAAAATGCCCCGTACGCGATGGTACGTGATTTTCTCGCAGCCACCCACAATACAACCTCCGATAGATGATTGAGTAACGGCCCGGCAACCCCGCTCATAGAAAAAAAGCCCCGTTTTTTTAGTCATGCTAAACGTGTGTTTTACATAGTTAGCAATATATTATTTTAATGATTTTAGACATATTTAATAAACGAGCGATTAACTACATCAAGATTCCACCAAAACAGGAAAAAGCTAAATTTATTATAGTCATTTACTTTTTTATGGGTTTTCGACTGCGGCAATATTTCACTAATTTGCTACATTTTAACTTTCAAAGAATTACGGCCATCGGATATACTTAATTGTGTCATTTTTATGAAAGAATAACATTCATGATAGGGGTAAATTTAGATACCGAGTAGTACCAACAAATCTAGAGAATTCAACTAACTGTTATATAAATGACAAAATTTACAACTAAACAGACCATTAAATAAATCTTTGACTTAAGATATAAATCGCGGAGAAGTCGTCGAAGGAATAACATGCACTATTGGCTTCTTAGCCAATAAAATTATCTAAAAAATATTCAACACAAGAATAGACAGTTGTTTCGATGCAAATGTTTTACATGAAATTTCCTCAAAACTTACCTAACTGCAAATTACTGTTTATTTTTTTTTATACATTTATTTAACGTCGGCCTATTTCCGTTATTGAAGCCGTTATTTCCCCAAACCAGGAATTTTGCCGAACCTCTTCCCTTAAGAAGAATAGAAACCTTTTACTTGCCTAACATTTAATAGACAAGGGACCGACGGATTTACATCCCCTCCGAAGGATGGTATGAACGCGGTCTTCGTTGTGAATATGGATTACCTCCCTAATTTCAGGAAATAAAAAATGGTCGGCAGAGCTTAGAGTCTTTGAGCTTTGTAGAGACTCCGGGAGCCTTTCGTGCACTTATTTTTTTGATTTGTAGAGTCTCAGAGTTTGATTTCTGGTAGTGCTTGTTAGGATCAATTGCTACACTCTGTATATTAGATTTTGCACTATTTTTTAACACTTGACTAAAGCTCGTTTTAATTATCACTGATTTGATTTTTACAGCTAGTGTAGGGTCAACGGCTACACCCTGTGTATTATTTTTTCTTGAAATTAAATACTATTGTTTAAAGGACAATACAAAATTATTTATTCAGATGTATTGAACAGAGTTGAAGAAAGAATTTATTTTATTTTACAGGATTTCTTTTTGAAATTGTAAAACTAATTGACAACAGAAATTCTGTCTTCGGTTGCTTTTAAAATATATTTAAAAAATGTTGAAAAATAATTAAATCGGATAAATTCACTTTGAAAGTTGAGCCTCGTAGGCGAAGGGAAAATAGAAAACGGGGCCACTTAAGGCGAAGTGTTTCTTAATTCTAGATGAGGCCACTTAAGGCGAGGAATTAAAGCTAACTCTTTTTAACCAGGTTTCGGCCTGGGAAGCTAGAATTGAACAGCTTGTCACGAAAAGTATGCAGGGACTGGGAATAAGAAAGCTTAGCTAGACGGGGGTATCTACAACATTAGCTAAATAGTAACCGGACCCATGCAATAGCATAATCAGCTTATTACACAAAAATTCACTTTTTGAAACTTATATTTTCCACTAGACCACTTCGCGAGTACTTAACACAGGAGTCACTGTCAAAACTGAACTTGTTTTGGACTTGCTATACACCGGTGTTTATACTGTTATTTGGCTGCCCCATGAATCTAGCTCGAACGTTTTTACCCCCTTTTTAGAGCTGGATATGACACCATCGAGTCTGAATCGGCACGATTGCCAAATATTTCACAATATTGCGCAATAGTTTACTAGAAGTTGAAATTTTGAGATGAAAGTCATATGGAAAAATCGGCGATGAAAAGGAGAATTTTTTTATATAAAATAGAAGTTCGAATCGATTCTGGTTTTGGAAATATTGAAGTTTGATTGACGGAAATTTAAATGGTTTGAAAGGACCCCGTAAACTTGTTACGAAGGTCAGACGTTTAACAGTTGAAATGACATGAAAATGCTCCTGATAGGTGCGAGGTGGCTGGAAATAAGATATGATAATGCTCCTAACAGGCACGAATCGAGTTTTAGCGGAGATATCGGTTGAAAGGGTAATCGAGATATTGTATATAATTGTACGAGGGGTGATTGAAAGGTAGTGAAATTGACATTAATTGAAGCTGGAATTTGATGAAACTAAATTAAATATTAAGACTCGAGGTAGGGAACGTTGTTTGGTGTATACAGGGGGTTTTCAAAAAGTAATAAGATTTAAAAAATGAAGTGGATGCAAGAATTGAATGAAGTGAAGTTGAATGGTGAGTTTTGAGGTAAGTTGAAGTATACGAGGGGTTGCCAAGAAGTAATGAAATGATATAAACTATTGCGGTTTTAGGTACGGATAGTGGTTTTGATCTATTTGATGACTATGAGGGGGCTGTATTTTTAAGGGGTGTTTTTTGTAAAACTGCCTTTATAAAATTACTGGAATGAATGTTGAAATTGTATTTTTTGTGATTTTACGTTACTTTGGAATTATAGAATGTTCATGAATTTTTCCTGATTTTTGTGATCCTGGATGTAGTTTCTTGAGGTAAACTGGGTCTGGTTGACTTTTTTACATGGTTTGCCATGGTACCTGAATTGGTATGAATTTTTTGTAAATTTTTCGTTTTTCTGTTTTTTATTTTTGATTTATAGGGGAAATACCCTATAACAGTTGGAACGGTCACCCATCTAACTACTAACCGCGCCTTACGTTGCTTTACATCGCATATCGAAGTATGTACATAGTAAAGACGCACCCACGCTCGCCCCTAAATTACTGTTTAGATATCGAGGTATTTTGAATTGTAACGGAAATTACGTTATGGGATGCTATACATATGAGATATTTTCAAGGAATATCACTAAATTTGTGTTAAAAACTATATCACAACGTTTTTTCTGGCAGTCTTATTTTAACTCACGATTCGTAATGCAAAAATAATATAAAACTATTATATTCAATATGTTTTATTTGGTGTTATGTGAAATATAAAAAGTAATTTTACATAAATTAATATCTCGGTTTCTTCAGAAATGTGTCTATATTATTATCATTTATTAAATTTATTTATTTAACACCTCCGACTTGAAAATAATATAAACAATGATATTTACCAACTGCTTTGGATATCTAGCAAGTTGACAATAAACCATAATTTAACTTAAATATACATTATATATAAATACAATACTTAATGAAATTTATACACAAAACAAACAAAACAATATGATGTACATATGAGTATAAAAACAAACATAAAATAAGTATAATATAAATAGCATATAGAACAAATTTATTTTAAAAGATAGCTTTAAAAGGTATCAGGTTCTGTATTACAAAGTTTTGGACATTATAGAAAATGCCTTTTATTAACAAATCTATGACTATAGTCTTATTTTTTATCATTTTTACTTTACAAGAAAGGTATAAGATGCGTCATTATATTGTTATGTGCACGCATACGCCACTAAATCATAGAAAATACTAGAAGGACTGGAAAACCTCGAATGATAACTGGAACATTTTAGAATGATCGAGTACATTCAGTATCAAGTTGTGATTTAAAGTAGGTAGTGAATTTATGTTAGATTAAAATATATTAGTGTAATTTTAAGTGATTAATAAATTGGTGGTTTGTAAAGATTCTTGTTGCCATTTATTGAACCTACACACAGGGTGTTTACGGAAGATTGTAAATACGTAACAATTGGTGTCAGAAACGGTATTGCAACTGAAGAATTCGAGGAAGTTCTTGAATGTTCTACTTGGAAACCACTGCGAATATTGAAGTGCTTTAAATTGGAAAGTGATATAGACAACACTCCTTTGTGACATTTTGAGAAAATTTCAAGAATGTTCTATCTGGAAACTACTACAGTTAACTAAATTCTGTCAACTGGAAAGTGATATAGACATCAAATAAGACCTATTTGTGACCTTTTGGGAAAATTTCCAGAACCTTCTATTTGGGAGCTAGTCCAGTTAGCTAAATTCTGTTAACTGGAAAGTGATATAGACTTTAAATAAGACTCGTTAGTGCTGTTTCAATAAATTTTGGATGGAAGCAAGAAGCACGGCTGCCGAAAAACAAACACAGGACTTACTTATAGAACTAAGAAAAATGATGTTAGACCAGGAAAAGAAACACTAAGATGAAAAACAAGAGCAACGAAAGAGACGCCAGGAAGACAAAGACGAACAATAAAGACGTGATCAAGAAAAATAAAGAAAACGTCTAAAAGAAAAAGAAGAACAAGAGACACGTGAAGAAGAAAAAGAAAGGAAACGTCAAGAAGAAAAAGAAGAGGAAGAGCAACGACGCCAGGAAGAATTAAGGAAAATTGTACAGGTACAACAAGATACTATCCTTTCAGCTACTGAAGGAATAAAAAATTAAATAGAGGAGGATATAGGCGTTGTAAAGGCTGAAGTTGAAGTGGCATTAACGGGAAAGTTACTGGCGTCGAAGAAAAGATTACAGATATGGAAGGAACACTCGAACAAAATGTAAGTGAATATTCTTTCCTATTATTTGGGTTTTCTACCACATGTAATATTATCCTCTTCAAAAACAAAGAACCGAATCTACAAAATAATAGAATTATTGGAAAAAAGTCCCTGCACGCCCGTGACGTTTACGTCAAAGGAACAGTCAGAGGTTATGTTTTGCAAATTATATAAATCGGGAAGTCAAAGGGAAAGTAAACATGGTCGAAGAAAAAGTAGAACGACTTAAAAGGCAGTTAAGAACGCTCCGGATATAAGCCGGAAAGACGGTTCAATTTACTCTCATATAAATCATTATTTTAAAAAACGGCTTTCACTAAAAAACATTAAAAACATGTTACAATGTGGGATGATGAGAGAAAAATAGTATATATATATATATATAAAAAAATATTTCTTCTATTTTTGAGTTGCAAAAATAATTCTTATCATCCCACACAGGTATTATTAAAATAAACATTTTCCCTTTTGTAAAACTAAAATAAAATTAGCCCTAATGTCCTCAAGTGCACCGAGAAATTTAGAGATTAGGTATAATAAATTTGTATAATGTCATATTCTGTTACATCTTTATCTCTCTCTTTCCAAGCATAAGGTACATTCGGCTGCGTCATTTTATTGACGTTAAGTCATTTACTATTAAAATTGGAAGCATGGATGACTAATACACTCCGAACAACTTTTAAGGGAAAAAGAAGGCCAGCTAGTAGTATTATCAGATCCTCTACACGCTACCGGCTTAAAACTCACAATTTTCAAAATGTAATGCCCATTTTATATTTAAAATTAAGAAAAAATATTAACAGTTTAATAAACTGATCGTATAATTTTCTATGGTAATTAGGACATTGATTAGTTATCATTGAAAGAAGCAAACAAAGGTTATGACTTTTAAGAATAACATTGTCCTTGATGAAAAAAATGTATTCTTTCGGATATATGAGTACAATAACTTCTTATTTTAAGAGTAATAGTCTAAAAGATAGTTTAGATTTTTTTCCATATGTAAGACTTTTTTGGCTGACAAATACTCTACATCCATTCTTTGAATTACCCCAAGCATATTAAATAACTAAGGAAGAGCGTAAGTATTTGTTCAATAGTTCCATATCGCCAAGTGTATTTTTCAGTTGTAATAAAGCAAAGTAGGCCCTATTAACCTGTGAGGATACGTGATCAATAAGTTTTTCACTTTTTATCGTGTAACATTTAAACCGTGAGGCAACGTTAATAATGATTGTCCTCGTCATTAAGATTAGTTTTTCTCTCGACTTCTAAGTACTGACCTCTTGAAATGTTTAAACAACGAATGAATGCAGTCTCTATTGAGTCCGCTGATAAAGATCCTTTTTATATATCATTAATAAATATTGTTAAATGCCTAGTAGTTAGATGTTTCGGGAGGTTATTTATATCATATAGTAAAAAGTAGGAGCCCTAAAACGGAGCCTTGATGTACTCCAAACATGACATCATGAGTGTTGAGTATAATATGTCGTTGAGTTGTAGTTCTATCTTGCATGTAGCTACAAATTCATGATAGTAGATCCTCACTTATTCCAATGATGTAGTCTGAGTTTTGTTATTCACGGTATAGAACGCTTTTGACAAATCGAGACAACACATTAAATGTATTTTTATTTGTAACAGTAAAAAATTTAGAAGACGATAATATACTTTTGACACAGAGTTATTTCTTTATGAAAAATTATGAGCTGGAAGCAAATTTTGAAAATCGTCGTTAAAAATGGCTATTGATATAATTTTCAAACGAAAGTTAGTGATATTTTTGATCAACATATAATTATTCTTGTTTCTGTGACACTGCAATTTTTATGCAGAAGAAATTAATCTCAGCATACTTAGATATTGATGTAATATTTAGGGGTAACGAATTCGGCTGTCACCAAATGCGTAACCCTTTTGAACAAGGTCTCTCTTGGGATTCCCTCTTTAATTAAATTTAGTTTAATAATTTTTTGATTTCTTATGAAAATTAAATTATTCACAGAATTATTTAGTCGTCTTCGTTACATTTTTATTGTCGCTGGCGATGTCAGCGATATAATCCATTTAACGGAACACCATGGTTTGCGTGATAACTAAAAGCAACTCAAGTTAATTACAGTTAAAATGATTTTAATTGCATCAACCTAGGCATCAAATAACACTAAATGGCTATGTATAATTGATATAGTTGACGGGGTGGTACAAAGAAGGACGTGACAACAAATTTATTATTTAATAATGCCTGATCCATTAACAATATGATTTCGAGATAGAAATCGTTTACGTGTTGGCTCACTGATTGTTGAAAATATAAATGAATTTTTCTATAGTCGGGTCATTATAAATATAAAAACATTTTTCTATTTGGTTTATCACGTATATGTCATAGTATTACCGTTTTATTTTATCACATTCACAAAATTCACACTGATTATGTTTATCCTAAATTTCTAATCCCATCCTGGAATCGGTAATTTTTTATTATTTTTCTCTTTTCCTCTCAACATTTTGGATTATCGTAATATTCAGGGACATAGGTCATACACTAATGAAAGGATAACTGAAACGTGCATTGTTATGCTACGAAAAGAAATAAAGAAAATACACCCGTTTGACAATTTCCTAAAGTCAAAGAGCGAAAGTAAAAAAAAAATGTGAGCATTCTGCTTAACCAAACGATGTAAATTAATTTTTTCCTAATAGTTTTCTATTTTAACGTATTTGTGAATTACTGTTCTAGGTGTCGATGAGGTAGTCTTTTAATTTTCTGCCGAAGGAAAAAATATTTTCACTGTATCGAGAATACCCGTTGTATAACCTTGGTGTTAAAAATGTGTCACTGTCTTCTATTTCCTTTGGTCATTATAAACAAATTCTGTTGGGTAAGTTTTTTGATAGTTAAGCATCCATATTTAATACTTTTCCTTCCACAACATAGCTTGGAGTTTTTCGTAACATACTCTATATGCAGATGATGATTACCTCAATTTGTATGTACTTAGTATTATCCATGGTAACCGTTAATAATTTATGATAAATCATTTTCCATTATTGTTTTTAACCCATCACATGTGTTGGCTTTACAAAAGATAACAGTATCATCTGCATAACTCCCTTGTCCGCTAGACTAAATAAATTATTAACATAGATAGAAAACTGTATTGGCCCTACAACGGATCCTTGCGGTATCCTATACTCGACTCTTAACTTGTAACTGCAAATGCTTCCTATCCTTACATATTGATTTCTATTAAAAATACATTGCTGTCAATATTCTTAGTGTTTCTAAGAGTAGAAAGTGCCGAACTGCGTCAAAGATACAGAATTTTCATTATCTAGTGCAGATAGTTATTTGATGTGAGGAATAATATTGCATCCTGAGTTGAAATCATCTCTTTGAAAACAAATTGCTTCTTATAAAGTAGATTTTATTTATTAAGATAAAGACTAACTTAACTTTTATCTTATTGTATATCCCATCGTGTATCGCACCCAAAGAAATCCAGTTCAGGAACGAAGTAATAGAAAATGAATTTAAAATCAAGGAAAAGTTTAATGATTATTTTGTAGGCATTATTTGTGAAATTATTGAAATTATTACTAAACAAAATGGGCCTTAATTAGATATTTTAGAAGAAAAAAATAAATTAACAGAATTTAAACCTATTGAAATGCACAATCTTAGAAAAATTATATCTAACTTACTTAAAAAATCAAGTATTGATGACATCCACAAGAATTATAAAAACTGTTTGTAAAGTAATTGGTAACTGATTTTTAAAGAAAAGAATTTGTGCTAATAACTGGAAAATATTGTTTGCAGTTTCATACAGTCATTCAAAATAAATACTGGAGGATTTAGCGGACATTCTGAAATTGACTTTATTGCCTAAGATATTAAGTGGTCTAATCATTGAGTTTATCAACTCATATATTATACCTTTAACTTCATGGATATCCGTAGGTAAAAAAAACTAAAGAATTTGTATAATTTGATTTTGAAATTTTTTATTATTTTAATTTTTTTAGCAAGTATCTTACTTATACGAGTATGTAAAAGTTTCATTGAATTTGTCCGCAATATCCTTTAAATTTATTAGTAGATTACTATTCTAGGTAATTAACGATACTATCTCCTTTTCCTATTTTTGGATTTTGTTAAATTCTCATAAGTTTCTTATCTCGTTTGTTAATATTTATTACATTTTCATAATAATTTTGTTTGATTTTTTAAATAAGTGTTTAGATCATTTTTGTAGTTGTTATATTACAATTTTGTTTCCTCATTATTTGGATTTTTGTGACTTTTAACATTCTTTTCTATAAGTCAAGTGTTAAGTAGGTATTGGTTCTGTATTAGCTTAGGATTTACGAATTCATTTAAAAAAAAAAGCATGGTCCTAATGTCGTTTAGACAATCGGGCAACTTTTAGTTAACGAGGACAATAAGGGATTCAAGGAAATTTAATTATGAAGAGAATCTTAACACTTTTTGAAAACCAAATCCTTTTACAAAACCTTAATAATTCTTATTGTTAAACTTTTAAATATGCATGATATTTTACTTATACAACTTCATAACGCCAGTTAAGTTAAATCCTAAATTTATAATTCATTTTATTGTTTTACCCGAGCATTATTCAAATTTACAGCCCACAGAATTTTTTCTTGATATAAAATACGATTATAAGGAAAATTATTAATTTAACACATACTATTAAGTAAAAAATTAGATATCTCCTTTTTTAACAAACCTAACTAACAAATCGTTTGTCTTCGGTTTATCTTCATGCTAAAAAGTAGCAGCTATTCTTCCAATATTAAAAAAGGAGGCTCTCGCAATGTAGAATACTATACAGGGTGTCTCACCGGGAACAGAATAGATCGATATAGAGAAAAGTATACGCATCAGAAAAAATTCAAAATTTAGATAATTACTAATGTCGGTGTGGCCAATCCAACTAAAATAATTACAAGCAGCTGGCACTTCCGCTTATACCGGAAGTCGATAACAACTTGCTTATTTCAAATGGAACACCCTATATATTTTAGGGTTTTCGAAAAGATCATAAAATTCTCAGTCGAAAATATGTAGCATATCCTATACCTAAACCTAGCCATTTCAAAGATATTTGACATTTTGTAGAAAATTTGACAGGTGCAACGGTTTGCAAGAACCGTTATAACTTTCTTCGTGTAAAAGATCCTCATTTGCTTCTTGTCACGTAAAAAGAACACAATGAGAACTACGTTCTACAACTGAAATAAATTCAATAATACCATACCAAGTCTTCCGTTTTTCGCGTTACATATTGTCAACTTCAAACCGCGAAAACTTGTTTAGGTCAAATGGAATACCCTGTATTCTTTTACGTCAGGTTGTGTAAAATTGAATTCCCTTTTTCCTAATATTAACATTGTGGGGGTTAAAGTTACAACTTTTTGAAATGTTTGCGATTTTATTAGAAATTCATGAATTGTTGTAATCAGTTCATGAAAATAGCCATGATTAGAAACAATCAGTCATTATCTTATATCAAAAAATGCCAGCACGTTTAAATTATACCAACGAAAACTTTTTAAGTTTGTTTATTATTTATGGAGAATGTGATAAAGTAATATCAAGAACTTGCAGCACATTTGCTACTCGATATCCACAAAAACGCAAAATAACACTAACACTGTAACATGCGTGTTAATCGAATTGAAGATATGGCATGAACTAAAATAGCAGAGATAAGATCAATTTAAAATATGATTTCATTTTAATTTAATAATTGCTCAAAATTCCGCCCTCGAACCTCGACACATTTTTCGCACCTTATTAGTTCCTCATGGGTAGCTCTTCTAATTGAATCCTGTGATATGTTTTGAAATGCATTTCTTACTCTTTGCATACAATCTTCAATGGTTGTTAATGGGCTCTCATAAACTTTATTTTTAATAGTTCCCCAAATAAAATAATTCAGAACTGATAAATCGGGCGAGCGAGGAGGCCATAAGAAAGATCCATTATTAGCAATCCATTGATCATAAAAAGTTTCTTGTAAATAATTATTAATTAAATATGCGTTATGTGGGGGAGCACCGTCGTGCTGATAAAAAATGTTTCTATGTTCGGCGAGAGGTAAATTTTTTAAATAGTTATTATTCAAATTTTGTAAGATATTCAGATAACTTTCACCTAAAAAAAATAAAAAATAAAATTTACCTATACATATTAGCAGAAGAGAAAATTTAATTTACCTTTTAAATTTTCCTGATAAAATTGTAATGCCACCACTCTATCGTTTCTTGTGGCACAGTAAACATTAAACTGCCAACTTTCCTAAAAGTTTCGCTCTCTGAACATATGATGATTTGAGTCACTCCAATAATGCGAATTGTGTCTATTAAAAAGTCCATTTTTAGTAAATTTTGCTTCATCTGTCCATATAATATTTCCCAAATAAGAATCGTGACCCTCAGAATAAACTCACAAAAATTGTGTCTTCTTAGGAAATCTGTTTCTTTTAATCCTTGAACCATATGGAATGAAAACGGGTGAAACTTATGTTTTAATAAGATTCTGTGAATTGAATCCCTGCATAGTCCCGATTCCAGAGCAGCTTGTCTTAATGACATTCTTGGAAATGCATGAAAATATCCGATAATGACTATTTCAATGTTTTCGTCATCAACAATAGGCTTTCTTCTTTGCATTTTTGCCTTGACAGAGCCATAATTTTTAAAATTTTCCAGTATGCGTTTTACAGTGTTTGGTGACGGTTTCCGTTTTTCTGGATATCGAGTAGCAAATGTGCTGCAAGTTCTTGATATTACTTTAACACATTCTCCATAAATAATAAACAAGTTTTAAAATCCTTCGTGGGTGTAATTTAAACATGCTGGCATTTTTTGACATAAGATAATGGCTGACTGTTTCTAATCATGGCTATTTTGATGAAATGATTACAATTCAAGAATTTTTAATAAAATCGCAAATATTTCAAAAAGTTATAACTTTAACCCCCATAATGCTAATATCAGAAAAAAGAGAATTCAATTTTACACAACTTGACGTAGAAAAATACAGGGCGTTCTATTTGACCTAAACAAGTTTTCGCGGTTTGAAGTTAACAAAATATAACGCGAAAATCGGAACAGAATGATATTATTGAATTTATTTCAGTTGTAAAACATAGTTCTCCTTGTGTTCTTTTTATGTGACAAGAAGCAAGTGAGGATCTTTTACATGAAGAAAGTTATAACGATTCTTGTAAACCGTTGCACCTGTCAAATTTTCTGTAAAATGTCAAATATCTCTGAAACGGCTAGGTTTAGGTATAGGATATGCTATATATTTTCGACTCAGAATTTTATGCTCTTTTCGAAAACCCTAAAATATATAGGGTGTTCTATTTGAAATAAGCAAGTTGGTATCGACTTCCGGTACAAGCGGAAGTGTCAGCTGCTTGTAATTATTTTAGTTTGATTGCCCACACCGGCATTAGTAATTATTTAAATTTTAAAAATTTTCTGATGCGTACTTTTCTCTATATCGATTGATTCAGTTCCCGGTGAGACACCCTGTAGGTCAATAATAATAATATTTATTTATCTATTAATTACCACTCTACAGGAATGATGTTCCCAATTATAGAGCTGTAAGAAGAGATACACAATTATTATTAGCTAAATTTATATGGCATTTTCTACTTCTAATTACTTTCAGTTAAAAGTGCACGAGTCATTGAGATATGTACATGTAATAATTTTTCCTACCCAATACATATTTCATTTTAAGGGAATTAAACAAGGACGTCCTCCCGTGAGACTATAAATTCATCAATTAGTGTTAATTTTTGTGCAGCTGCCTGTAAAATCAATAGATTTAGAATTTGTGATATTCCATTATTGGGGCTAAGGTTTCACTATAATAAAGCTCAAAATCGCCCAAACTAAGTAGCGAATTTACTGGCTAGGTAGGGTGGTATTGTTAACTAGCCTTTGTCGAGGTGTTTGTGACGCACATTAAGGACCATCCCGTGATTCTTTGTATAAAAAAGTATTTTTCATGCAAAATTCCCCTAACGACTTATTGTATTATACATGATTAATGAGATAGAAATATACTTTATTCCGAATTAATATTTAAAGAATTAATTCACCCCTATTTATTCAACGCTCAAATTATGTTAAATGAAAAAAATGTGGGAAGTGTATTGAGAATGGTAATATTTTTAAATTGAACTCTAAAATGTATTGCTTTCGTAAACGAGTCAATGAGTTTTTTAAATACGGTGTCTTTTATCCACCAAAAAGGGCAAGTAAAAGATGAAAACATACGCAAGGGGTGGTATTTAACTGATATATTTAATTTAAAATTGGTTTGTACTTATAGACCTAAACTGACATTTTAACTAACACAGGGAATGGAAACAATTACATAAAAATGCCAACTTTAAATAATTTCCACAAATATTAAAATATTTAAACACTGTACTAGAATATTCTACACGATATGAGTTTCGTCAACCATTTTCATTAATTTTGGCGAGAGAAATGTGTCAGACACCTTCGCTTGATCTTCAAATAAGTTTAGTTGAGGCTTTCATCAAAGAAGATCGAAGAAAAAGACATAAATGGTTAGGAGCACAAGACAGAGAGGATAGAAAACAGTATGCAAGAGTAACCACAGAGTTTAAAAAAGAAGCGATAAAAGCAAGAAATGAGTTCTAGAATATGAGATGTGATGAAATTGACAGATATATAGGAGGGAAGGTATAGGAGGAAGTAAAAGCACAGAAGCATGGAAAACGATAAATAACCTAAGACAAGACAATAAAGACAGGAGCAACATTCAGATAATTAAGATGAAAGAATGGAAAGAATACTAGTGCTAAATGAAGACCGTGACGAATATAGGCAAGATCAAAATATCACGCAAAGGATAAGACGACATGAAATAATCCCGAGAATAACAAAAAAAGGAAATATACGAAGACCTGAAATGCACAAAGATCAGTAAAGCACCAGGCCCTGGAGATATTCCGATAGAATTAGTGAAAAATAGCCCGGAGTTGTAATTGGGATATTAAAACATATTTTTAATAAATGCTTAATTGACAGCGGGAAGGTACCAATACCAATATATTTATTTGCTGTTTAAAATAATACAATGTATTGCCAGGCCCCGGCCCAGAGCCAATCCGCCACCCGGGGTGCGAAGCGCCGCGGTAAATGACGGGTTGGATGGGGCGAGGCTGGTTCAACTTAAAACTGTGAACAAAAGTTCCTAAATCTAAATGTACAATCTAAAAGGTAGCGAGAAGGCACCGAAAGATTGGAAACTTGAGTAAATTAGCTCGATACATAAAAAAGGACCTCGTACAGACTGTAGAAATTATCGGGAGATTACTGTAATTTCTTCTATTTGAAGATTGTATGGGGAGGTATCAAAACCAGACTAGAACAGAAAATCGAAATTGGTGAAGAACAGAGTGATTTCGCGGCAGGAAGATCATGCACTGACAATATATTCACTCTACGATAACTTACCCAAAAGCGAATAGCAAGAAGTAGAGAGACTCATACGGTGTTTGTGGATTTAGAAAAGGCATATTATACGGTACCTTTGCAGAAATTATTCGAAATGCTGTACAATAGTTCTGTCACTACAAATAAGTCAACACCATAATAGATTTTTACGAAGGGCAAAAGAGTGTAATTAAAATTTGAAATCAAGTGTCCGATACATTTGAAGTCACGAAAGGAATATGCCAAGGATGCTGTCTATCACCGACGCTCAAAATGTATATAGACAAGGCCTTACAGGAATGGCAGACCAAATGCGGGAGTATGGGCTTACTTGTAAACGATGGCTACCTAAATTCCCTTCTGTTTGCGGACGACCAAGTAGTTATTGCATCAGATGAAAATTACATTAACTACATGATAAGAAAATGAACGGAAACCTACAACAAATGGTGGTTAAAAATCAAAACCAAAATTTGGTGATAGGGGAAGAAGGGCACGACATGAATATAAATGGAAGAGAAATAAATCTGCAATGAGTACAAGTACTTAGGAGCCGTTATATCAATGGAAGGGATATAAACAATAAAATAATCCAGAGCAAACAGGCTATATAGAAGCTAAACTCAGTTTGGTGATCAAAAGAAATAAAAAGCCAACGAAAAAAGGATTTATAAAAGCATTGTCCAAAGTATCCTAACGTACGGCTCCGAAACGTGGGAAATAACACAAAGAAATAAAGAAACGCTGTTTACAGTAGAAATGGACGCGTTGAGAAGAAACTGTAAGTGTCTAGGTTGGAACATGTAAGAAATAGTGAAATAAGAGATAAATGAACACAGAAGAAAAAATTATAGAAGACAGAGAAAAAAGTCTACTGTGGTATGGGCACTTAAGACGTATGGAGCCTCATAGATGACCTTAACGAGTATGGCAATGATCCCCTCTAGAAAGAAGGAAAAAAGGAAGACCTACGAAAGAATGGATGGAGGGAGCGATGGAGGCGATAGAGAAAAGAAACATCAATGAGAATGACTGGATGGACAAGAAAGCATGGCGCTTAGAATGCGAGAAATGGCCCTATTAGCTGTAAACCACTCGCTGTTATATTATACTATATACTTAAATTTCTATATCTTCTCCTTTCCTAATTTATTTGTGTGGGCCTTGAAAATTTACTGCCACCACTCCTTGATAGTGCTGTCGGAGAGCTTAAAAATATTTCAATACTGGTGAAGAATATGCCCTTATGGATATAGATTCTACATATACAAAACGGCCCAGAGCCTAAAATTTTCAGACCCCATTGACCAGTATTGCCGTCATTAAATTGGTGATCAAGAAATGCCATTTTTCTGCTAAAACCTAATTTGAAATCTGTTTTATAATAGCGAACATCATATCTAATGAAATTTATAAAATATTATTTAAAGATCGCGGCCAATATGTCCTCTAAATGTCAAAGAATTGCTGTTTTAGTTGATCATCGTGTTTGGTATCAATTAATATGATTTTGAGTTTGTAGAATTCACTGGTGGTACTAAATAGCATATTATAATACAAGTGTATAAGTAAGCCTTTAAAGCACGCACGGGTTTAGGGCACGATGAGCGTAGCGGTTACTTATACACGTGTATTTTACGCTATTTTTTTTATTTTACTTACACTGCAAAGTAAAAATTAGAAAAACTAATTAATGTAGATTCATTTTACAAGATAATCTCTGAATTTCATTTTTAAGCGGTAACATAGAGACGGTTACAATTTTTTTGTCTGGTTGCTATGTACATATTTATTATAAATTTGTTGATTTGTGGAGTTGGTTTCGATTTTGTGTTCGTGAATTATTGGGGTTGTTTGAAATTAGTCAACCAGAAGTATTAATAAGGTCATCGTTGGTAAAATGTAAACTAGCAGACCGGAGGATTCATATTCATTTAAGTAAATAAAGATTACTTCTGATTTCTTGTGTATTTACCATTGTTTAAAATTGGTTGTTACCTAAGCAACTTTAAAGCTCTAGGGCTATAGGTAATAGCATAATACCTATTTCATGTAATTTATGAAATGATCCTTAAAGTGATAGTGTTTTTCTTCTTAGGTCAAAAGTTTTTATTTACTCTCTCACAACTCTCTTTACTTTACAAAAATAAAAGTTTAATTATTTGATATTTTCTTTAAAGAAAAATATGCCCTAATGCTTAATTAGCATCATTATTACACGACTACCAAGTCATGTAAATATCCGACAATAAATAACTCAAATAGTAGGGTGACTATTATTGAAATATTAGATATGATTTTTTTTATAAAGGAATTAATATTTTTTAACGAAATTTGGTATACTGGGGTTTTAGGCCATGCCGAACAGGATTCTGTACAAAACGCTATCTCAATCGCTAATATAAATTCCTAATTTTTGCCAATTTCTTTTGGTGACAGTTAGTAGGCATAGTTAATTTCGATAATTTTTTTTTAAAATAACTCTTTAATCACAATCTGAAACACAAGAATCTAAATTTAAATCGATCAACAAATCGCCGAGATATTGGGGGTGAAAAGTGAGACAAACTGTATATGTAGAATCTATACCCAGAAGGGCATGTTCTCCGTCGGCACTGAAATGTTTTTATCGTTTTTTAAACTCTCCAACCGCACTATAACAGTAATCACTGTAATCAGTATGTGTCTGAATGCAGTTTGCTCCGCACTAAAATAATTGATCTAATTTTTGTGCAGAAGGCCTCGAAAAACGGACGAAAATAAAATTCCTCCCGAGCTGGTATCATCAAGCACGACTAGACTGTATTTAATAACACATTTTAAGGTTTAATATTAAACGACGCCGTTTAATAGAGATAAAATTCCTCATAAACCATCGAATTATGTCAAAAATTGCGTGTCCAAACAATTCATAAAATAAAATGTCGTAAATGGTGTCATTAGTTGCGTATAACGATGATCGTATGATCGAACGGCCGTATAACCAGTCATAATTCTGTTTGGGTATGCCCAATGGTGATTCTCTGGATATTTGGCATTCTTCAGCCGTTGGCGAACTTTATTACTGGAAATGACGCCGAGAATGTGCCGTTACATCACTCCTGGACATGCTGTATTACCGATTTGACTTTTTATCAGCGGATGCTAGTCTCAGTTTTCGTGTATTTTATGGTTTTACGCTCATTTTTTAAAGTTTCAACGAAATATCGACGAAAAGTTTATAATATTTGAAGAGCGAATCTTATTTGATGTAAAAGGAATTGATACATTCAACGATAGTATAGTTATGAACTTTGGAATATTTATAGGTCATGAGTTAAAACAAATCAATTCCACAAATTGATAATTTATTAATGTGTAGATTCCAGAGATTTCAGTTTAAATAAAATGTTATTTTATTTTCTTACATTTCAGTTTACTATTACAACTATTTACTATTATTAAATTTATTAAACATTAAATTTTTATTTTCTGTCTTTTTACGTTGAGTGTTTGGATCCAACTCTTTATGTTATTGTTGATAAAATTCAGTTTGTTGGGCGTAAAAATAGGTTACTACATATTTACCCATTATAAAAATTTCTACATCCGCTCAGATGCCGAAGTACAACGGAGAGAATGGCTGAAGAATTAGTGGACATTGTCAATCGGACCTGTGATAAATAAAGCCATTCCACGGACGACTGTCGGTCATAATAGGAGAAAATAAGTCTATTAGTGGTCCGCTGAAATAAGCGAAGCAAGAAAGCAGTGCACGAAAGCAAAAAAGGGAGCCACTAGGGCTAATAAAAAACGGGATAACCTGCAGCAGATCGACGAAAAGGAAGTAATGTACAAAGCAGTGAAAAAAGGCTATCTGCAATGACAAGGACCAATGAGCACAAATGGAGAGAAATCTGCATCGGTATCGAAGCTTGAATACAAAAATCTCATGAAAAAGCTAGGAACACCACAGCCTTAGAACTTAAAAAAGAAATATCTGCGAAGCTATACCCTAAACATCATAAAGAAGAATGGAGGTAGAGTGAAGCATAAGAAGACTTTCAACATTGTAGGTGAAAAGATAAAACCAAACAGTACTTGGACCGGATGGAATACCGCCAGAAGTTATAAAGATTATGATACAGAAATGTTCGTTCTAGATATAATTAATAGAGGACGAGGGTGGTCTCGATTAAAAAATCAGGCAAATCCATGAGAGCAGCGTCTTCATATAGGCCACTACGTCTGTGATGTGTTCAGGAAGCTACTGGAAAGCTTATTAGCCCAAAGGCTAATGAAAGAGCTAGAGGAAAGAAATGACAACTAATACGGATTTAGGTCTGGTCGATCGTCAGTCCATGCTGCCAGTAAGATCCTAAGCATTGCTGAAGGGGAAATCAGCAAAACACGTAAGACCTGAAACCTGTCTATTTGTCAAGGTAAACGTTAAAAATGCGTTTAACTCAGCGCTCTGGCCTAATATAATCAAGAACTGGAAAGACAACAGATATCGCCCTATATCATATGGATGCTAAAAAGCTATCTCGAATCGAAGACTGAGTGGTAGCCATGAACGATTGTGTAGAAATTAGCATAACCGTAGGGGTCAGTTATTAAACCCATACTATGGAACGTACTGTACGGTGGAGTGCTAAGACACGAAATGCTAGAAGGAATAACTATAGCATACGCTGATGATCTGACACCCGTTGCTACTACTAAAAAATAAGGGAAACTAGAATACGCTACAACTATCCCCCCAAAAGACTGAAACTGTACTCCTGATCGGAAGAGAGAGATGTTGATGTGGACCACTGAATATATACCTACAAGGGAAAAGATAGCACCTCAGAAAGAGCTAAAATACTGCAGCAACAGCACTTGCAAAAATTGTGCTACGGTATGGGGGAGCAGGAGAAAATAAATTGAGATTGTGGAATAAGGCGCTAGAGTCAATTATTTTGTACGAAGCGTCAGTGTGGAAATCGACTATAAACATTGTAAAATATAAGAACAAATTACCAACAGTGCAAAGGAAAGCGGCTCTTAGAATATGTAGGGCTTATAGAACAATTGCAACGACAGTGGTATTGGTAATTACTAGAACTATCCCGATTCACCTCCAGATAGCGGAAAGGGCACCAATGTTTGGAAAAACTGAAGAAAGGAAAGAAGGACGCAGAAAAACAATGGGAAATGGCAGACAAGATGGGAAGCAGAAACAAAATGACAGTAGACAAAACGACTTATACCAAATATTAGTCCTTGATATGAGAGAACACACGGCCAGATAACATACTACCTAACAAGGTTCTAACCGGGCATGGATGCTTTCAATGCTACTTACATAGAAAAACCGCAGCCCAAGGAATCACTACTTCCACATCCAGATTTTGTATCCAATCTTATGCGCACTAAAGCCCATTGTAATATTTTATTCCTTTTAATAATAGAGTGGGGGTGGTAGAGGGGGTGGCTAATGTAAAAAAAATTTAGAGGCCCTTGGTTCTCGTACACACATTAAATCCCAATTGAATATTTTACGCTAACGCAACATTTTTTTTTAATGTTTCGTTTTTGTATGCACATTAAATCACATTTTAAATTTTTTTACCCCCTTTAATAATAGGGTGATGGTGGCAATGGGGGTGGTGGAGGGGGTAGCTAACGCCAAAAAAAATTCTTGAGACGTTTCGTTCTTGTATACACACTAAATCATATTTTAATTTTTTTTACCCTTTTTTATAAAGGGTGGGGGAGGCAATGGGGTTGGTAGATGGAGTAGATAGCGCTAAAAATTTTTTTTAACACGTTTCGTTTTTGTATATACACTAAATCACATTTTTTTTTACTGCCTTTCATAATAGTGTAGGGGTGATATTGGGGGTGATAGTGGGGGGGTCGTTTGATGCCAAAAAATTTTTGAGACCTACATGCCCTAAATTGCAATTTTATGGACTCTTACTTGCTTGTTTTGCCTATTTACCCTTTTTTACTCCATTTACCCTCGAACCCTTCAACGGAATTAGATTAAAGTATAATGTAGTTCCAGATATTGTTACAATACATAAGTGTACCAAATTTCAAGTCAATATCACAAACAGGTCCAGAGTAAACGTGCGCACAAAAAAAGTTACAGTCAGACAGACCGACAGACAGACAGGAATTTTTTTTTCGCTCAAATTTAAAATCTCGACGTTTCATGACATTCAACAAAAAAAAAAAATGTTTTGCGTTACTATATTTCCACTGGACATGGAAGTAAAATCAGGCGGAATCTCCGAAATGCGTAGTGAAGAAGCATTCACAGCTGAGCACACTTTGACAATATGCGAAATGTGGAGCGACCAGAGACAAGCTGTTCAAAGGGAGAGAGGCGAAGGTCTAGAATGCGAGTGCCTGATTTCGATAATACCGAAATCCGAAAAGAACTGAGAACCCGTGGAAAGGTTGACGTGATGCCTAAAATAGACATGAAAAGGCAGGATTGGAGGACAAAAAACCTATCCCGAAGTAATACGAAAGTTATTCCGGGATAGCTGGAGAGTCATCATGAGGGGGAAGGATTTTAGTCGGTAGGCGGACCTTCAGAGAAGTCCTACCTGGGGCATCTGAACAACAATACCTGGGTGTTTCCACGAAGATTTCATAATCAACTCACAAAGAAAAAAAAAGGTGAAAAATTTGCAACACCTAGAAAAGTATCATACCTAATATTTAGAATAATTATAAATATTCAAAAGAATAGTTACAATACACACTTGGTTTATTGTTTCATTAGTTTTGTTCAGATTTCTCTGACATATATTTCGGCCTTGCGACAATTATCAAAGAGTCTTAAAAACTGACCTGAATGTGGTGGTTCAATCTGCTATTTCTTTGAATTTAACAATACAGGCCGGAACTACGAACTTAATTTTAATTTTATTACTGTGTCTAGTACAGGGTTGCTCATAAATTCTGTTTGTGTATTTGTAACGTTTTTATGGTTTCTTAGGGCCTTCTAAATTTCTAAAATTTCAAGCATGTCTAGGATTTTTCCTTTGTTTGCATTATGCAAAAGTTTAACACTACTACCGTTAAAAACGAGATTTTGCTCAATGCAATGTTCGGCGAAACCAGTTGATTTTTTATTATATAAAATAGACTGTTTGTGTTCTCTTAACCTCACATCTATGCTACGGCCACTCTGACCTATAGATACGGTATCACAGTCGTCACACTTTATTTCATATACCCCCGATTTTTTAATATCTTCTGTATTTTCTTTATTATTAACCAACAAGTGACCTAAATTATTTCTATTCGTTGATATTGTATTAATACCTAATAACTATTTTTGTTCCAAAATATATCTTCTACAGTTTCTATATGGTATCGACCATTTATTCTTACTACAAAGAGATCTAGATTCAAAAAAAATTATTGGAATTAAGTCTATCTTTGCACTAATAACATCGCTAAACTATTAAGCAAAAAAAAATCTTAAGCCATATTTGACGACACAATTTCGTTTCATAAGAGTTACATTTACGAGTGCTCACTTTAATGATTTTAATCTTACATGACCATTATAGCAATTAAACAATTATTATTATATGTTCATAATTATTTTGTCAAGGCTTCATTAGATGAACAATTAAATAATTATATAAAGGTTTTAAAGATTATTTGCCGTGCATAATTATAATTAAACATACAAACGTGTATTTTATTCTTCCTGCGAGTTATGTCATAATAATTAAGAAGTAATTAGTTGTATTTGCTGTGCCATTAATAAATGAATGTTATTGTCGTAAAATTCAATGCGTAGGAAGGTATAAAAAATTGCTTTTAAAATTAATTTTAATGTATTCAATTAAGAACAAAGAATTGTTTTTTACTCTCAAGTTCTAATTGATATTTCGTGAATTAAACGGGGTTATTCCCCGGGTTATTTATTTTTCCAACGACTCAGGGTCATATTGGATTAGTTTTATCCTGAGGGTCCACCCACGGAATCCTTACGGATTTGTTCTGGTAATACCTGTAATGTAACATACTTTTCTTCATGTTGATTTTAATCTGTAACTATGGTTTAGACAACAATATCTTTCTAGTCTTTGCAATTTGTTATATAAGTCACTAAATAAGATGGTTGTCGTGCAAATGGTATTATAAGGATTCTTTCTCTTTATTCTTCAAAATATTTTTTCTGCTCGTACATACGACACCACAGCTGCACGAGCTTTTGTGTAAAACTATTAATTGCATACCAATTCATTAGTCGAATAGGAATAATTAAAGGGAAACATTTTTTTTTGAGGTAAAGTAATGCGACCTTATAGAAGTGCTGAGAGACTTGTCTCTCGATAAAAACTAAAATTACGGCTATTTTGGTAAATCTAGATTAAAGATATAAGCAAAAATGTCTTGTAAAATAATAAAAACAATTATTTCTCGTTTAATTCGTTCTAATTCAAAAACGGAAAAATTAATTCGTCTCAAAGAGTAGAATAAATTGCTTAAGTCTTTCAAAAACGTGGTTTAGACCCCATTTTGCCCAGACCCCTTTTTATTAATTAAATATTCCAACATCCTCTCAAGGAAAACTGCTGGTGAATTCAGCTAAAATAAGATGTAACTTACACACAAATTTTCATGAAACTTTTTGCAACTTGTTTGTTTTGTTGCCTCAATCAAAAGTTATATCTTTTTAACCTAAGCTATTGATAACAAATTGTTATAAACAATGATTTAGTTGATAATTTGTCAACTCGTTAAATTCAAGTTAAAATGAAATGAAGAACATATTTTTATAATTTTATCAATTAATAACAACAATTTACTCTATAGCGAAATTATTGAAAAGATTCATATTTCAAATGGTCCTTTCTGTTTACAATATAATTCTATGATGATGGTAAAAATAACTGATCTTTATGATGCCTTATTTTGAATGCCTTTTTGAGAATGAGAATATTATAAGGGTCGGTATACAAGTTACTTAGGAATAAGTTCGGCATGATTGTTCTGTGCCTAGTAGACAGTTTCTGAGTGCTTTTTCTAATTACCTAATAAAAATACTGTCTACATTTGTAGAAAGCCCTACCTACTGCAGTCAGTATACTGTAAAGATAAGCGGTCGAACGCACGAACGTCCAAAAGTCAGAAATAGCCCGATTTTCAAATGCGTTTTTAAGGTACTAAGCGAAACCTTACGAAAATTTAAAGACAATAGGGTTGTAGGGAATTTCATCAGGAACAAACATCTTTTTGAGAATCGTCCTATGATCATTTTTGACCATTTCCACGTCGTTTTTCGGAAACACCTTTTTTACATTTTCGCTATTTCCGCTAAAAGTTATCTTTGCATTAAATTTTTAGAGTAGGTACCAGCAAAAACTACAATTTAAGCTCCTAAATAACTTCCTACGATAATTACAGTCCCTGTAATTAAATGGCAAAAATGGCCATATTTAGCAGTTTTTAATTTTTTGTGCGTAAAGTTATTGACCGATTTTAAGTGTCAAAAACTATTTTTTTTTCGTCTTTTTACGAGCTATTTCGTAGTATTTTTTGTATAAGAAAAAATTTTCTTTCGCATCGAAAACGTGAAAAAACCTGTCATCGGCACTTCATGCCCTTTTTTCAACAGGTTTAAAATAAAATTTGCTTTCTAAAACAGATACATCTAATCTACTATCTTTCTCCTAATTATCACGTTCACAAAATGCGCTAAAGAATTTTTCGAAAAAATGCATATTTCTTTGCTATCTGTACTGGATAACTTATTCTGAAATATTAGTCTAGCCGATAGCCGCGTTGGTTAAGTCGCCCCCCGATGCTCACCGCCTTCTCCATCAAAACCTTCCCATTTACGATGCCAGAGACTGACGAAGGACAAACATACATAACATTTACCATACATAACATACAGACAGACCTTTCCTTCCTAACTTCCACCTTTATTTTTATTTGTACATAGCACTTATAGTGCACAGAAATATTCTTTTAAGTTCACAATTTTTTGTATATATATTTTTTCACGCGGAATCATTTTTAATTTTATTTTATTGACGATAAAAATTAAGCAGGCTTTTTCACTTTTTGTTTCCTGTACATCATATAGCTAAAACTGACATTTCATAAGGAAACTTTAAAAAACTTTTATTTAACTGCTGGGCAGAAATTTCACATATAAATTTACTTAAAACTTGTAGGATAGTAAAAATAATAGTCTAATAATAAAATTTCAAGGAGCAAGTTATCTTTGGCATCCATCGGCCAACCTAACTCACTATGGTGCAAACCATATATATTTAGTGGCCCAGCATTGTATGCACGTTGTGCAGGATTAATCAATGTTTAACTTAGCAAGAAAAAAAATTACTTTGAATGAAATGAACTATACATAAAAAATTGAATAAAAATCTTTTAATTGGTAAATTGGTTGGTTAAGTCGCGAGGTGGCAATCGCGATGAATCGAACGGGTATTGCGCTACCGGGTTCGAGCCACGGCTCCGGTACTGGCATTATCGGAGGATATGGTTGTGTATCCGCGTTTCTTCAACCCCCTTCCGCACAAGATTCTGGCTTCTGGAATTGGGGGTTGTCTAATTTATGTGGTGTTTATTTATTTATTTATCATTTATTACTATATTTTGTTAATAGTCTACCCTCTAGAAGTACATTTGAACTCATGACCTAAGCCCAGTCAGGCCATTATTTCGATTGCAATACACACTGGACCGTTAGATGGCGCCTACCGCAATCTGAAGAATTTCCTGATGTACCCTGTTGGAGGATCCTTTTATCGGTAGTTATAGCCTACCTTGCATAGTTTTCTTTTTCCTTATTATGAAGTTAAAAAATTGATAAAGAAACAACTAAATAAAAATTTTAAATCACCGAATATTTATCGGAGGAAGCAGTATATTTTTGGATTGGATTTTTCCCCTTTGTGGTCTCATGTAGTCACCTTGTAGTTTCGTGTAGTCTTTGTAACGGGAAATTTTTAAGTGATACCCCTCGAAATAGAAAACATCAAATACCTATCTTGCAGGTGTAACAATCTATGGACAATTATTCTGCTTTTACAATTAAGTCATAAGTAAATTTGTCATACATTTACCTCCAAAAATTTGTCAGTCTGCTTAAGAAACACCCTGTATAAATAGTTTTAAAATGTATTCAATAAATCGTATAGACGCAAAAGCAGATATTTGACATATTTTCTAATAAAATGAGTTCATGCATTCCGTATGTAAAACAAATAATAATAGATAATACCGCAGGTAATGACGAAGATGCATGGATTTTAAAAATGCTTAATTTTATTATTTTTCCATAATATGTACTATATAAATTCCACTAATTCCACTGGACTATAGGTTTCATATACCAACTTTCCAGACTAGATAATATAATATTAATATTGATGACATCTCGTACATTTAGAAATATAGGTATCATTCAAAAATACGTAATTTCATTACAGTTAGAAATAATTCTTCGACTTTTAACTTTTTTTGTGGTATACGTAAAAACCAGGTGCCTTCAAACTAAGTAAATTGGATTTTACAGTGGAGTTTTTGTACCTATTTGTCATTAAATGTCCGAAGACGTTAAACAATAAATATTTTCATAGCGACAAACTTCTTGTGGTGCTTTTTCGTGGTAATTGACAACTTTATGATGTATTTTAGCGATAAGGTATTTTAGTGCTCTCCTAAATTTAGTAATTTATATCTGTAAAATGCCGATGGTTCAATTGTTAACAATAGAATTTCACAGTTACGACCGTGACTAAGGAACCAAGATAGATATTCCAGCAGTGTGATCCGCTGCTAATGTATTCCAACGGCAATGACATTTTACCATTCACAAGACAAACGAAGCAGTTAGAACGCGTCTATTCGATTTATTCTAGAGACAATTTAAGCGGTTTAAAGAAATGGCGATACTTAAACGGGGGTGGTGGTCGTATAGCAATACTATTCGAGCAGTCCAACCATGTTTGTTCTCTACTCGGACCGTTTTCAACATGTAAAAGTGATTTGGCCGACTTTCCTCTAACTTATCTGCGTCCAAGTCAAATTGGAATATTTTAAATTCGCATTTCTATCTCCCTAGGGCGTCGATAGCTTTAGGATATGTGAATTCTACTTCGCCAAATTTAAATACTTCATATCATTGGATATTGGCTGTTTGCATCTGAAATAGATCCACTCGCCCTCTCGCACGCCCCCTAAATGTATCATCGATAGATATATTTGACCATCTCCCGAAACACCCTTTTCTTTTTTGCTTAATGTTCGATTCCTAGCGGCGGCGGCATTAAAAAAAGGGAATACAAATTGGGAAAACGTATTTGAATATTCCGTATATGTTTTTGTTTGAGCCATTCATCCATGATTCCCAATTTCGTGCGGGACATTTGTATAACCCTTGGCAGTTGAGCTATACAAAGGGTGAAAAACAAAGTAAGTTGTGTTAATCAATCAATATCTCCAATAACATCGTTCGCCCACGGCTTCTTATGTTGGGAGCGGAGTTTGTTTAACTAACCGAATGATTTAATCATCATCTAAGCGGAAACACTGTCTTAACAATTTAGCTACCGAATTAAAAATACTGCCCGATGCGGACCCGTCCTTATCACTGGATCGCTTGGTTTCAATTACTAAAACAGCAAATTTGTATATTGGGTTACAAAGTAACGCTTGTATTATAGCCAATTTCAATATTAATAAACTTTCGTATTTAAAAGCGGCTTATAATTTTGTTGTTTAAAGCGTAACGCCCAATATTAGAGTTAATATTTGAACAGCCCAAATGCATAACTTTATGAGCTGATCAATTATTTTGCAGTTTTTATACAGGGTTACTGGTAATTCGATACATTCCTCTGGAGATGTGATGGGGCATGATCTAAGAAGCAAATTTAGCCCTAACATATATTATGCAAAACTCAATAGTTTTTGAGATATTTAATTTTTTTTGTTTTTCTCAAAAAGTAGATCTTAATGTCCTAAAAGTTAATTTTCGAAAAATCTATTTGACATTTTAAAACTTTTTTTATGGATTACTTGTCCAATATTATAGATATTCGTTTGGAATGAAAAATATCTGGAAACATTTCGATCATGTGAACATCTGAAATAAAAACTTAAAAATTTTTTTTTTAATCAGCTATGAAATTTACCTATTAGGTTTTTTCAAAAAAATATTAACGTAACACGCGTATAAATTATTATAAAAACTGCTTTATTTCAATAGCTATCTAACAAGGTACAAATGTTCAATGTACCCTTAATAGTTCTATGAAAATACTAGTAAAAATAACACAAGTAGTACGAATTTTATTTTTAGATAAACAGTAAAAAACATTTTAAAAGTAGAGTTTAATTCTTCATTAATTTCAAAGTTGTACTTTATTTTTTATGTCTAGCTCAAAATGGGAGCCCCTATTCCGTATACAGACACGGCAGCGTCTTCTTATTTCCGTCCTTGTTACTCTGGTTGTCAGATTATGTTTTCTATAGTATTGACTGGTGTGGCATAGACCATCTCCTTCATATGACCCCATACGTAATAATCAAGGGGTGTTAAGTCAGGGCTTCGCACTGGCCAAGGTATTGGGCCCGCTCTTCCAATCCAACGGTTAGGGAAACGTTGACCAAGTAACTGTCGTACTGTCAGCCGATAATGTGCTGGACAACCGTCGTTCTGAAACATCATTCGCTGTCTGACGGCGAGAGGAACATCTTCTAAAATCACCGCCAAATCATTTCTTAAAAAATTTTCATAGATTTCCGTAGGCGCCATCTAGCGGTATTTTTCGATTGTAACAGACACTGGACCGCTAGATGGCGCCTGCTGACTATTTTACATGTCGCTATCCCAAAGATACCGAGATGTACTAAATGGTCAAGTGATCCTCGTGTCGGTCGTCACATGCCTACCTTGCACTGACGAGAGCCTACAGCTCGAAACTGCAGTCTGCAAGTGGTGTGTGACGACTGGTAAGAGCGCTCCTTTAAGTAGGATCAGTCTTTCGGCTGGTGTTTGTTGCAATCGAAGCATTATCGTTTTGATGGTAATATGTAATTATTACACTTAACGCGTCAGGCTTGTAACTTGTAATTCAGCGCTCGGCGGGGCACATAGCCCGGAGAGTAGCTGTTGGTTGCAGTCTGGTTTACGTTCCTTATAGTAAAATAAGGATTTTATGGAGGACTTTGCGACTAAAAATATTATGCTTTAATATTCCCCCCTCTAAAAGCACATTTGAACTAGTTATTGCTATGTTTTTCTAAAATTTGTTGCAGTAATAAATAAATTTTAAAAAAGTGTTTGAACAATTTCTTACAAGTTATTAAAATGTATTTTGAGACAATAAAAGCATGCTAGTGTGATCAGAAATGGATCCATAGTATGTATAAATAGTATATGATTTTTCTATTGATATTAAATATTAGATATTGAGTATATGAAAGTTTTACTATCATTTTTTTTAGATTTAGCATTATTAATGTGCTAGCTGATTAGAATTAGGTCAACAGCATATGTAGAGGGTTTTCATATTAGATTCTGAATGATTGATATTTATCTGTTAGAAACCTAATATAGATAAAGGATAAGTAGTTTTTTCTTCCTTTTCTCGTTAAATATTAGATATTGAATGTATGAAAGTTATCTACTAAATAGTAAAACAACATATTTCAATAAAAAGTTTAAAACAAAAAGCGCATAAATCAAACACTAGTGGACTAAGAATCCATCCGTGGGGGACACCTAAGGCCGTTAGCGTTTAAATATATCACAAACAAACGAGATGTAACGTTGGATATTTTCCAGCATTATGCGACAGTTTACAATGCCACATTAATTCAAATTTTAAAATATTAGTGCAGTATTATAAAATTATTGGCTGATCATACGACCTTTTGTATTTCCCTTTATTAAATGACTTTTTTTATTACATAGAATGTTCATATGTGGGAAGACTTTTGATGTCGTATTTTTAAATTGAAAATTTATGTCCAACATTAAATCACCCGATCCACTTTTTAAATTCAATAATATCAGTTACATTTGCGCTGAAAAGGGTGATTTCTAAATACATGAAATATGTGAAATGGGGTGACACGTGCAAATGTGAACGGTTCTTACACCCTCAGTTTAATAACGTAAAAAGTTTAAAATACATCCAATCCCCAGCACTAGAAAAACGTATAGTTAAGACTTGAAATAAAAATGGTTCGCCCTTTTGTTTAACGGCAATTCTTCCTTCACAGGATCCTAATCCTGGATTTAAGTTATAATGGTAAAATGTAACCTTAAGGCGGTACCTTTGATATTTGTTTCACAAATCAACTGTGTTATTAAATGTTTTACAGCCAACATAGTACATTGTAAAATTTTAATGTAGCAATAACTAGTAATTTAGCTTTACCGAAAATACGGTTCAAATTATTATTTCGCAGGTCTAATTTATGGCGAGTTGTTTTACTAAACAAATATCTGGTAGGTAATTGCTGAGGAAGCAAATAAGGTCGACGACATTGACGTGGACGTGCGATAAGAAACGTCAATTTCAGTGCTGCCACCGTTTATGCGTTTGAAGAGCTATTATTAATAATAATAATATTCAATTATAGTTATCTATGCCGGGTGACCCAGAAAGTACCTACTCCCCCCACACTATTTTGTACAGTTTTAAAAATAAAATTCTGAAATTCGGGAAATCAAATATAGGTACGAATGGCCACATTTTGTCCCTAGTTTTGAAATATATTTTGAATTTAGCTGGACAGGCAGAATGATTTAGAGAAAAACAGCAAAAGAAAACAAACAGCAACGAAGGAGTAGTACCACTTGATCGAAATTAGTGTTAAAATTAAAAAACGTATTAAATAATCCAGAAAATGTACAGATTGGTGTGCCGCAAGGTACACTATTAGGACCAATACTTTTCAATATACATACTAATTCATTAACTAACAAACATTATTGGTCATTTTATATGCAGATGAGAGTGATTCGGAATCAATGTCGCTCTATTACCATATACAGTGCATGGGAGCGCGACGTTGAATTGAATTGGACCGCCTTGCCTGAACCATGAATATAAAATAATATTCTCATTAGAAGCGATTCAAACATTTTCAAGCTCTATAACGAGTGCCCAAAATTATTTATGATATTTCACAAATCACAATAATCACATTACTTCTCTAATAATAATAATGATATTAAAAAATTCAATTTCCGGAAGGCCAACTATCCTAATAATGTTAATCTAGCATGTGATGTTCTACAGTAAATTAACAAATATATTTTTTGAAAAACACGTGCCAACTTTTGTAAACTATAAGCGTAAATATCCATCCTGGTATACCTCTGATATAATCAACAATATCAAGTTAAAAAGCTATTGCCGTAAAAAACACAAACGAAACTAGATAAGTATATGGAGCAATTTAAAAGATTAAGGTCAATAATTAAATCTGAAATCCAGGTAGCTTATAGATTATACCCTGATAGTGTAGAAAATAGCATAGAAAGTGATTCCAAACGTTTCTGGAACATTATTCATTCAAAAAACAATAACTAGAATACCAGGTAAAGTAATTAACAGTGATGTAGTTTTTGAAGCTCCTCAATCTGTTGTTGATGAATTTAGTGATTATTTTATTAGTGTTTACTCATCCTCAACTATCCTAAATAATGAACTTAATTGTTTTAACTACTTAGCTGCTATCAGAGAATTTACTGAACAGGACTTCCTGAATTCTGTCAATAAGTTGAATGGCATCAGATCATAGTACGGCAGCCCGTAACCAAGATCAACTGTTGTCACCTTATGCTAATGTCCAGTTCTCAAATCTAGCGATCCTATGCAAATGACCAATTATAGGCCCATCTATACTAATTGACTTTGCAAAGCTTTTGGAGATATCACTCTATGGTTATATTTACCCTGTGGTAAAAAAACTAATCTCACCACAGCAACATGGATTTATGGAGAGCTGCTCCACCATAACAAATTTTGCAGTATTCTCCCAATACGTAGCAACCGTACTTGATATTTATGGACAGACTGACGTTATATATACCGACTTTGCCAAAGCTTTTGATCGCATCGATCACGGAATAATTTTGATTAAGCTGAATGACTTTGGATTTGATGAATCTCTTATAGCCCTTATTAGCTCGTACTTAGCCAACAGAATTCAGTATGTTTCTTACAACGGGCTCGATTATAAGCAATTCATTGGTACCTCTGGAGTACCACAATGATCTAATCTTGGTCCCTTACTATTCCTGCTCTTTATTAATGATTTTATGATTTGCTGATGATTCCAAAATTTACCATGCTATAGAAAATGTTGAAGATTGTGTATTTATTCAAAATCGGCTGAAAAAGATTGAAGTCTGGTGTGATAATCTCCAATTAAACATTCAAAAATACAAAAGACTATCTTGTTAGAGTTGCCTTCAACATCTGTTGCTAAATGCTTTGAACATTCAGTCACTACATCTAAAGGCGCAGTTACACGGCGCATGGTTCCACGGACCAGGAACCTGGTGGCTGTTTCATTATGGTTCGCCTGTTTATAAACCAAAGATGTCAGTCAATTCGGTACGTAGTTTGTTCAGATTTGGGACGCATCTGGTTCGTACAAAAATGTGGAACCTTATTTGTTATTTGTCTAGGGTGCAGTACACCGGCGATTATGGATGTTAGGCTAGGCAACAAAATTGCGTTTTCTTTCTTATGTATTATTTATTCTGTATTGTTGTTGCAAAAACAATTGAAAAAAACGTAAAAGGCGGTGATGGATAGTGTCGCATTTGAAAAGTAGAGAAAGATAGGTAAAAAATCAGGCTTTCAAGTGGTGCGAACTAGTTTGAGGTTGGTTGGTATTTTGGATTCCATATAGCAGATCTTCGATAAATTCTCGCCATAATTCGCTGAATATTAGAACAACACTGAAACATCATAGAACACGGCTATATTGTGGTTCGGGATAATATAAACCTGTGCGAATCTACACGAACCTTGAACGAACCGATGAGTTCGGTACGCACCGCGAATCACAGGCTAATAGCGAACCACCTATGTCAGACGGCTTACGGTTTATGGTTCGTCGGGCTGCCGGGTTAGCCGAACCACGCGCCGTGCAATTGATTGCATAAGTCTTGTCAATCAAATATCATATCGGGTTCCGCGACTTCACATAAGAATATCGACTACTTTTCATTTACCTGTGGCTAGAACTAATACATTGCTACGGTCACCTATATATACTATGTGCAACAGTCTGAATGTCGTTGGCATGATCTGCGATATACGCCACGATGAGCTATCTAAGCTTGGTTTAATTTCTTGAGTCCTTATTTATATAAGGCATCAATTTTATTTTCGATTTGGATTGTTTCTAGACTACTGAGAGATGGTGCTAGTTACGCTCTACTGCGATGGAACTTAACAGTGTCTATGAGATGTGAACTCCAGTATTGAAGGTATCACTTCACTGCACTGACGAGACCCAAAAATAGCTCGAAACCGGTCTGCAGTTAGTGACATCCTAAGATGAAGGAGGCCTCGCATCTTCCTCGTAGCATTCGAGTATTTCCAAATCATTGTATTGTAGTGCTAAGTGTGTTTAGACAAAATACGCAAATTTTACCATATAACTCAGCGCTCGTAAGGGGCAATAGCTGTTTTGGTTTAATTTGTTGAGTCCTTATTTATATGAGGCATTTGCAGATAGGTTGGAATACTATAATTCCCATATTTTATATTTTTATAACTAAAATTATCATAGATCATGACAACCTTACCTAACTGTTTGCTCTTGTTTGATTACCTTGCTTAACTTAAATAAATTTAATCAGTTTTGTACTTCTATTTGTTACTTGTATATTTTTTATTTTTTTTTCTCTTTCTCCTTTTTATGTTTTTTTATTCTTCGTTTGTTTATTGTTTGTTTATTTTTACCCCTTACTTTTATCACTATTGATCCTTTTTTGTGTCATATATTGTCTTTTTTCTTTCTTTCTTTTTTTTACCTAACTCAAATTAATTCATTTAATGTAATTTTTTATTTTAATACCATTTAACTCGAAGATTCAATATTTTTATGTAGGATTTATATATTTGTTTATTTTTACCCTTTACTTTTGTTAATATTGATCCTTTTTGTGTTCTTTATTATTTTTTTACCTAATTGTAATGTAATTAAAGTAATTCTATTTTCTGTAACTTAACTTGAAGACTCAATAATTTTAACTTAGCTTAGTTTAGCTTAGTTGAATATGAACTATTAATTTTGTCCTGTAATTGGATTTCTTTGTAATCTGTTGGGCAAAAATGGTGTTTATTATTATAAATCTGTATGCAGACAGGCAAGCTACAAGCCTACAAAGTCATAAAGATTAAATATTTAGTTGAATCTGTATCAGTCGATTGCTTAAAGTAAATCATAAGATGGTAGTTGGAAACTACATTGTCCGAATCGTCCTAATCCTCACTATGTGTGGTATAGGCCGACTACTGTTAACCCTATACTTATATATTCGAAATTTGTAACTAACAAAACTTTCTAATAGACCAATATATTACCTTCCTAAAAATCCTATCCTTTTCATTGTGTCTTACCTAGTCCATACTAACAAAGTTCCCCGCAGGTTAATTAGAGTGTTAGAAATGAAAAGTGTTAGCTGGAAAACAGTGCAGCGACGTCCGATTAATAACATTTGGTTCAAGCATAGTTCAAATGTGCTTTTAGAGGGCGGAATATTAAACATAATATTTTTAGTCGCAAACTCCTCTATAAATCCTTATTTTACTATAAGGAACCTAACCAGACTGCAACCAACAGCTACTCTCCGGGCTATGTGCCCCGCCGAGCGCTGAATTACAAGTTACAAGCCTGGCGCGTTAAGTGTAATAATTGCATATTACCATCAAAATGCTAATGCTTCGAGGCAAGGGAGCTCCTTTAAGTAGGATCAGTCTTTCGGCTGATGTTTGTTGCAATCGAAGCATTAGCGTTTTGATGGTAATATGCAATTATTACACTTAACGCGCCAGGCTTGTAACTTGTAATTCAGCGCTCGGCGGGGCACATAGCCCGGAGAGTAGCTGTTGGTTGCAGTCTGGTTAGGTTCCTTATAGTAAAATAAGGATTTATAGAGGAGTTTGCGACTGAAAATATTATGTTTAATATTCCGCCCTCTAAAAGCACATTTGAACTATGCTAAGCCAAGTCAGGCTATTTATTTTTCGATTGCAACAGACACTGGACCGCTAGATGGCGCCTGCTGGCTGTTTTACATGTCGCTATTGTAAAAATACCGGGATGTACTATAGTCAAAGGATTCTCATGTCGGTCGTCGCATACCTACCTTGCACTGACGAGAGCCAACAGCTCGAAACTGCAGTCTGCAAGTGGTGTGTGACGACTGGCAAGGGAGCTCCTTTAAGTAGGATCAGTCTTTCGGCTGGTGTTTGTTGCAATCGAAGCATTAGCGTTTTGATGGTAATATGCAATTATTACACTTAACGCGCCAGGCTTGTAACTTGTAATTCAGCGCTCGGCGGGGTACATAGCCCGGAGAGTAGCTGTTGGTTGCAGTCTGGTTAGGTTCCTTATAGTAAAATAAGGATTTATAGAGGAGTTTGCGACTAAAAATATTATGTTTAATTTGGTTCAAGCAGTTGAAAAATCGAAAGTAAGCATAAATTTTGTATTTTATTTCTGAATATGTTATATCGAACCCTTCAGGTGAACACCCTATCATCCATTTAGGAAAAATAACAAAGCGTCTGCGTCCCTCAGACACCGTAAGCCTGGATCGTTCACATAAACACGTAACAATACTGACCGCGAACAGGACAATTACAATCCTGCAGAAAAGTACAATTTGGTGTGCCCTTAATTATATTCATCATACTAAAATATTCGACAAAGTAGACTGGAGCGTAAAAGACCTTTTCAGTTAACGGCAGAAATCCTGTTGTGATAAATTGGGCGAGGCTCAATTTCAAACTTATTAATCCAAGTTTCAGCTAATTCTGTTTTGTGCCCATCGCATAAAACGGTTCGGTTGTTATACCATAGGCATTCAGCTCCTGTTTGCTCAAAACAAATCTAATTTCCAGTGCATTAAAGTGGCTTGTACATTAATCTACCGAATCTCGACCGTGCAATCAACCAAGGAATTTCATGTTTAATTTTCCTTGCGAGCGCCCACTTTGATATTAATAGAGATCTTACATAAAACGGGTAATGAGAGTGGTTTGGGTTAAATAAGTAATAAACCGTGTATAAGTGAAATGCAACGCCGCCTTCGCCGGGGGTTGGTTTCTATGGCGCAGGTCTTAATCGACGCCGCCTCCGATGTGCACGTATAACATCCGCCAATTAGCCGCCACCGCACCCGACTGGATTGGGCCAGAAAACACAGTAATTACCCGCGAGGAGGAAATTTCGCACAAAACTACTCTCTGTTTCCTCGCGAAAGACAACGCCTTGATTAGAGCAGGTGTTAAGCAAAATCCCGAGATGTTTTTTGTAAAAGTAAATTAACCCTTGTGAAAGCAGCGAAATATAAACAGAATGGTTTATTTATACACCTTAAAAGCTCGCTGCTCTTCTGCCCATTATTGTTCGCAACGCTGGTTAACTACGAACAATATTCTGTTAATATTTGTAGCAGCGTTCACCATTTTCTATACATAAAATATGCTATTCATGGCAAAATTATTAATCGCTTTTATTTTGACGATGGAACCATTTGCCACTTTTATTATATATCAAATAAATACTGGAAAGAACTCCGCACATGCCTTACGGTAAGTGGCTCTGGGTTCCGCCGTTTATAGTATTGATATGTTGTAGATTTGAGGCCGTGGGTGAGAGCTACAACAGCGGCAGTTTAATCGAGATGAAATATGTCAAAAATTGATAATTTTCATCATTCTATACAAGCCTTTTTTTTACTTTCAATCCATTTAATCAAAAAATGTTTATTTAAATCCTATAATAATATACGATCCTTTTGAGTGATCTAAATGGTTATTTATTTATTTATTTAACTTACACCACTCACCAATAACTGAATGGATGCAATACAGAGTTGTGATATTTATAACAATAAATAATAAATAAACACCACAGAAATTAGTCAACCCCCAATTCCAGAAGCCAGAGGCTTGTGCGGAAGGGGGTTACATATTGAAAAAAGGCAGACATACAACCATTTCCTTCGACAGCGCCAGTGCCGGAGCCGGGATTCGAACCTGGTGGCGCGATACCCGTGTGATTAATCGCGATTGCCACTTGCGCGCCTTAACTAACGCGGCTATCGGCCTCCAATCCTCAATAATCAGTAAAGCAGCGTTCTACAAATTCCTTGGTCGCTGACAGCTGCTACCAAGTCGCCATACATGTATTGTTCTCCTACACGTCAGTATTATTAGTGTCTGGCGAATACCTTGATAGATTGACGTAAGATTACATAAGGAATTGAGAAATTCAGCTGGCTGAGAATCACCTCACTGTCAATGTCATTCGTTATTAGATTGCGTAAGAAAACTAGTTGGATTTTCAAGAGTGCCGAACGAGTGTCTAGACAGTTATTCTTTATGCGAAAATCCAATCGGTGGATATAAATTATCATCCTTGAAGATGAGATATTTTAAGAAACGTCTCTGAACTCTTTCCATATTTTGCACATGAGTATGTGTGTGAGGACACCATATGATGGAGGCATATTCAACGCGAGGTCTAACAAGAACGCAGTATAATAACTTAGTATTAATATTATCAAATTCTCGCATATTCCTTATCACACAGCCAAGAGATCTGAAGGAGTTTGTTACTATATCATTTATATGGTCGGTAAAAAGTGGGTTAAGATCGAAAATTACGTGAAGGTCACGGATAGTGTTAGATCTATGCAGGGAAACTTGATTAATAGAATAGTCATATTTTATGACATTGTGTTTCAGAGACAAGGACATTACGTTACATTTGGAAGGATTCAGGGACAGATTGCTTGATGTACACCATTATTTATTTTATCTAATGCCATTTGTAGCTTATTACTGTCATCAAAGTACTTAATAACAGTGTATATTTTCATATTATCCGCATATAATAAACAATTTGCTTCCATCTCATTTATAATATCATGAATGCATATATTAAATAATAATGGTCTCAGTATAGAGCCTTGAGAGATCCCAGAGGTGACACATAGTAGATTGATGACCTTCAAGGTAAGATTTGAAAAAATATAGCAGATTTTTTTGAGAGGCCAAAATGATCTAATTTGTTAAGCAAAATACCATGATTGAGTTTATCGAATACCTTGGAGAAGTCAGTGTATATAACGTCCACCTGCAGACCAGTGTCAAATGCTAATGTATGAGTTCTGAATTGAGTTATACAGAATAAGTTCGTAGTTGTGGATCTTCCCTTCATGAAACCATGTTGTTTAGGTGTGATTTTGACTTTTAAATGAAAAAAAAAAAAGATAAAATCATGGGGAAGGATTTCAAGATATTTAGAAAAGTTATTGATAATAGTAACGAGTCTATGATTTTCAATTTGGTTATTCCCTCCTTTCTTGTATACAGGTATTACTTTAGAGAACTTCCAGGAAGAGGGACATGTAGATGTGTTAATGGAGAGAATTGGTAACTGATACTGCAAGAAGACATAACCTTATAACTAATATGTTAAGGCAATTTATAGAGCTAACTTATTTTATTGAAACTTTATTGGGCACTAGATTATTTTTAAATTAATTCGGTTAACTAACTAACTACTTTATTAAAACTTATACACACAGATTTGTGACAGTTTTATAAGTAAACATTTGCATAACACATATACAACTGCTTTACAGCTTAGTCATTTCTTTAATGTAGTTATAACTTATATAAGTATTAAGTAAAGCTGAATTTTTAAGCAATGTAGTTGTTTAAGTTAAATGCTATTGATGTCGGCGCTAATATACTTATAAATCTTTCTACAAGTAGTGGGAGAATTATTTTAAAAAGCATTTATACAATAATTGACACTTTCTTTTGAATCCATAGAGCTGCAATTTTCCACCTTTAGAGCTAAACGTGCTCAATCATATAAACTGAATTTAGTTCAAGAGCTTAACGAAGGTGATTTGGTCCACAGAGTAGAATTTTGCAAAATTATAATGTAATACAAATTCACATCTTTTAAGTCGAGTAATTTTCTCTGCCGAGGCCACCTTCTGTTTTAATGGCGCTGTAAATGCAGTAGTTTTTGAGATATTTTAATTTTATTTTCTAACTTTGAAGTGTTGTAATTTTTTTTATTGCTGTAACTTTTTTAATCTTGGTTTTCGGATGTAAGTTCTTGGTAACTTTTTGCCTGCTATAAGAAAATTATTTACTGGTGAGAAATTTTTTTAATAGCACTTCCGGAGGTCGATTTTACCGGAAATTATTCTAAATTGAGAAATTTAAATTAAAATAATTGAAAAATTCTTGCCCGGCACTATACGATTCCGAGAATTCCAATTATGAGAACTCCAATTACAAGAATTCTACCTCCGAGAATTTCAATTCCAATTCCGAGAATGCCAATGATCAGAATTCCAATTCCAAGGTCTAATTCCAAAAATTCTAATTTCGAGAATTCCATTTCAAATTCCAAGAATTTCAATTCCGATTCCAAGAATTCAAATTATAAGAATTCCAATTCTGAGAGTTAAAATTCCCAGAATTACAATTCCGAGAATTCTAATTATGAGAATTCCAATTCAAATAATTCCAATTAGGAGATTTCCAATTCCCAGAGTTACAATTCCAAGAATTCCAATTAACAAAATTCCAATTCAAATAATTCCAATTCCGAGAATTCTAATTATAAGAATTTCAATAAAAATATACGGCTGAAACTAAAAAAAAAGATTTTTCGAATTTTTCGAACCTGTAGCGGTTCAGGAATCAAATTACATTTTTCAGGAAATTAATTTTTTACAGAAATATTTGCTAATACAACTTTGTTTTACTTTCCAATTTTCATTGTTTGTAAATTACAAAAAAAAAAACAAAAGGAAACTAAATCCATAGGTACATAAATTATTGTTTTGTTTATCTTCGTATCAAATATTTTTTTAAAAATTTTCAGAAGCAGCCGAATGTGAGCAGATGCCAAGACTCTGAGCGACGTATGAGCTAAGACAATTTCTTTTCTGATATTTCCGGGCCCGTCTCACCTCTACTATAAGTGCTTTTGCAAAATACTTCAAGGTGAAAAGTTTTTTACAGGCTAGTGTACATATTGAGGGAAGCTGCTGAAAGTATTACTCGTTTCTCAACCGATATAAGAGTTTACAAACTTGATACCTATTTAAAATGGAATAAACTGCTTAAATATTCGAGTTAAGCACCTTTACTAAATAAATTTCTGTTATTTATACATAGGATGCTTCGCATGTCCCTAGCCGCTTCATCCTATAAGGCACGTCGCGGTAAATGATATGAATTGTTAATATTTCAGTTGGTTTGGAGAGATGTGGCTGGCTGCAATCGCGGGAGAAGAATTCGCCACTCCAGGGAAAACACAAGAAAACGAGACATGGTAATAAAAAAGTAATCATGTCAAAGGCATTTGTTCTCCTTTGAATGATAAAAGGACGAATTGTTGTTCCTGCAGCATCTAATAACCTGGATAATTTCATCATCTCTCTTGCTTGTCAGTCGGGGAAATTAAAATTTTTATGTTTTTAATTCCGACGCCTCCCCCCCCCCGTAATATTTAACGCTTATTTAATTGAAGAACCGCCGAGTTTTGACGAGTTCATCCGACCCGTGCGTGACGTATGATCCCTTATTTTTTCATTTTGGGTGTTCATATTTACTAGTTGTTTTAAGCAAATGTGAACTTTTGTGATTATTATAAGGTGTTACACATTAAATAAAACAACAATCATTAATTTAGAAGTGTTACTTTATCACGACGTTCGCGATTCCGTCAAAAGTAAATAAATGATATGACGTGACTAGCATGTCAACCGTCAAAATTAAATAGTGACGTCAAACCCGTATACATTTTAATAAAATATTCATCTTTGTGATTGTATACCACCTGCAACAAGCTCCGAATACTACAGTCTATTTTTTGAAGCTATTGAATCATTACATAATTCAAATAATCTTGACAACGTGTTTACTAGTTGTGACGTCAATGTTATCTTAAAATTTAAAATATGAATTGAAACGATTACACTAAATATAAAATTAATTGTGTATCACCAATGTAAGCTTGAAATTTGCAATTTACTACAGAGTTAAAATATCTGATGTTTGCATAATGGAAAATGAAGGACCTAAAATCGATCCCTGAGGCACTTCAGAGAGTATATTGGACGGAAATGTACTATTTCTAAAAATGATCTGAAATCTGTTCAAGAAAGAAGAAGTTAATACCAGTGATGCGTCACTGAAATTAAGCAATACCAACACACTAACTAACCCCATTGACACCGATACATTGATTAACGCTTTTGCTTCTTGAAAATGATGATGTAATTTGTTCTCAAATATTTTAAACAACAGTTAAGATACTGACAATTCTTAATTCAGAGAATGAAGATTACAATTTTTTAGTGTTAAGTCTGGGTTCGATCTACGGCATCGACACTGGCATTGTCGGCGGGTAATGGATATTATTTGCGTTTCTTTATATTTGTAACCCACTTCCGGAAAGCCTTTGGCTTTGGATTTTGGGGCTGTTTACTATACGTGGTGTGTTTATGTTTATTAACCGAGTTTAGATCTAAAAATTAATCTACTGTGACTTATAGCAACCTGCGATGCTAAAAACGAAACATCCAATCTATAAAAGATATACATCCAACATAAAATTATTGAAGGTTTTTTTGATAATTGCATATATAAATATACCAAAACATTGTATACGTTTTTTGCATATTTATGTATGAAGCTCTCAAAAAAATCTTCAACAATTGTGTATTGACGTCTATGTTCCTCGTTTTCATCGTCTTGAACATGACAACAAGCAGAATTACCAAATATTCATAGACATTATATTTAAGTATTTGTCCTGTATGAGAAAATCCTTAATGAATTCGTTACGTTTTAAAAATACCTATTTAACAAACACCTTACAGACCCTTCCCAGCATTATGTCATTTAAACGATTATTAAAAAATACCTTCAAAATAAAACGAAAATTTTCAAATGAAAATTCTGGCGATTGTGCTTAAAATGATTAAAGGACTCTTTTATTTCATATTTACATTTTTTTCCTTTATATTTTGCTATATTTTTTCAAAGGACGGCTCCTAAAGCGGAGAAGATAATGTGATTTTCAGCAACCATAAATACATTTCGGTTGATCAGAAATCAATAGTAAAGGAGATATTCTTTTACTGACATGAAAACAAAAATGAAAAATATCCCAGCTTAGATTTCTTTAAATTATATGTTTTATCTGTATTATAACTAACGGTTGAACCGAGAAGAAAAACAAATTATTGGTGATTTCTAAACATATTACCAGTTTAAGGAACACCGATAAATATAATGAGGTCAAAATAGATGTAAAACTATGGTAAAATTTTATTGAAATCGTCTGTAAAACGAAATAATACCGCGTTTTATGGTATGAATAGTTAATACCCTTCCTCTTTTTCACAACTTCTGGCGACTTATGCATTATTCCCCGTTGCTTACCTGCTGTAGGGTACGTCTGACAGAAATGGGGTGGTTTTTGTTAGGTGGACGATGGCAATAAAAATCTGTCTTATGCTTGGTAATATAGCCCAACATTTCCAAGGCGTCCCATCCGCCGGTTACCATATAGTACTATTCGTTCAAAGCTATTTATTTATATTATTTTGAATACAATTTTTGATGGTAACTTTTGATGTTCTAATATTCTGAAGTGCATAAGTCTTCTGTACCAAAAGTATTCTCTTGGGACGTCCCGCTCCGTACAAGCTTAATGTAAATTGAATAACTTAAACAAACGAAGAAAAAAACTATTTAAGATTTTGAGACCATTATAAATTACAAATGAAAGCCTACTGTCATCGGTTACAAAAAAATCGAGCAAAAACATCGATGAAATTTTTTTCTTTCAAAATTTTCTTGAAGAATAATGAAAAATAACAGGAAAACCATATGAATATGTGCCCATACAAATATACTATCTGATAGAACGTTAAGAGATTTTTCTTTTGAGATATCATACACTTATATATGATACATAGTTTTCATATAATTCATTGATAAATCCGTGATTCATGCACAAATTCGCGACCTAGAGAGGCTCGGCGACGAGCGCTGAGGCCGCGAGCTCACCTTTCAGTCGATGTGTCATGCGCTAAACATATCCGTTCAGCGTTTGACTTCGAGTAGTAAACATATCAGTCCAAGACAATTCTCTGAAATAGTGAATAACCTGAAAAATTATACTTTATTCACCTTGGTCTTCCAACTACCCAAGAGATAGATTTTTTTAGGAAATCGAACCAAAACAAATCACTGGTCTCCCGGCGACCTTAGGGCTATACATATAGTCCGTCTCTAAGATAATTCGATCCACAGACACATGAGACTTCGAAGCCAGGCTCGGATAAAAACAAGTATGAACCACCACGACGAGCCCAGGACAGCTCTTTCTCCTCTACCAGGCACGAGTCGTCGGCCCAATCCAGTGCCATCCATCTCATCAACAGGAAGTAGGGTCAGTGTCCCACACCACCCAATCATCACTTCCCCGACGTTGACGCACCGCCACGACGCCCATTATCGACTAAAGGCGTCTTCCCTCCACCAGATGCTGACGTAGGCGCAGTCATCATTCAGATAGGGATCGAACTCGTCCACCAGCAACACCAATGATGCCGTTTGTCCCTAGAGTGCCTATGACGTCACGATAAGCTCCGCCCAAGACTGAAACGGGCCTCCATGAAAAGCATCCACACAAAATCACACAAATGGACTCAACAATCCTTTCACCGACAGCCATATACCAGCCGGTACCACGCGAAGTCGAAAGGGACCACATTCCCCCGTCAAATGACGATTTTTGAGGACGCTCTTAGAACTCAATGCCTAAACGTCGTAAGTGATTCTATACAGTTTCTGGCCATCTAGCAAAACACATTTGTACAAATTTAGTGTATTCGTTTTTACTAGAATAAAAGAAAAATCTAAACAAATCTTAGTGAAACCTGATATTGCCCGGGGTTACAACCTTGGACGCCTATTATTCATAATGTCTAGCAACGATAGACGATGGTGTAAACAGCGACTGTCGGTAGCGTAGGAAATCAGATATCACAACGTAGTTCAAGTTATCAACTTTTTTTCCTTTATAACATATCACAAAGTATGAAGGGTGAACCATACGTATGGTTGTGTAAGATAAAACCTGGAGCTACGACCCGATATTTCATCGTAGTTGCCGTACATTATTCAACCTCTGCAGAAATTTAATTATTGTATTTATAGTTTTCCAGATATTAGGAGCTATATAGGAATGTATCCAGAAATTTGGAAAATAACTCAATTATGCCCCATCTTCAAAACGGAAAACCCCTCCTTAATAACTAACTACAGGCCTATTGCTATCCTTTGCAATTTTGGGAGGCTCTTGGAAATCATTATTTATGAAAATATTTACTGCAAAATCAAAAGTCATATGCCTCCTTACCGGCACGGTTTTATGGAAAAAGATCGACCATCTCGAACCTCACTTGCATTACATAGTATATCTCCGATACATTGGACTCACTAGGACAAGTGGATGTTATACGCACCGATTTTCAAAAAGCTTTTGACAAAATCGATCATTACTTACTCCTTTCTAAACTTAATGCAATTGGAGTGCCAGAAGCCTTGCTATCTTTGATCGAATTCTACTTACTCAATAGAACGCAGTTTGTTGAATATGGTGGATTTAATTCTCAGAGCTTCATTGCAACATCTGGAGTTCCTCAAGAATCCAACTTAGGCCCACTTTTATTCTTAGTGTTTATATATGCCCTATCCCGTATGAGCTCCACATATCTAATTTTTGCAGACGACTAGAAAATCTATTCAGAAATAAGCAAACTTGATGACTGTTCCTTTTTACAAAATGCACCCGCTTAATGAATGGTGCAAAAGCAACTTCTTAAAGCCAAACATATTAAAATGCAAATTCATGTCTTTTTACAACAAAAAACCAGTCCTATTCGCATATACAATTAATAATACAATACTAGAAAGATGCTCAAACTTTAAGGATCTTGAAGTAACATTCGACTCCAGGCTCAGCTTTTCTAGTCATATTAGAACCATTGTTACTTCAGCATCTAAAGTACTAGGATATTGTATTATGAATTGGGGCAGTTTTAGAGACATCAACAATATGAAATTAATATGTGTCATTTATAAGAAGTAAGCTTGAATATGCACCTGTCATCTGGTCACCTATGTATTAAAATGCTAAAACACAAGTAGAGTCTGTACAAATAGATGTTTTTTAAATAGAGCGGATTCTATCCGAAAGAGGCTTCAATGACAAAACCTTACAAAATTCATTCGATTTAAACTCGCTTGAAATAAGGGGAAATTGCACAGCATTACAAGTATTGTACAAAGTACTTCATAATCAGTTAGACTCTGTTCATATGTTAAATTGAATTAAATTTTGTATACTTACTCCCGTCAGCGCAATGCATTTTATATTGATACGAGCTGAACGAACATTCAAGTCAAGCCACCAATATTTAACATGTGTAAATTATGTAACAAAATTTCTCATTTGCGTGATGTTAGTTTTGATAATGTGAGTCATATTATCCGTATATACAAAAGAATTCAATCAAGAAGATCAAAAAATAAAGTATATTATTATTATTATTATTATTAAACATGTTATCATATTATCATTTAATCACTTAGGTTAAGTAATTTCACATATATACTTATTAGTACATCAATATTAATATTAATGTTACTAATCATATTTCATATTGCTATTTTATTATTTTCTGTAAGTGGGTGTAAACCTGTTGAAAATAAATACATTATTATCATTATTATTGTGTGCCACAGGGATCTGTCCTTGGCCCGGTGTTATTTATTATTTATATTAACGATATGTCTTTCAACTTAGCTT